>VZTF01006007.1:147455-292752 GCA_013397755.1 Cnemophilus loriae
CGCGCGCCGCCCGCCTTCCCCGGCTGTGAGGCGGCGCCTGGGGCGGGGCCCGCTGCGGTCTGCGGTCGGTGCCGAGCCTCCCTGGGAAAGTGCAGTTTTGTCAGTAAAAAAACCAAAACCTTGAGCGTGCATTTCCCAGCGTGCGTGTTTCACCTGAGCCAGCAGTGCCTTGAAGCCAAGAAGGCCAAAGATGTGCACTGGGAAGAGCATTGCCAGCAGGTCGAGGGAGGTGATCCAGCCGCTCTGCTCAGCCCTGGTGAGGCACCTCTGCAGCTCTACCTCCAAGTCTGGGCTCCTCAGGACAGGAGAGACACGGAGCTCCTGGAGCGGGTCCAGTGGAAGGCAACGACGTGATTGGGGCACCTCTCTTAGGAGGAAAGGCCGAGAGAACTGGGCCTGTTCAGCCTTGAGAAGAGGTGGCTGAGAAGGGAGCTCATTAACGGGCTCACCCCTCCTTGCCTTCTCAGCCTTAGGTATATGCGCGCAGGAGCCAAACCTACGTCTTTATGCACTGTACCTTTTATATACAGGCCATGGCAGCCACAAAGGAAAGAAAATGATCATGGAATCTCCGAATCATTTAGACTGAAAAAGATCTCAAATATCATCAAGTCCAACCTTTGACCAAATACCACCACATCAACTAGACAGTAGCACTACGCACCATGTCCAGTCATTTCTTCAATACCTCCAGGGATGTCCCTCCATCACCTCCCTGGGTGGCCCATTCCAGTGCTTGACAACCCTTTCTCTGAAGAAATTCTTCCTGATGTCCAACCTCCCCTGGCTCATGAAAATAAACGGTAGGAAAGGTCCGTGCCTGCCAAGGTAAGGGTGTTCTCCCATCCAAGCACCAGGCCAGCACCTGTAGGTCATGGGACATAGCAGAGGAGGTTTTTAAGGCTCAGACTACATAGTTTGCAATTGCCTGAGAGCTTTCAGGGTAAGCAGGTATTTGAGTCCCAGGTGCGTAAGCTTGAAGGGCTTTTATGATCGGTGCAGACTGATCGTAAAAGGGGGTGCCTGCCACCATGCTCTGCTTGTGTTGTCTTGATGTCCACCACTACAGAACCCACCCCACTTCATGATGATGATGGCAAACTTAGCAAAAAGGAATCAATCGCAAAACCACACTGGTTTTCATTTCCACAGTGAGTTAATACTTCCATTCAAGTCATGTCTAAGTCAAATATTGGGAAAACTGCAAAATCCTTAAACTCAAGCAATTTCTGGTTTGCAGTTAAACAAAAAAATAGTCAATATCCAAAGCGGGTGATAAATTTTTCAAACATGTTCATAAAAAATGAAAAAGATATTATATTATGTACATGCAGAAAACAGACTGCAGTCCTAATTTCACTGCCCTCCGAAAGATTATTTTCCATAGCTCTTTTATGGGAAAATACATGGAATAGTTCAATTAAGTGTTACTGAGAAGTACAATATTGCTTGCACAACTATACAACTATTTAAAAGACAAGCAGAAATGTCCCAGGATAATACAGCAAGGAAATATTTGAAACAAGTGTATTTTTAAAAATGTTTATTGAAATGCCTTCATTGCATCATGCAGGATACAAAAATCATTATTAGAAAACCTTTATAACTATATTTAGGAGTAAAATCAAGATACATCAGGGAAAAATAATAACTGTATAAACAAAAACAATTTATTTCTGATAGTGTTTTAAATTATAGATTACAGGCTGTGATCTGCACAGATGATAACAATTATCTTGCAACAACAGTCTCTTCTTTTATGATTCAAGTTGAAACTGATGTTTGTCATGCTAGAACAACCACATCACCTGTGAATACCACAAACCTGTTCATTACAGTTACAGGGTTTAAAAAATACAACAAAAATACTCTGCCACGGTACTTCTATTCTGTTTTCAGTTTATTTGTTCAATCAAAAGCCATTAACTTTTCATCAAGGAAAAAAAAGGCTGATGTGCTTTCTTCTAGTACACAAACCACAGAGCATGTAAGTTTCGATTACTGAAATAGAACCTCTTTAAAGTCATAATATGAGACCTTCCTGAAGTTCTTTTAAATTAAATAATATATATTTTTGCAGTGTTACTCAAGGACTTGGAGGTGATTTTAAAATGGGAGACCACTGCACCCTCTGTATTTTTGCTGTTTAAGGAATCTCAATCCCTACTACTTCAAAGTTTCAGGGGTTTTTATTCATACACTGCTTAGTGTAAATCTTAGAACTCACCTCTCTCTTTTTATTCTAGTTGACAGCATTATTCTGTGCAGATATACATTAAACAACAAAACAACTCTCTGGGCCTGAAAGCTTGGCTCCAAAGAATTCAGATAGGTAGAGATTTTGGTGCTGGCTTCAAGGCAGGCAATGTTTGAGAGATTTCAAGAGAGCGTTCACTTGGCACAGATTAGAACCACACTGGGACCTCACTATATGAAAGAAAATTACTGCGGATTCCAGAATCAGCTTATTCTATTCAACAGGGAAGATTAAAAAAATCCCTCTTTATGAGGAAGTTAATACATGTGTTTCTGTTACTCATCCTTGTGGAAAAAAATTCATCTTTATAAAGCTATCCTTCTCTTTTCTTTTTTTTTTGTTGAGCTCCATGGATGCAGACTTTAAACATACAGTTGTTGCCATGAAGTGTGTGAACATACAGAATATGTTAACAATTTAATTACAGTAAAAGTCATTAAGAGTTTTGGCACTGTCCCCTTACAGAAAGTTAGGTAAAAGTAACAATATGAAAACGTAAGGGAATCGTATAACTCTTTGGCTCTGTTGTAACACTTGACTACTAAGGCAAGAACTGTGTGTACCTTAGGGCTGCTTTTTTGTTTGTATTTTTATAAAATACTTGACTAAAAGTTTTACAAAGTCACCTAATTGTCTATAAATGTCAAATGTTGCATATTAAAATATATGCTTATTACACCTTTTTGTTTCACTAGTAGAATTTTTGCATACCAATGAGAACACACACACTTGTAAACTATTCAGTATAAATTTATGAAGACATTCTCTGTATAAGAGAATTTGTAGAAACTTATCATTCAATCAAGATGCTCTAATTAAAACTGCCTGATTATCCGTTTTGGAGCACTATGATTCTCTCAACAGCTTTAGCTTGTTCATTCCTATAAAGATCAACTACAACAGGTAACAACCCCCCCTTTTCAATGCATTTGTAACGCCCTCTCAATCTGAGGTTTCGGGTGCACATCATAAGGAGGACATTTCAGGGTGTTCAGTGGCTTTTCAGCTGTCACTAGCTATGGCTAACTTCATTAGTTACGTTATTGCAGGATGCCCTGTTGCTCCCCTTTTATTATAACATGAAGTGGGTGTAGCCTTCTGCGCCTGTAACAATGACATCCATCCATATCCTCATGGCTTCTGGAGAAGGAGCAACCATGTAGTAGATGCGGTCATGGGTCTTAACACTGAAAGTCAGCAACGGGTTGGGACTCTAGAATAAAACACAAAGAACATATCGAAAGAGTGAAATCAAAGCCATTTATTGGTACCAGAAGTGGAATTGCTTACAGGAATATTTATGAATAGGGTTAAGAAGAAAGATAAAATGCTCTACGACTGCATCTTACATTGCACCAGAGATGAATTTAAAGTGTTTGTAGCCACCATAAACACCTTGTGCAGCGTTTTTCCAGTAGACTATTATACAGTACTACAGGGCTCCAAGCTGTTGTTTCATGCCCAAAGAACTAACTCCCCCACTCTGTCCGGTGGCTTTCACAAATTGTTCACAGCTCATTTAAATTACAGATGAGAGGCAGGGGGTGCCATGAGCTGCCAGCACTGTTAACTCCCTCCCTGGGACAGAGGCATGCAGCCAGCCCTTGACTTGTCCAAGCCACTGATTTCAGTGGTCTCGCCACTGGACCAAGGAACTCCTTGCAGCAAACCCCACTTTGCAGGTAGACACACTTATCTCTGCTTCCATCAGTATAAAAAAACCCCCAAAACAGTGCTAATCACTGATTAGCTTCCTCTTCCTTTTCCCCCACTACAGGGGTTTTTTAAAAGTATTTGTTTCTTCTTTTTTCCCCCAATAATGTTATCTCTCTCTTTAATTTTACAGTAGCTACCATACTTTGGATACTCTATGTGATATGTGGTTAAAACAGCAATAACAAAGTTTACCTTATATGCATTCTTTAGATGATCATAATAGACTTCTTCAATAGCTTGAAAATATATTACACCTTTTAATTTAGTTTCGTGTTTGTCTAAAATGGAAAAGAGAGAATGACTTCAGAACTGAAATGAACAGTAAGAAGCAAAAGCTTAATTTGCATTTCCATATTTGTTCAGCTGATAAGTAACTGACTTAACAGTTCTACTTCTGAAATCCCACAGAAACCCTCAACCTTTCTTACTAGTTTGTTGCTTTTGCTGAGAGATGCATTTTTGACTTTAATATGTTTTATGGAGGGTATTAGCCCACAGAAGGACAGATGTCTCTCAGGTACATCCACTCTTCCCATTCCACGAAAACCAGCCAGACTTCACCCAGTTCACAGCCTAAGACCTCCAGTTTGCCTTCAAGGGAAAACTGTAATGATAATCAAATTTTCAATACAATCTGACAGCAAAACCTTAAATTAGAACATAACTGTCAGACTTCAGGGTAAGTTCTTTGTTCAGTGCACTGGCAGAACTAAAGCAATATCTCAGTACATTCACTTAAGAGTTCAATTACTCTGAATTTACAGCACCAATATTTATTTTGGAAGTCTACTATGTATTTAAAGATCTAGATGGATTCTCACTCATACAAGCAGCGGCATTTTAGTGCAGCTGGTACAGACTTCTCATAAAACTGTGCTTGTTGGCTGGAGTCCTTGAGACATTAGCAAAAGTTTTCTTTGGTAATTGAAATTACATTATGGCAACTGTATTGCACTCAAAAGTGAAACCATTAAATGTTAACATAACTACTAAAAAAAGACAAAAAAAGATCAGTTCCAGATGGGAACTCTGCTGTGTGTTACAGGCCTTCCTAATCAATAAACCAGATGTTAAAAACAAAATAAAAAATGTTTGTCACATTTTTCATCATATTACTGCAAACTAGTAAGAAATATTCAGTGGGTATATATGAATGAATGTAATGAATTCAATTTTACGTTCCTTATGAGTTGCTGGAAAGCAGTAATGTCATTAAAGTAAATGAAACTGAATGTTTGGGTGGTTTTTGTACTCGGTGTTTTCTTCTGCTTCTTAGCAGTGACCATCCTACATATGCCTCTTTCTGGCCTCTCCAAACAATAAATATTCAGAGCACAATGTTGTTTTTGTGGCTTCCTCTGAACTGAAATGTCAAAGTCAAACCACGTGTCTATTTGCACAGCATTTGGAAAAATAAGTATGTTCTTAAATTCCCCATTTCTGGCTTTACCCTAAGATAACAAAGTAATGTAATGCTTATAATGGCTCCAGATATTATATTAACACAACTTAGTGTACAGAAACCTCTCCGGAGTATTGTGTATTCTTCACCTGAAATTCCTTACACTTTCAAAATAAGGCAAACTCAAAAAGTCTACCCCTGTATGTTTAATTTCCTGAAAGTCTTTTCTTCACACTAAGCAGCAGGACTGCAGCAGAATTCAATTCAATTTTCATGGTAAGTGTAATAAATTATATTCTTGTATGAAGGGTACAAGAAATCATTCAGTCATTGGGGGAAGTTAATATATATGGACCCATTATCCTGTGTACTTGTAACCTGATCATCTTCCATTTTTTCTCTTGCCCATCTGCATCTCTTCCTTTGTTTTGTATGCTCAATTCTGCCTTACCTGGCATGAGGACTGAACACTGTAGGGAAGGGTTCACACAACCTCTGAGTGAGTGGATGAAATGGAAAGCTAAGTTTTATCTGGACTCTCTACTTGTTCATAACTCAGCTGAGTTTGATAAGAAAATAGAAGAACAGATGTACCCTAGTAGCAATCCTGCAACCTACCCGCATAATAAGTAAAAGTTCTCTTGTTTCTGTCAAAAACAAACCACCGTTTTTTCCACGTTTTAATTTTTCCTCCCATTTTAATCAGAAAGCCTCGGCAGGTCTTCTCTGTGAGAGAAATGTGGTAACAGGTCTCTATGTTGTGCCCAGCTGTTTCAATGTGACTTCGTAGGTCGAAGTCTTCCTTTCTAACAGGCAAATAGCGAGTCAAGGGACGGGCCTACAGGAAAGAAAAGAAAATTATAATATTTTTAACAGAAGCCTTATCATCTCCTACTCTTTCTGCTGCAAGGACATAACTGAATACTGCTCATAGAGTCTAAGAATAAATGCAAGAAAAATAAAGAGCTTTTACTGCAGCTCTAATGTTCTTGAAAAGAAAAATTCTTTAAACTTCTAACTTTACAGTGTTGGATAACTTTATAAAAGCCAGATAGAGCATAGAAGTTTCTTGAAATCAACAGCTGATAAGCTGGTAAAACAGGGGCCACAGCACAGAAAAGCTGTCTTAGAATTAAGACATTAATTAAATGTAAGGGTGTGTTGCTGCCTTAGATGAAGTCCAAGAACTTCCTAAGTAGGATGTTAAGCAAACCCTTTATTTCTCTGGATCAAACGTCACTCTTTAATTTAAATTCTACTGCTACAGGTATTTTCATACAGAGTATAATGTATAAATAATAAAAACACGCTATTGCAGGAAACATTAATAATGGGAATGAACTGTAATTGCTGGTTAGTTTCACAGAGATTGCGGTGAACAAAACAGAATTATTTTCTGCTGAACAAATGAACTGTGATATCTAGTTCACAGTATGGTACGGAGAGCTGAAGTGCATCCCTCAGTGCAGGAGACAGTGCCTCATTCTTGATTGCAGCATCAAGCCTGGATAGTGTCAGCTGGGAGAACAAGCAGGAGGAGACAGTGATTTGTAACCTCTGCCAGCTGAGGGAATATTCTTGTTTTCTGTGCCTGGAAGGTCTATGCACAATCACCATCCGCTCATTTTAAACACAGAAGAGAGGTCTCCCTGAGAAGGCTCCTGCTGCAGCTGAAGCAGAGAGAGGCTACTTTGGAACAAAAGCTGATTTTAGATGCTTTCAAGGATCTGCAAAAGGAACATCTCCCTGTCTCTCTCCCCCTGGACTCCAGAGAAGTCAGTGACCTGGAGAAACTAATCTGCCCCTGCTCCATTCCTCAAGTTAGACTGTTAAATCCCACTGAGAGTCTCAAATCAAAGGGACTTTCCCTCATTGCATTCTTAAGAGCCTCTTGGTGCAATAGGAGCTGTGTTGCCCACAAGGACTCTTAGCACCCTTCTAAAATTATGTAGTCCTGTATGATACAAGCTGGCACCAGCTCTGGCAAGTGCAAAGGTGGAAGTCCTTCCTCTCGTTTACATTTTTAAGTGTCAAAACATGCTGGGGAGAAAAAAATTGGTCTCACTGTACAAAGGAAAGAAAAAAGAAAAAAAAATCAGTCATTTTTGACAGGTAAGTTTTTGTCTTCCTGTGAATTCAGTCTTCAGCCTCTCTGCCAAGTCTGCCAATTAGCAGTAACTGATAGGACATTCTATTACAACACATGCATGCTCTAATTTGGGATAGAGATATCAGCATTGCGTTGTTGTTTATGCCGTACTTGAGTTGTCAACAACTTTTCTTAGGAAAAAAAGGAGACAATCGAGCAAGTAAAATTTAGTATTCATTATTACATTTTATATAAAAACAAAGGAATGAATATATTTAACTAGAAACAGCTGGTTAAACATCAGCAAAGGTAGCACAGATAAAACCAGAAAGATACGGATATTCCAATGTGATATGGAATCTTGTGCACTCAAATACATCTATTAAGATGGAGACATTGTCTTGCTCTGGTATACTAGCAATGACTGCCTGGTCTGTTTGCTGTACCTTGTAGATATTACTGGTTTTGGAGGAACAAACAAATAGGTAAGACCCTAAGCCTGAAGAAAACTCAAGGTATCTCGAAGCCTGAAGAAGAAGCAAAACTATGTAGGAGGTAACACCTTTTAAATTAAGTAATGTTTCTCATGTTGTATAGTCCCATTAACTTTAGGAAAAAATAATATTTACTCTCCACTGTAAATGTGGAGCTGAAAAAACTTCCTTATCTGTCTTTTTCTTTTTGGTCAAATGTTTGGAAGCAATAATTCACATTTCAAGATCTTTTATGTATTAAAAGAAAAAACAAAACAAAAAACTCCCCCAACTCCACACCAATAGTTTATAAAATTAACACACTCACAAATTTCTGTTGTTCTGGCCAAAAAATTCTGCTCTGCCTATATTCAGTAACAAACTTTATAGGATTAATATTGATACTTTATAAAATGCTAAATAGATACCTATGAGGTTATCTAACTTTAAATGAATACTTGGGTCCAAGAGTTTTTAGCAAAACAACTGCACCTCAGAAATACTGAATCCCTCTGTTCAGCTAAAAGCAGTTCTGTTTACCATTGGCAGAAAAACACTTAGTCCCTTCTGTTTATGAAGGGGAAGTCTTGCACTTCAAAACCACTTCATATCCACATATCTGACCTGTGCTCTTTGTTTCTCACGTATTTTGACTTCCTTTTCAATTAATTTTTGCCTCTGGCTCGTTTCTTCCTCCAATCTTTTCTCCAGTTGCTCTCTGCGGCGTTTTTCTTCTTCCAGAGCTCGTTTCTTAGCTTCCATCTCCCGTTCCTAAATACCACAGCACACACAGAACTTCAGTTATACACGAAACTATAGTTGGCAATGTCATTTCTAAGCTAGGGCTAAATACCTTTCTGTCCCTTAAGTAGGCAAAAATATATATCCAGCATAGTGGACTGAAATTTGGAGTAAGAATTGCAAATAGAAATGAAGGTTCTTCTTAAGCAGCTCCCATAGCAGGTGTCAAACCAATGCTGACCAAGTTTCTGATGGGATTTTGCCATCAACTCGCCCTTTGAGATAGCAGATACTGCACATGGGTTCAAGGTTGTAATGTGAGGTGAAGCCAGCAGGGAAGAGGTAATTTCTGAGTTTCTATTAGGTATAAGCTGGGTAGGGTTCTATGCTGCATTTAGGAGAATATTATCCAAACTAACACGCCTACTCTTAGTTCCTCAAAATTACGCTTACCCTGGTCTCAAGCAGCCGAGTCTTTTCAGCATGCGCTTGTTTGAGAAGTCTCTCCATCTCCTCTATTCTTGCAACGTTTGAAGTGCTAGCACTGCAAAAAACCCCATTATTTATTATTTAAAAGAACAGTTGGTATTTAAAGAAATATTTTGCAGTCCAACATAACTTAAGAATGGAGTTGATAGTGTTCAGATCCAATTCAGTGCAGTAGCCACTAACAAAAAAAGAAGTATGTTTGGTGAGTTGATGAATGACTACAGCAGTTCTGTTTCTTCTGTACTTTCAGCACCCACAAATTTTATGCATTTCCAGAAAAAAAGTGTTTCTCTCGCCTTAAACATGGTAAAATGTAACTTATACATTTTACATACGTCAGAACAAAGCATCATAAATTGTTTTCCTTTAAAGTCTGATACGGCTAGAAAATATTCTCAAACACCATCTAAAACAATCAGAATTAATTTTGCTTTAGGGAAATTTTGTCAATGAAAATTAACTGCCTATCTTCCAGATTTTATCAACAAAATTGGCTCACATTCTCTTCTTCTTTCACCAAGGTTTGCCTTGTGAGAAATAGAAAGATCTATTGTAAATGGTCTTTTTCTGGTTTTTGTACTGATTTGGGCTATTTATTTGTTGGTGTTGCTTTCTTTTGTTTTCCTTCTGGTATTGGCTGCAAGAGTCAGATGGAAGCAGAAGAGCAAACAAACAGCACCAGTGAAATTCAACAGCTGTTGAACTGGGGCTTCCCAGTCCTGGGCTGGAGACAGGACTTACAAGATGGTAAGCTCAGATACACACCATCTCCTTCAAAATGGTCAGAGCAGGAAGTCAGAAAGAGAAAGGTTTCATATTTCTGGCACGTTAGATCAATGCACAGAGTTAGTTCCCAGCCTGTCTCCAGCTATCAGAAACTTGCTGACTATCTATTTAAAACAGAAATCCTCAAAACCCAAGTCCTAATGTTTTTCCTTTAAAAAGACCAAAACCAACACCAACCAATGCAAAGCCCAAGCAAACCAGCCAGAATGACTGCCACTGGTATTTTCTGAAACTCCTAACACTGCAGTGATAATGACTAAAAGGGGATATCAGGAGGCTTCCCTGCCACAGCAAACAGAGGCTTAGTAAAACACTACATGCTAGCCAAAAAAGCCGTCCTTGTGTTCACAAGGGATTCATAGTGCTGTGACAAAGCTGTACTTAATTATCAGCCTTTATTTATGCTTGTGAAACTGCTGGGGCAGGACTGTGAGCAGAAATGAAAGCACTACCATAATGTCAGAAATAAAAAACAGACTGTCAGGGGAATATTGTTTGCATACAATTTTGAGACTCATCTGGACTTTTAACACAGACCACGGAAATTCCTTTCATCTGAGAAATGGTGTCTGAGCTGACAGCCTCTGAAGATGAGGAAAAGCAAGCCTTCCAGTGTCATCTCTTCATTTTTACTGACCCAGAAAAGGGAGAGGAAAGGGCAAAAACACTGTTGGAGGAAGCCTAAGTGTTTCAGCTTTAGTATATAGTTCTAACATGTAGAACAAGTGTACATCATCACTGGCAGATGTCCTTGAGAAATTTCCTATCAGAGGAAATTCCTTCCCTGTAGACCATCTGAGAAAGCACTGACTGCTCTGTAAACTTCAGCATTGTCACTTAACTTTTCCATATTTTTATTTTCCATCTTTCAATAAACAGGTGAGCTGTAGTTAAACCTGATTATGAGGAGCTACACAAATATGATGCTTGTCTAATGATCTTACATTATCTGAACCAATCAGCAGCATCCACACGATCACAGTGTCAACATGTACATATTCTCTGTTTTCATTATGACCCGATGACCGTTGCAGGATCAGAAGGAAAGAAGATTTACCTGGAAATGTTATCTGGTGAGCAGGCTGATATGCTCGTCTCCATACTGTCGGAACTGTCTAAGCTTAACGTGTCGAAGGCATGGTCCTTGTAACTCCGATCTGGGTAATGGAAACTGTTCAAATACACGTTGGATTCCGATGCTGTTCTGCTGTAGAATTCCGGAGACTTCTGCCTTTGGTTTTCACAGATGCGGTGATGGTTATACCCTATAAAGTACAGAGGAAACACTGATTTCACACAAAAATTTTGTGACAGGAGCATAACTTGTTAGCAGCACAAGCATTTTGAACATCATCTCAGTCTTTACTGTGCTGTGACCAAGCTACTACAATGTTATGGTTAACTTTACCTGTTAATCATACTGAAATAAAAGCTTTAAATACCTGTTTTATCTATGATGGATTCAAACATATGCACACTAGTATAGCTGACTTTTCAATATATGTTCTTGTATGTGTATTATGAAAACCTAATTTGAAAAAAATGAAATTTACATTTTAAAATGAAAATTAGGCCTAATCTGGAAAGTAATGCAGTTAAATTCAGGAATTTAGAAGAAATTACAATGACTAAATTAGAGGAAAAATAAAAAAAAGTCCTGATATTCAATATTCTTGAGTACTTGTCTGGTTGACTTTATTGAATATGGAATTTTTTTTTGTCTGCTTGAGAAACTTTGCCGTCTGGCAACTGCAATTGGACTCTTAGTTTCAGCTGAAATAATACAGGCTGCTTGTTATAGAATCACAGTTACTAGTGTAAAGGTACTTTACTGGAGTTTTGAAACTGCAGTTCACCCTACAGGATTGAAGCAGATCCTTATAGCTCAATGATTCTGAAGAAAAATAAGGTTCATGCAAAGGTTCTGCTGTTATTTTTCCACCAAAACATTTTTTTCTGGAAAGTCATCCTTCTTGAACACAGGGAACCTTGTTTGGCTATGTGTCCTTTGAAAGTGTCTCTTCACAATTATTTTTATCTCATGTCTCCATTGCACACTGAAAGTAATGCAGACTTAGAGAGAGGTTGTTGGGCTTGCCTGATGAAGGAGTTGTCATTTTAACTGCTGAAGTATTTTACCGTGCCCTTTTAAGGGTTGTTCCATCTATGTGTTTACAAATGCAACTGCACTACCCATCTTTTCCTTCAATGAATGCAAGAAGTGAGACTTTCTCACTTCAGTATCATCAGTTCTGATACTCAGTCAGGTTTGTAATATTCTCTGCACATTCCTGGCCCAAGTTCTGAGCTGCTGGCAGAGCTGGAGATTAGGAAGGACTGACAGACTCACATTCTTACAGGAAGGCAGCCACTGACATTCCACATATTTAAGATAAACAAACACAGGAAAAATGCAGACAAATGCACAAATGCAGCACAGTCCAGATAAAAATTTTTACTAGACACCATTAAGACACTGATGCTAAGAAAACACGCTTGAAGAGCAAATATTTTTCTGCCATATTCTCATTCCCTATCTGTGCATACAAGGTTACTCTGGTATTTTTTGCCATGCCAGAGCTGGGAGAGTCCCAGTTCAGAGAGCCAACTGCAGTTATCTGAAAAGCGTGTCTTCAGCTGAATAATTAAAGCGTGTCATTAAACTGTGTCCTACAAGCATTTCCAAGGTAGTTTCCTCCTCACAAAGGAGGAAAGCTTTCTTGGAGACAGTTCAAGCTGGTTTCTAAGGAAGTAATAGGACTCACTTGCCGTTTAAAAGGACACTAAATTTCAATCAAAAATTCAATTGCATAGATTAGTAAAAGAGTCAAAAGGGACACAAATACACCTCAGCAGTCATAAATAATAGCATCACACAATACAGGTGTTACTGATTCACATGTGTGGTTTGCTTTTTTCCCCTTATTTTGGCAAATGCTTCTGTTATTGCAGATAAGCAATTACCTTTCATACTCGAACCTTTGGAATGACTAATTGCTCCTGTGAAATGGTTATCAATGATTCATTAGGGAAAGAGAGAAAAAAATAAATTACTGAAAGAACTTTATTCAAATGCATGTTTTTCTGTGCAGCCCTTTACAAATCCTTGCCTATTCAGAAATCTTAATTCCATATTTTATATTTCACTGAAAAATAAACCCATCTAAAAGGCATAGAGCAGCACAGCAGTGCTACAAACGCTCTATCCTGTAAGATAAAGAACCCATTTTTGAGGAAAACATTTATCGGTTAAATTTATGCAATCATGCAAATGTAACTAAATCAGCATTTGTTAGGTTGCAAGAGGAGATGCATTCACAGAAACAAAGCACAATTCAGTGTTCTCCTTTTATCTTCATGCTGGAAGCAACAGGCAGCTCAAAGCTCAGGGTCAGCTGTGTACCAACGCCACGAGGCTTCACAACCAACCTGCCTCCATTACAGCCACACCTACACATTGGGCAGGCACAATCTGTTGTTTAAGGAGTCTTTAACTGCCCAGGTGCCTATTCACATAACATGCACTTAAAAATATTAGACTCCTTGTAAGATACAGCACTTAACTAAAACTTTCCCGCAAGCCAAGACTTGTATCAGTCAAGTCTAAACTGATACAAGAGCTAAAATGTTTGTTGTTGCATTGGTTTTGCTGCAGAGCTCTGCAGCAAACCCGTAAACTTAACAATGCTAACAGCCATACTGTTGAGAAGAATATTGCAAGTATCCATAAAGCCATGTCATCAAAGAAAAATATTCCAGTGGAGTTACTGCAGAATCACAAAAAACAGGTATACCACCACAAAATTACGGTGAGGGTAGAACTAAAGGAGAACACTGTTATTAAAAGTGGCACTGTCAAGTATGTAAAAAGCCCACTAGTATTTTATGAAAATGATCCCATTACATTTTTCTTTTCTTTTTCTTTTATTCCTATTCTTTCTTCTTTCTCTTTTTTTTTTTTCCTTTTAAAAGATTGACATTAACATGTCAAGATACATTTGTTGTGTGGAAACATGCCAAAGTAGGAAGCCCAAGTCTGTCTACCCTGTCATTGTCACCCACAGAACTGCAAAGATTTCTAAATTTTCTGCTCTACTTGTGTGGCTATGAGCAAAGAAGCAAAAAATTAGGCCTGTGCAAAGCCACAGCTCTGCAGATATTAGCATAAGTCAGAAGTTTTGTTGTGACAGGTTATTTGACAGAGAGAAAAAAAGAATTTTTGAAGTGCTATCATTATTTAACAATTATTTAAAGGTTTTTCAAGAGTCTGGGAGCTACTTGACAGTGCTGATGCAACTGGTACTTTTGCAAAAACATCACATGAGAGATATAGCCAGGGAAAGGGATGTTTTCATACCTTTTCTGCTTTTTCCTGAGTTTGACAAGAAAAAGAGTGAAAAACAAATGAAAGAGGCAGATTGCTTTGAAAAGTTTCTAAATTGTTTGCACAAATATCCCTTTCTTGCTGTTTTTTTATACAGAGCTTAGAAAGGGCACAAATAATCATCTTGCTGGTACCTAAGTTCTCTGTCCCAACAGTTTTGTTCCCACTGCTGTGTCTGGTCTTACACCTTAATTCCCAGCTATCCATTCCTTCTTTCCTTCTGGAGTCCGTCCTGCATTCCATGGGACTGCACTGGCTAAGCCTCCCTCCTTGCTCCTGCCTGTCCTTGTGCAAGCCTCTGGCAGCTCCCTGGGAGCTCCAAGCCTCCACCCGCGCAGGGTGAGGTCTCGTGATTGTACCACATAGCAGCTTCTTCATTCTGTTTTTGCATATGCTTTGGTTACAAAGGCATGTCCACAGGAGGTAAATTTATAAATACAGTCTTTCAAAAATACCTCATGAATGGCTGCTAAGAAATACATTTTTCCACTAATGATTTATAACAAATATGTGTCCTCTAAAACATTTAAGTTGCTCTTAACTTGGGCTATGATTACTGACAGTGACTGTTTCTTTCACTAACAATTCTTGAACTCACATGACTGACTGAAAACTGTTTGGTAATCCTGGAATAAAGACTATTTAGTACTTAAAAATCTATGAAAATATTTACTACTGCATCCAGCCTAAAATTTATTCATAGATATTACTTGTTCCTGCATAAAGAAAACGAGACTGAGAAATCCGTGTTCAAACCCAAGTGGCTGTTCTCAATTTCCCGATTTCACTTTTAACTTTGCATTTTTTCACCTCAGACTTTCACATTTACCTTCTTGGACTAAACTAAGAAAAACTGGAGAAAGCATATTAGAGAAAACTCATTTCCAACCATGACTAGTTTAGTGATAACACTCAGATAATGTCTTTAAACCAGCTGAGGTGCTACTGCCTCCAGCCAGTGCTGAATATACCTGTGTTCAGATCTACATGCACAGACCAGAACACGTGGTCTAGAACTTTGCTCAATGCTGTTGAGCCCTAAGGAGCACAGGAAGCTACTAACGCCACATCTGGAGCACATCATCCTCTTTGGATAGCAGTCTGTGGGTCACTGCTTGATAGCCAGGGCCCCAGACTGAGTGGACAAAGTGCCAGTTACCACGTGAGACCCTGGCTCTGCACTGAACCCAGTTCCAATGCTCTGGGTGCAGCTCTGTGCCCAAGGGATCAGGAAGCCAAGACGCCCATGTCGTTTGCAATAGATCACCTTGACCACAGAAAACTGACGGAGTGAAAAACCTGTCAAGTGGGGAAAGAAATGCAAGGAAAGCAAGTGCTGACTCACTACACATGACAGGTGGAGAACACTTTTTATCTATTCCTCACCTTTTTTAGGTGAACAGCTAACTTTTGGAGCAGGAAGATTAGAGAGCTCATATGTATCAGCATAATCAGTCTCTATACATTTACAAAGTTCCACTGATTTGTCAGTAAATCTTCTGAAAAATATTCACTTATTCTGAAAAAGGAAACCTGATCTACCTCAAGAATGTTTTTACAATAAATAAACTGTATTTATTATAACAGAAACGTTTATCACTGAGTGGTGGAATAAATAAACATTTCCAAGGATGTCCACTGACATGACATCTGGCTTGGTTTTCAAAGATGTATTTAAAGATGTCTACTGAAATTAATCGTAGTTACTCAGACTCAAGTCCTGTTGATTTTAGTGGAAGACAAGTAGGATTTCAGAATTTTAATGGGCAATGATATTCCATTTCAATGGTCCCGTGTGGTGTGTTGAATCAGTACATCACATTCAGAACATGACCCGAATCTCACTGTTCCACAGAAATGCACTTTCTTTACTTTAGACTTTGGAGAAAGTTTGTTTTCCCTCTGTGAGCTGAGCATGAGTGTGAAGTACGACAGGAAACCAGAAAGCCCACCAAGTTAAACTCAGTCCCTTCCCTGCTCAAACCATGACACTTATTAAGGCTTAGTCTGTGAGGCTGAATGAAAGGTGCTTCAAGACAGTTTCTCTGGCCCTTCTGTACAGCTGGATGGAAATACTCTGGGATCTGACTCCAGCTACCTGACTTGGATATTCCTGTCCTTGCTGAATTCTGCACTGTACTTCAGAAAGGGCCCTGCAAACACTTTTGTGGTGTGTTACCCAGACAAAGGAGTTTTCCCTATCCTAGAAACGTGGCACCTCAGTGAAAAAGCAGTTACACTTCAAGTTCCTCCAATAGCAATAAATTCAAGGAGCTTAAGGTTGAAGAGAAAGGGAATAAACCCTTTAGTAACTACTAAGAGAGGCCGCAAACGATCCTTGTGTTCCTATATTCTTCTTGTTAACGACTCTTTGAAAATCCTGTGACAGTTCAAATAAAGCACCTGTCAACAGCATTGTTTCCCTTTGGCAAAGCTGATGTTTCAGAAAAGGATATCTAGAACTGTCCTCTTTCCCAGTACGAATTAATCTCTTAAGGCTCTCTTCATAATTTTCTATTTCCATTCAAACTGGATCTTTCAAAAAATAACAGCCAACTAGCATGACAAGCAGTATAGCACATGATTCGTCAATGGCATATGAAAAGTGCTATGCCAACTGCCCCAATGAATACATCTCTCTCCTTCTCCCCTGCTGTTGGGGAAGATGAAACAGGAAAGNGCTCTAAGACCTGACTTCAGAGATCTCTCGTCACCGTTTGTCCCGACCGTCCAAACACCACCGAAGCTTCCTACACCCTGCCTCTCTTCTTTGTCATAAATCAATTTTGATTCATGAGGTTTCTCTCTTTTTCACTCTTAAGACAAGAAATCTGACCCTACTCTTAGACTGTCTTAATTGCACAGTGACAAAAAATGAAACATTAAAAGTGACTTTTTTTTTTTTTAAACTCTTGCCTGTGTTAGGTTTGGTAACACTTTAAAATTGTGTTTTAGGTCACACACTAACACTCTTTGCAACCATTTTACAGAAATATTTCCAATTTTAAATACTTGATCTCTTGTCAAAGTTTAGCCAAAACATCCCTATGGATTTTCAGACTGAAGTAACATCACAATTATGAGTCTGAACATGATTACAAGCTATTCCACCTTTGCACACACATTACATCGAAGACGCTTTCCAAGCTGAGCATAAAGCTCCTTTTGTGTTGTACCTGAAATACATAAAGATAAGTTAACCACAACACTGCAGGTTTGTGTAAGGCCTGCTTCATAACTAAAGTTCAAAACCAACAAATCACAGCTGGATCAGCTCTATAAAGGGGCTGTAGTAAGTCCTGAGCCTTTCTGAGCTTGCTTGTTCCATCCCTGCGCTGAGTCACCTTGGTGCTTATGACTGACCTCAGTGATCGCCTTGACCTTTAACAGCTGCAAGCTCTGACCAGTCCTGTAACAACGAGATGGACCAAGCTCAGCTCAGGCTCAGTTAGTGCAGTTCTACACAAGGGCCTCTTGCACTGATATCCATAATGGTGATGCAGATGCTGCAAAGAAAATAAACTGACAGATGGCACTGAGGAGTGCCTCCTTTTGAAGATGGGACACTTATGAATAATGCTTCTCACTAAAGCAGAAAATACATGTATCAACTCAAGTCAACAAACAACAGACACAGAATCCCATAGCCTACAAGATCATGTTTCAGAGGTGTAGCTTGCTTTTGGATCCAGAATTGCTGTGTTCCTATTAAAAAACACAGCCATCTATCCACAACAGAACAGCTCTCTCCCTTCCTATTTTGTAGCCCAAATATTTAAGACCACTCACAATACCACAGTCACAGCATCTCTAAGTTATCTCTCTCTGGGGAGTTTATCCAGGCAAAATCATGTGCCTGTGAAAAACAATCTTTAAGAGCCCAACATAAAAAAAAAAGAAAGAAAAAAAAAGAAACAAAATGTAATATATTGCTTCAAAATCACTCACAGAAATTACCCAGTTAATACAATGTGTATTTTCAATATACTTTTCTTGTTTACTGGATTATATTTGGTGACTATGTACTTCAAAATTACGCATGCACCTACATCTTAATATTAACATCTTATTTTGCCAATATCAAAAAAATCAATTACATTTAGAGCTTGCTTTTGTCACCAAGAAGTAAACTTTTATTTTGCAGACCTGTTGATTATAGCAACACCAGTTTCAGGCTTATTTCTGAAAAACTGAACACTGATTTTAAACAGAAATGCAACAATGAAAAGGTCTTACCTTTGTGCATCCTTCTCGACTCTGACTCTTTGGTCATGGTTGCCAGGCAGTGAGGAAGTACGCTGCCACAGCTGTTGCTCTGTCCTAATGGTAAATGTCCCTGCAGGAAATTTTGTAAATACGTGCTTAAAACTGTATTTCAAGACTATTTTTTATCAGCAATGGCAAAATAATGTGCTTTGTCATGGATATTAATGCCGTGTCATAGGTCTCTATTAGGCCAAAAAGTTTTCAAAGTAGTACCTCCACCTTCCTGCTGTTTGTTGATTTACCATGTCACAAATAAAGAGTATTTTCACTTTATACATAACCTTATCTTTACCATTTAGAGGCCTTCAGTAGGAAAGAAAACAACAAATTGTGTCTCTAGAATCAATTTAAACCAGCCTAAAAATACAGTCCTTTGGACAGAAATCGTGCATTTATGATTAATGTACTACAGGACGGCATTTCCAGAGGTCAGAAGAATGGCTGGAAGTACAGCAGGTTTCATATACACTCCCATTTGTTAATAAACCTGAAGTCCTTTCAAAGTCAACCTGAAATGTGAATCTGGGGGGTTACATAATGCTTAGGGTGCTACCCAGCCTTCCCTGTAACACAACACAGGATTTTCCTGCAGAGGCTGGAAGGCTGTAAATAGCACCAGCCACGTACTTTGTTTGCGATGTTGCGTCCCAGCGTAGCACTGCTGAAGTGGGGAGACACAGACGGGGTGGTTTTCTTGCGGGGCAGAGTATCGCTCAGGTACGTGCACTCCCTGTGCTGCTTCTTGCGCTCCTCCAGATTCCTGAAATGCTTCACCGGGAATTTGTTACAGTTTTGACAAAATGAACTGATGCACTTGCTCAGTTATACTCTATATGGAAAATACTGAAGTTGATAGTCTGCAAAGAACAAAATCTAACATACAGAGCGCCTCCTGCTTCACAGTGCTTTCCATCACAATAAAGTCATACTGATTAAAAAAAAGCATTAAATTCATGCGCACATTTTATGTACATCTCCCTGTACCTTTTCTTTTGTGTTAAAAATTCATGTCTATTGTACAAGTGGAACCCAATTACAAAGGAAAACTCTTCCTTAGAAGTTATTCTAATGAATTGGTGGCTTAAAACCAATACAGCTTTTGAAAGGCATTGTTCAAATGTATATGAAAAATTAATTTAGAGTTTCACACATACATTATTGCTGCAAGTCCTCTGACAGTTACAATGGCTCCTGAATACTAACATTTGCTCTGCATTATTAATATAAGGTGAATTTTTGTTCAGTAACATTCTATAATACATTGTGTTGATTTTTAAATGAGCAGTGCCTTTAAGTGCAACACTCTGCAAGCACAATCAACTTACAGTCTATCACTCTAAAGTCCTCACACATAAATCAACTTCGTGGCCACCATAACAAATACAAACAAAACAAAATAATCCCAAGTTATCAGCTTTGAATCTGTTACCTGTTGTTGCCTGCGGTGTTTCTTAGCTGGCAGAGGTGGAGGTGTATCAGATAAAGGAATAGGATCTACATGAGTAGCCATGACCTCAGGCCAATGGACTGATGGAAGTTGAGCAATAGAGCGAGGAGAAAGAGAGTGAGGAAACACAAATCCAGAACAGAGAGGTGATCTTAGCTTTATAGAAAAAAGAGAAATTACACACAGAGTTTTCTTTTTGGAATTTCTCAAAAGATATGGCACATACAAGCTGCAGTTTTAGCACTGTGTTTGTTGGAGTGTTTAGCAGGAAAGGAGGTGTGCTCTATTGCAACTCTCAAGGCATATTGAGCTACCAGAAACAGCACACAAATGCCAAATTCTAAACCAGTTTCTGCCTTATTGCAATGCAAAGGTATGTGGCTTTACAATTAAAAGGTTATTTTGTTCCTTTAAAAGGGGATTTATTCAAAATTTCACAAAGAATGAGAAAAAGAAAGTAAGCTAGAAGACAGACTGGACAGACTCCGTGGAATAGCTAAGATAGGTAAAAGCTATTCATCTCCCATAACTATTCAAGATATACTTCTACGGGAGGGGGAAAAAGAAACTACAAAACATAGAAAATGAACACCTGAACACCACTAATCAAGCTGTCATAAGCTTGTCCACAGGCAGTTTCCCAAAGGTGCATTACATTATAGTGTTTGGCAGGCAAAGACTGTCGCTTAGTGCTGCTTGGGTCATAAGAATTCAGGTTTTTTGGCCTTCAGAGTCCCATCTACCTCATCAAAGACACTTTACAGCTGGAGCAGTCCTTCAGCTTTACTATTAAATCTGTTACCTGACTTGGTAACTGGCAGAGGGCAGTTTGCTTTAGGGTCAGTTTTTTACATGTTGAATGACCAAAAAAATAAAAAATAAAGAAAATAAAAAAAAGGCAGCCATGAAAGAACAATGCAAACAAAGGGAAATGTCTCTCAAACAAACCTCTTTATTTTGTGGCTGGCTCGTCAGCACAGCCGTGGAAGGCTCAGTGGCAACTGCTTCAACATCTGAGGGGGTCTGAGTGGAAGGGGATATATTCGTGGAATTGCCATACAGCTCACTAATTTCACTTACACTGATATAGCCCTAAAAGGAGGAATTCAGAAGTTAAAAGGAGCAAAAGCCAAAAGACGTGCAAGAGTATTAATGTATCCAGTACAATGAAAGTTAGTTTAGAGTGATTCAGCCAAATATTTTTTATCACTGAAATACTTAATCATAAATAAAATAAAATTAGCATCGAGATTTTTGAATGTTAAACACTTGGATTCTGAAAATTGTTCTTAATTTAATTCTAAAAACATTTGTGTAATCAAAATGCAAATGTACATTTAAGTGTCCAAAAGATTTTACTAAAATGCAAATACCCTTTAGAAATTATGTCACTCTTTCTCAGGAAAGCAGATTGGGCAAAAAGGAAGAATAAATCTTATCTTAAGATCTTAATTTTTTTTTTTTTTTGTCTCTGATTAAATAACCTGATTTGTTTCTTGACTAACTGTTAGGCTAATTTGAGTAAATCAAATGACTAACAGAACTGGGAATAACTTCTATAAGGACAAGCCATCCCCATAAATTACACTAACACATCTTCCATTTGCATCATCTGGAAGACACTTCTAACTTTTATATATTACCAGAAGACCCAGGTAAGATGCTGTTAGTGTTAGCCCTGCAGCCATTACAATTTGCTTTTTTTTATTTAATTAAGCAGTCATACGAAAGGTGATGGACTGAGAGATGACAGGAACATCAGTGTGCTTCTGCCTGCAGAGAAGACTTATGCAAGCAGATTTAAGATATAATGGCAAAATATAGTTATTGCGTGTATTTCGGTGTTAACTGCACAAATGTTGTTTAAAAAGTAAAACATGGATTCTAATCCACTGTGCATAGGATACCAGGCTGTACAAAGTCAAATGTCCTGATTTCTTATCCATAGAAAACAAGGCTATGCAAAAGGAAGAGTAAATCACTGTTGAAGCAATGTCATAAAGATGAGCTAAAAATATGTTTATTTTCAAATCAAGATGTTAAGCTGCTTTCACACTGACAGTGTGTGGCAAGGGCTGAGTTTCTATTACTGCACTAACACAATGACATACCAGTGTGTATACTTCAGCAATTCCATAAGAGAAGCCACAGACTGCTATGTATTTCTTCTTTTTAGAAATGCCTAAATTTACCAATGATCATAGAAGACAACTTGAAATACCAACATTACTATCTATTAGCATAATTTTCGATGTATGATATCGGTTATAAGAAGCAGATAAGACAATTCTGGAAAATTATGTATCATACAATGAACAAAGCACTCTACAAATGGGAGGCAAATCGTAACTCTCATATTATTTGATGACCCATTAATTGAGGAAACTGGCTAAGATATTAAAGTTTATCTCTCAAAACATGTGACAACACTACAGTAAAACAGAGTCCAGTATGAATTAACATAAAACTTGCTTAACCATCTTGTAATGGCAGTTTATCAGTAACCAAAACTCAGCAATTCTATAATGCAATATTGTGTTCATTTTAAACATATAAACACTTTCACCATTATATGAAAGACATTCAGTTCTGACTCGCAGCACCAGTGAGGATTCACAATGGGGATAAAAAACCAAGTAAGGAACAAATTACTGTGCTGTGCACTAGCTCAGACCCCCATTACATTCATTTAAATAAATGTTTTCACGTCAGGTTAGTCATCCAAGTCATTTTGTCAATGCTGAACTGTTAAACAGCATTGGTCTTTCTCGCTTATTTAAGTACTGGGATAAGCATCTTGCCTCTTTATGTGAGGCAGTGTTACTCTCTTGCTGTGCAGGCTGAGAGTCGGCTGACAGTGGATGGAAGAGGGTTTCAAATGTGTGCTTTGGTGAAGAGGGCTGGCAAACACTGGACCACAGACTCGACTGATGCATGAGCAACCCTAAGATGAAATGAACTGCTGTGCCAGCAGTCTCTGTAAGCCTGTCTGCCATTTGGTGCTTGATTTTCAAAGGTGCCAGGACAGTCAGAGAAGAATTAAACTGGACCAAGACAAACATGACATCTGGCAAAGGCATTTTTTTTTTAAGACAAAGCCTATGGAAACACTGAGGATGAAACAGATAACCCTTGCAGTTCCTTCTCTTATTTGCCTTGGAGTAAGTCCTGACTTCACTGCAGTGATCGGAATGACACCACTGAATAATCCATTTCATTAAAAAGAGTGTAGCCTCACTTAATGTAGTTGCATTTTGAAGTATGTGAGTAAACAAGCCATTATGTGTATGTGAAAAAAACCAACCAGATAGCACCCATCCTCTAGTAAGAGAATGGGCAGATCCATCTCAAAAGGAAAAAAATAAAGCTTAGATTTGCCAGATGTCCTGGTGGGAGGTCAGATGTCCAGGTCAGAACAAAACCCAGGACACTGAAAGTCTAAGCAAGCAAGGAAGGGTGCCCAAATCCACTGGCATGTGAAACTGCACACCAGGAACTTGGAGATTAGATAAGCAAGATCCCAATTCCCAAGTGCTGAAAGGATATGTGGTTGCTTTAGACTTTGAGAGCCCAGCTTCCCAGAGTGACACCTACATCATTGGATGTGGCAGACCTTGTTCAGGCGAGAGACACAAGCAGATCCAGCAAGTCCAGTCAGAACTCTTAAGCAGAAGTTAATGAAGCAGCCATAGATGCCTGTCAGTGTATTTTAAATGCTAAATTTTCTGCTTCCTCAAACGATTCAAAAAAGTGAAATAAATAGCTCAATAGGTATCTTAGAACCACAATAGCTTGAAGTCTTCAAATCAATGTTTTTTAAAAAGAACAAAATGTACATTTGTCATGCTTTAGCAAAGAGCCTTAGAATAAGGGAGGGGAGGCAATAATAAAATCTACAGTGCAAAAATAAGACCAAACTATATTTGTACTTGAACAGTTATTCCCAGATCTCGTTCTTCTTCCCTTCAATAAGGTTTAATTGTCTATTTTGAGAAAATTAGACATACACACACACTCCACACACATAAAATCAATAATTTCTCCACAGCAAGAGATTAAAGTGATACCAGTTACATTTGGAAGAATGTCAAGAGAAGCTATTTTTGCTTACTAATGAATTTAAACTTCTATGAATAAGTTAAAAAAAATGGTATGAAATTACTTGGTAAAGATTTGATGACTAGGCCTTCACTAAATACTACATACTAAAGTGCTTTTGTATGAAGCATTATTAAAAGTTAGTTATGGTAAAGTCAGAAGCAGAGAAGCTCTTTACCTCTTTCAGACTATTGGGACTGACAGGAAATCCCTTTCCTCCAGAAAGTGTGGAATATTTCTTTTCCAGATTACAGAGATTTTCTTTTTCCTGTTAAAACCAGACATTTTATATTAAATACCAACAGCCCTGTAGTGAAAATAAATGTTAGCCATTTCCTTAACTGCATGAAGAAACACACTGTGATAGAAGGCTGAAACTGCACAGCAGAGCTTCAGCTTCATCCATTTAGAACAGAACTGAACAAAAAAGTGGAGGTAACAGAACAAAAAACAAACGAGAGACTATTTAACAACCATGGCCAAACCAAGTAAGTGCTCCTTCAGCATTTTGAAAATTAAAATTCTGCCTCGTGAACTAAACATGATTTCTCTCCCGATTAAAAGCAGAACATAAAATGGAAAGAGCTCACACCAGCTTCTCACTAACTAGATGTTAGCTGGTGTCAAGTAGCTCATCTCGTGGCCTTGCAGGGGCTATTACAAGCCAAAAACCTGAGCACTCTGTGCACAGTTGCGGTAGCCACACGGGGAGCACAGGCTTCCAGCTTCAGCACATGGGTGGGTGCCTCTGCTTGAGTCCTCGGGAAAGGGGGCACCTCTAAAGCACTCTTGATTATCAAATGCCAGTAGTGTTTTCTCTTAAGAAATCTGCTGATTAACTGCAAAAGTTTTCCTTTTTTTTTTTTAAAGGTGAATTTCTGTCACATTATTACCAACTTGCTATCTTCTGCACAACTGATGCTCTTCTTGTGCTCTACATTCTTTTATTCTAAGAAATGCTCTTTTATTTCATGTTAAAAACGTTTGAAAGACAAAAATACTTACCCTTTGCAGCATCATTATTAAGTTGTTTTTCTCTTTTACAAAATGATCTTGTTCTCTTTGTGCTTGTTGGACAATATGATTGGCTTGTTTTTTGAGAGCAGAAATCTTTTCCTAATGTAAGAAGAAAATCACAATTTACATGATTTATTTTCAAATCTCAAGACTACCTGCAGCAAGGATCCTATTCATGAGAGTTCACTTATTCATATGCATGACTAAGCAGCAGGAAAATAAGTTTTTACAAGACAGCTCACTGCTCTGAAGGAGATAATTAAATAAGAATTAGACAATAAAGAGAAAACTTATTCAAGAGACAAAAGAATAATTGCACATATTCTTTGATGATATAGTGACAAGCATCCATATACTGAACAGAACTGGTTTAGAGATCCAACCTTTGATTTCTGAGAAAAAGTGGTATTTAATTGATTGAGATAGGACCTTTAAAAGTAATTTTAAAAATTACTGTATTTTCTTAATTTGGTGTTCTACTATTATTTTAACAAAACCATTTAACGGCAAAATCAGTAACAAGCCTAGAATAACTGTAGTTTTGTCCAGAAAGTACAAATCTCCTTTCTTGAAAAGGAAAAAAAAAATCTTTGGTACTTTTTTTGAGCAAATTAAAGGGTTTGATTTTCACATGAAATATGCAAACAGGGCATGAAATGTTATTAATTTCTTTCTTCTTGGAGAATTGCATCATTTGATCTGTGTGGGATGTCACTGGGCCATTGCCTTTGCTCTGCTTCAAAAACTCTTTCAAAGAGGAACATTTTGCCTTATTTCTTGCAGACAGGCAGGTTGTAGATCCATTTCCTTGCCCTTATGCTCAGCAACAAAGAACAAATTAACTGAGCGTTGGTGCTCTTACCTTTCTACTGACAATGCTGCGCTGATATTCAGCTACTTCATGCAGGAGCTGTTGTGTCAGATTTTCCTTCTCTTCATCTAACCTGCTTTCATGTTCAAGCTGCTGAAATTCTAAATCTTCAAAGTGTTTGCTTTCTATGTCCAGAATATCAGCATCCTTAAAGAAAAAAAAAAAAAAGGTAACATAAACAAAAGTAATCTTTCAGAAATGCTTTCACTGACACCACAGTAGAGGCACTTACGAACAAACACAAATATCAACCTAAAATTATATATTTCCTACAACATGTCTCACCAGGATCTCAATACTTTTAATGACCTACTCTCATAATAAGAGAGTAAATAGGGCTAATTATTTTTTGATGTTGCTTTCTCCATCACTCCTACTGTGCCTCTTGCTAAGAAGCACCTGCATGCTGAGGGAGCTGTTTTGCAGCACTCAGAGCAAGTGGAGCCTCCCAAGCTGGCTGGGCTCTGCTGCAGCCTGGCTGGGACACCACCAAGGCCTGAACCCACCTGGTGAGGTTGTCACATGCCAAAGTCAGAGGACATCTGCTTTCCAACCAAAAAGGACAAAGTATCACACCAGTAACCCCGGAGAACTGCACACGGAATTAACTGCTGAAAATTGCTCTCTGTGCAATTAAGGACTCTAGTCATCTGCCCTAGCCAGAAGGTATGTTACTTCAGAAAAAGCATCAGCCCACTTTTATGCATTCCCCTGAATGGATATCATGTTTTGTCAGACAAAGAAGTTGTTGAATGCTGCAGAAATGAATCAAGAAATAAGAACACACCTGCCTTCCGCTTAGGGATGATGAGATAAAACTCATGGTGCTTTTCAGCACAAGAAATGACTGCTAATCTTCCTCCTGCAACATCTGTGCATTCATAATACGAATTCCTGCTTAGAAGTTTCAGAGTCCTCAAGAAAAGGGTGTTTTTAATAATTGCAGCATTAGTAAATGGTAAGGCTCTCTAAAATAAGCACATTGTACATAACTTGCTGCACAAGAAAACCTACATCCTGGAAGCAATTTTAGAGGAATGCACACTTGTTCCTTTTCTTATTTCAACCTAAGGCAAAGGTTAGTGGCCAAGATAAGCCACTACTAAGGTAGGTCTGTATAAAAGGAATTCAAAACCAGGTTCCAATGTACCAGGGAAAGACACAGGATGCAGAAACTGAAGAATCCAAGTTACTACACGGTATACAAACATCTTCCCCTTACTTTCCAAAGATGTGCTCTTCACTTGTAGGAGATAGTGAGGAGGTCAAAAGCAAAGGTTTGGGCTAAAATTTGGGCTAAAAGAAAGCAGTTACCTACAGTACAGAAATGCTCCATTTGAACTGGTCAGACATCTTCAGCATCCCCAAAAAACCCAAAAGGGCTTTGCCTGGGCCATGAAAGTCAGTAAATTCAGCCTGTTGTACACCACAATTGCTACTGAGGCAGTAGAACAGACCTCAGAGAAGGCAACCGATAATGAGAAAGCCAACTTTTTAAAATACACTTCCTGCCCAACAGGGAGGAGTGTATATGCGTTTCAGACACAGGGAAGCAAGAATGTGCCAGCTGCCCACCCCAACCCAAACTCCAGACCCACTCTGCAGCCAGGTGCTACAGTGAGATTGGCTGCCCACTCCCCTGGGCACAAATTACCAAATTACTGAAGCCCCAGAGAACCACAAGGGAACTTCTCCCCTTCATGCCTTGCTCGTTGTCAGTAAAGTAGCACAACATAACATGTTGCAGACTCAGGTATTTCACAGGACGGTTTGGGTTGGAAGGGACCTTAAATATCATCTCATTCCAAACCCCTGCCATGGGGTTACACTAGACCAAGTTGCTCAAAGTCCCATCCAACCTGGCTTTTAACACTTTCAGGGATGAGGAGTCTACAAGTTTTCTGGGCCACCTGTTCCAGTGCCTTACCAACCTCTGAGTAAAGAATTTCTTCTTAACATCTAATATGAACCTCCCCTCTTTCAGTTTAAAGCCATTACCCCTTGTGTTATCACTACCTGCCCTTTAAAAGGTCCCTCTCCAGCTTTCTTGAAGACCCTTCTAGGTACTGGAAGGTGCTGTGAGGGCTCCCTGGAGCCTTCTCTTCTCCAGGCTGAACCCGGCTCTCTCAGCCATTCCTCACAGGAGAATGCTCCAGCCCTCTGGTTATCTTTGAGGCCTCCTCTGAACTCACCCCAACAGGTTCATGTCTTTCTTTTGTTGGGAGCCCGAGTTATTTTTGGGCAAGGTATTTTCTCTATTTTGGGTACAATACTGACAATCATTTCATGACTGCTCTCACACTTGGGATCAGTTTGAGAGCTACTGGGCACTAATTCAGTGGTAACTTCTACTGCATTGACCACAGCAGCCACAGGAAACTTCCACTACAACTGGCCTGGAATAATCTGCAACAAAACTAACTAGACACTTAACTACACCCCCACATTTCAAGTTGTGTCCCACTTTCAAATCCAAAATCATTATTAAGACAACTTGCAAGGAACAAAAAAAACTTTAAAAAAAAAAAATTAAGCAAACAGATTTCTAGAAGCCTCTTGGTGGTCAGTGAAAAGAGAATTTACTACCATCCCACAGCAACAAGACTGCAGCATCTCATGAATTAATATATTCAAGCATGTGACTGCAGAGGAAAAGCTTATTTTCCTTTTAATATGTATGAGACATTACATAATACTGCCATTTCTTTTTAAGGTAACATACAAAAATCTTTAAGTGTCTCAAAACCAGCACACTTTTTCTGTAGCAACCGAGAATTTAATGTTGTTATTTCCAAAGGTAGGCTTTTTTATTTTTTGCTATTTGAAAAAACAAAATAGAATTCTGCAAGTAAAACAAAACGTAAAGAGTATTTCCTATAAAGCAGAAAAGCCTTTTTTTCATCACTGCTATTACAGCCCTTATTCCTGATATAAATACCCAAGACAGAAAAAAGGAATAAACTTTTAGATGGCCTCTTGAGCTTGCCATACTGATGCTTTCAAAATTATTTCCCCCGCCCACTAAAGGTAACTATATGTGCTGTATAACCCACTTAGGGTTCATGAATACTAAGATTTTTCCACAGAAAAAAGGGTGCCTTCATTGACAATATTGTAGCTTTTTGCTTGCAAACAATAAAAACTAAAATCAAGTTGCAATTAGACTTCATGCAAAGTTTATTTATACCAATGTGACACTGTTGAAAATATAGAACAAAATAAAGCTATTTTAATATGTGGTAAAATCTTCAAAATTAATTTTTCGAAGTTCAGTTCAGGCTAACAGCTAAGTTATATATTGAAAAAAAGAAGCTATCCATGGCTTCACCAAGATGGTCATTTACTGGCCAATTCCTGTCTTTGCTCACACAGGTAAAGAATGATATTCCACCATCCATCTAAATATCAAAACAGCTTCCACATCACCCAGCAGGCCTAAAGGGCTAATTATAGGCAAGTGACCCAAAGCTTTAAAAACATTCAACACCAAATGATTTCTAATCCACATATTTGCACTCTACTTATTTGCCATCATGCACGTAATTTATTACAAGCATTCCACAAAAAAAACCCAAACCCATAACCCTCATGACTATTAACAATTCTAAGTTGGAAATATGTTCAGACACTGGATACTTGAAAGAGAAAATGTTACACTCAACAAAATAAAAAAAATTAGTGCAATCTTGAAACTTGCTACTGACCCTCTTCAGCTGCTGCTGTAACTGTTCCCTCATGGACTCAGGGCAATTATCAAGCTGCGTCTTCTGCTCGGAGTAAAGCTCCTGAAGCCTCTCTAGTTTTTCCCTCTCAGCATCAAGTTTTAATTTTTCCTGAAGCGTGAACCAGAAAATAAAGACAATTACCTTCAAACCCAAGCAGTTGTTAGTGATTATGACAGTGTGTGGCAAAACCTTACTGAACGGTTGAAGCACGCAGGTCAGAGACAGAAACCTCGTTAGTTGAAGTGCAATGGTGGGATGCAAAAGGATCAAAACAAAACATTCATTGTTTTAGTGGTGTGATTAATTCTCTCCCTCATCACTTGTGCTTTGGAGCTGTGCCTGGATGATGCTGTTAAAGCCCCTCGCCCAAACACTTGTCTCACCTAATGTAAAAAAAAAAATAAAATAACTGTAGCCATGTTAGTGAGGTAACTGATGAAGCTGAGAGAGAAGGAGTAGCTTTTAGAAAGCAAAGTGGATGGAAAATGACTGCAGTTTGGCAGTGAGGGAGAAATGGACCTTCCCAGGAGAATGAATTTCATGCCTGTGTGGCTCTGTACAGTTAAGTACATTTAGCAAGCAGTGAAAAGACAGAATGAGACAGAGCATTATAAAGAAATAACTCTGGGCCAGGAAGTCCTGTAGCAGCAGAAACACTAAATGATCCAGCAAATTTGCTTCAGGATCCAGGAACTGTAACCTGTTCATGGGGATCACACGGGACAGCTTCCCTGGTCTCCTTCAACTAGTTCAGCTTCCCTTTTGTTCCACGCAAGCAGCACTCAGCACACTGCTTCTCACCCTCCAAAGCCTTTGGCCTTTTAATCTTAGTAATCAAATACTACATGATTTACTGTGCAACACTGCTCCAAAGAGTGGCTGCACATTACTTAAAGCTTGCCTGTCGACTGTTATTTATCTGTGGACCAGAGTTTGGGAACCAGTAAATCAGAGCACAGAGCATTTTTTCAATGTCTTTCACTTACATCTACGCTAGCCAACACAGCAGATACATCTTCATTTATGCCAGGCATAAATAATCAAGTAAGTCCCTGAAGCCAGGCTCTCTGCTATCTTCTAGCATCACACCTGTATAGCTCTCTTTTCCTACTTGTTGTTCTGTAGTAATGCATCTCCTTTCAGATGGTCCCTAGCTCTCCTTAATACTCAAAAATTAACAGTTTTCTGGCTATTCCAAGAACAGTTGAATCCTGTCACAGCATCTACTCATTTCCACTCTTTCCAGTCCCAACTATTATTTAACTTTAAAATCAAATGTGTGGCACAGCAGGTGCTGTATGATTGGACACTGCATCACCCTTTGCCATTGAGAAGGAATGTCTTTCAGTTTACAGTACTTGCCATTTCAAACTGTGGGAAAATTTCTTCTGCTGTGCCTGACAGGTTTCTCAAACCCTTATTCATGGCAGAGGCATAGTAATAAACATGTATTAGCTGCCTGCTTTCTTTATGATTTTATCTCTAAATCTGAGTGGGATCAAGGGCTGGGATTCAGTTTTCCCAGTATCTAAAAACAACAACAGGAAGAATTTTTATTCAAGTCCAGTGTCAACCAGATTCCCAGCTCCATTATGTTCATTTACACGTGCAGCTTCTCAGTTCATACAATCAGATGAACAATATGCTGAACACAAATACATTTTTTTAAGCCTGTGGAAATGAGCAAGTGAGCCAGCATATTCTATGACCTGAACTTTCTGTGCTAGCTTCTGTCTTACAACCACAGCAGAAGGGATCAGAAACACAGAGGACATAGCACGAGCAGGCTGCACAATGAGGGAGAAGCATGCAACTCCTGCAAGGTCACCTCTCGACCGCTGTCCCCAAGAAGCCCCATTTGCTGAATGATCCTTACTTCCAACAGGGAAGGAAAGCTACGAATAAACTGGTAGTTCCCCTCCTCACAAACTCTGCTGTCCATTTAACATTCAACCCATGGTCTGCCACCTTGTTTCACACTTGCCTTTTCTGCCCACCTAGCCATCCGAGCAGCAAGGACTTCTGTGACCTTAGCTGCAGTGCCTCTGAAGCTATCAATAGCTCTCTAAATGTCTATGCACTGGTACAAGCACGCTCATTCATCAATGAGCAAGTCAGACTCCGAGTGTGAGGAGACATCATCGGCAAGGATAAAACTCCCTGAGAATCCTGCCGGAGATACTGTTACATGCTTCAAGAAATTAGAAATGTATTCCTTTGAGATTGAAAGTGATACTCATCTGGTCTATTTATAGCATAGGAAGTGCTAACATCCCACCAAACTGGCTCCCTTCAAAATGTGCAGTCTTAACAGGAAATATCACTTTCAGCAATGAGAGGCATTATATGTTTTGCAGCTGTGGAGTTAAGTTCGCTGACGTCTCAGGCGGTGCATTGGTGAAGTCCATTTAATTCACAAAAAGGAATTTGAATGAGAATGAGAAATGAGAAGTGAGTAAGAAATTTTTCACACAGTGTTTTCTGTAAGTGAATCAAAGCAAGTTCTTCTAGAAGGAGAAAGATTCCTAACTTTGCAAGCCAAGTGCAAGATGCAGCCGTGGCAGGTCTGTGGCTGACTCCACAAGCTGTTTGCTCCAGAGCAGCCGGCGGCATGGCTGCGAACAGAATCCACGCTCCCGCTGCTCATCCTCATTTAACTGCAGGAGCTGGGCCTTGGTTAATACTTCTCTGCAGATAGCCCAGCGCTGGCACCAGAGGCACATCAACTGCAATCTGGCTGAAGTCTTAATATCCTATTTCCAGAGAAAACAAGGGCAACATCTGGTCTTAGCCTACTGCCCAACTTGGCCTATGGTCTGCCTCTACATGCGTGTTTATGAATGAACTTGGGGTCAGCCCAAACACAAAGCAGGACTGACTTGGGGTTTGATGATGCTGGGGCAATGCTTGGATCAGTTTTGGAGGACTTCTGGGAATTGTGAAGGATAGCAGTAGAAAGAATTGACGTGTGACACTGTCCCCAAAGGCACAGATGGGATGTCAGCAGAGAACATGCGGTATGAACACCGACCATAAGTGATCAGCGTGGGTCAGAAAAGGAAATCAGTCTTTAGACCCGGTAGAATTGATTTTAGGGCAAAGAAAGAGCAAAAAAAAAAAAAGACTACATATCCAACACAACTCATAGATGATCATGAGAGAAAGGAGAGAAAAGGATGGTATTGAAGGCAATCATAGCCCCTACAGAAATGGGAACAACAGGAAGAAGGAGAAACAAATTGCTTTAGTGCTGTCTCCAGTGGTTAAAGATGCCCTATGACTGATCAATACTGCCACTATAGGCCCTAGTGTTTTCCCACACCCTTTCTGCAGAGAACTGCTGCTTTTCAATTTGTCTTTCATCCCAGTCTGCCATTGCAGGCAGGCAGGCTGGCTAAAATTGTAGAACACGTGGCTGCATGGACATGTGCCCTCTGAACCAACCTTCCTGCATAAACTCATAGAAACGCTGAAGAAATTAAAATAAATTGGATGAAATAGAGAAAACTTCTCAAAAACCCAGCTAAAAACTGGACAAAAAACCCTAAACAAGTAAGAACCCTATCATTTTTACCAGCTCACTGTGAAATTAATTGTATGGCTAAGTGATTTGGGCTCACTCACCAACCTTCCAAATCTCCCGGCCCTCCAAAATAACACAAACCCCCCCCCAAAACCCCCTAAACAAACAAAAAGTCCCCCTCCAAAACTCAAGATACGTGTTAGTTTCACAGAGAAACTGTAAATAAGCCTAGAAGGCAAATGAAAGAAAAAAACCCAGCAAGCTGAATGATTCGCTTCAAGTGTGAAGTACTGCAGGATCTTCCTCAGTCCAACTCACCTATAAATCATCATGTTTTAAGGTAGCAACATCTCATAACCCACACTAAACTTCAGACATGCACGTTCAGTCTCTCTCAGTATGGAATCAGCTAGTCTCACAACTCTCACAGGTTTCTGAGAAATGTAACTGCATATAACTGACTAGAAAACCCCACTGAAATAAAACAGTCTCCTGTGCAAACTGTACATGCTCCTTTTCTGTATTTTCTGACTACTCTTTCCTGCATTCCTTGATCTCTTTAAGGACAGATGCATTAAACTTGCCACAATTTAATTTGTCACTAAATCCCTGTGGGTTTCATGACAAAAGCTATTAAGAGGAGAAAATAAAAAGTGTGCCAGGCATATGAAAAGGAGCATAGTAAGATACAAGGAGGTTGTCCATAATAGTTCTTTGTTCTGTATGAGTGGTAACTAATTTATTATATAACAGTTTGTGTTCAGTGATGGCATCTATACAAGAGATCTCAGTTTTGTTTCAGGTGCATGTATTAATCTACTGTTGAAAAGCATTTTAAATCAGAGTAAGCGATCCCTCTGCTTCAAGTAAAAAAATCTCAGCAGGTGCACACATGAACCTGCTCCTAAGACAACTCAAGTTTTTGGTATTTCTAAGCTCATTCTCTCACCACTGCAATGTGTTGTCCTAGTGAACAGATGAGGAGGCAAAAGAAAGCCCTTGATTCTAAGGCACTGCTCCTTCATGAGTGTAAATGAGGAAACAATCATCCAAACCACAAGACAAAAACATTCAAGTTAGAAAATTCAAATTCGTATAGACTTCAACATCTAGATGACAGTAAGAGGATTCCCATTAGGGGTATAACCCATTCTGATACTTCCCTCATGAATATTTTAAAAGAAAGCTTGTGAATTCAGGTTTTTCTCCTTGAGTCTTTGGAATCATCTTTGTGTTCATTAGTGTTCTCTCTGCAGGATATCCTTATGTGGATATATCCAGCAGATACGAGTATTCCTCAAAATACTTAATCTTGTGTATTGTGTCTTAAGGAGGTAGATAACGTTATGGACATGGTAGCTCATCCTTTTAAAATACTTGCTTATGTCTTGCTGAACTGGAATCTGACCAGTAAATACTTAAGAGGCTATGCTACAAGACATAAATTTGTCAGATTCGTCAGGATAAAATCCAGCAGCAGGAATTTTGCATCCAGAAGAGAAAGGATTGAGGAGAGAGGCGACCAGTATATTTAACTTTGATTGCTAGTGGCTCATCAGACAGCTGCTCTTTCCTTGACTCTATTCTTGCAAGTCTTTGCAGTACTAATTCAGCAAAGAGGCTAAGCTTCAAATGCTTAGGCATGTCTGGGATATTCTGTTAATGACTGAAAAAATATTTCCACAAAAGCATGTGGACAAAATTAAATGTATTCCAAAAAAGATGAGTTATCCCTTGCCAGCTGCTCTTGATTTCTGCTCTTGAAGAGAGACACGAAACCCAGGTTGATAAAGGACTTTCAGAGTACATATTTCTCCATGACATAAAGCAAAGGTCCTCTAGAAGAAAAGGAATAATCTCTCTCTCTTTTTTAAGAGTCTCAACTTTTGCATAAATACTTGTTTTGAAATGATCTGCCGAAACTCCCATTTAGCTGTTATTACCTCCCACATCACGTCTGCTGGATCCATTACTAATTTTCAGTTATTCCTGTTTATTCATGCTTACTGATCTATTCTTTCTTTCCCTGGCTATTCTGTTTCTTTCGGCCTCACGCTTTACTTGGAGACACAGGGTGTTGGAAATCATTAACCATCCACATATGCTGGACTGCATGTTTTAAAATGGGACAGATTAAGGAGGCACTGTGCGAAAACAAAGTACATTGCAGAGCTGGATGACATCCAATCAGGCAAATACAATTTTCTCCAATTTCCTTATAGACAAACGTCAGTCCTGATCTAAGTCTCATGAGCGAAGGTTCATCCGAAGGAAGTCGTAAATGTAAACTATGCAACCTGGACCTGAGGTGCTGTTCCACTGGAAACAACAGCATCATTATTGTACACTGACAGTACAGAATGACTGCCACGGTAATTACAGGGAGCTAGGCCCTGGTGGCAGGGAAAAGGGAAAAGCTTCACCTGCTTGCTCATTTTGGGTACTGCCCAGCTCAGCTCCCTCTAGAGCAGGCTGTGCTCAAAGTAATTTTGTCAAGATCTGGAACTAAGCTCTTTCCCAGAGAGCTTCAAGCTGTATCTGTCAAATTGTGTTAGTCAGGACTTATCACGGCTCTCTGTGCATAAATGGAACTTGTGATTAATAGCTTAAATGCTGATATTCACATATGTAGGTTGTCATATTTTTCTGCAGATAAAAGCAAATATGCAGCACAATAGAAAGGAGGGAAGGAGGGAAGGAGATTGTAAGCTGTTCTCAAGAAGGACAGCCAAGGAGGCAAAGTTGGACTTTTCTCCATATCCTAGCATGGTTTCCAGCATAGCTGAAAGCACAGGGCATGTGAAACAGCTCTGGAAGTAGCTACCAGCCAGGACAACTGAGTCCTGACAGCACTTGTACCTGGCAGACAGGCACCACATCAGAACTATGCCAAGTCGTGCAGGGGTGCTGAAAGGTTCTGTCATCTTTTCGAAATGGCAGTCGCCCATAGCTCTGATTTTCAAAACCTAAGTAAACCAACACAAGTTGCTTCATTGCTTACAATGTGTGTGGTGGCATAATCACAAAGGCAAAGGAAAAGCTGTCAACTCACCCGAGGGTGTGCACCACACCATTTCCCCACTGGTTCACTTGTTCTCCCCCCTCTCCCCGTTAGTCCTGCCTCATGATCCAAGAGGGTTGAGCACGGGACTCGGATGAGACCAGCATGCAGCTTAACATAAAATGTACAAAGCCACTCACAAAATACATCCCTGGTTTACAAGTAAGCAGCTGGGACACAGAGACATTGCACCACAGAAAAAGCACACTGACAGCCCAAAACTGAACTCACTCCTGCCTTCTGACTTCCAGCATGTTTTCCAGTTTTTTTCTTTTGCCTTGCAAGGACTAAAAATTGTGGCTTTAATGCTCTGAAAAATTTGGCAAAACTTTGTGTCATCATCTAAATGAAATGTGCACAGGACATTTAAAAAAATAATAATAATTAAAAAAAATCAAATAATCAGGTAGAAGGCTGTACAAGATCGTCTATACCTACAGTCCATTTCAAGTACGTAACAAGGCCCAAAAATTAGATTGTCATTTATTATCTCTCTTTGTAAGAATTTCACAAGTTTTTCAAACAGGTGCACGGGTAAGGATGAGACTCAAGCAGGCAGGAGTTTCCTGTCAAACAGGTGCCAAGATCACTGGCAAATTCCATGAGATGCTCAAGTTGCTCCAGAGGCAAGTGCCATCACATACAGCACTAATGCCCCACCATCGTTTCACAAGTGAAATGAACTCTCCCTCTCACCTCCAGACAACCAACACCATGTGGTGTATTCAGATATCACTTCCTTACGCTGGCAGAAATGTAACCACTGTTCGAGACGTGGGACCCCAACAGCTTCTTGCCTTGAAGCCCCACCAAAACCAAGACCCAGGTGCTGGTAGGGGTGAAATATTCAGACAACTAATAGAAACTGTGACCAACCTGTGGATACTGGGACACTTGTTTTAGCAAGAAACAACGCAAAAAGTACCATCAGCAGAGTGGAAACTCCTGGCCAAGCCTTAATTCTGTCCTAAGTTTCAAATTACTTCAGCAAAAGGGACCACCTACCACCTACACATGAGCCCCCTTTGTGTGGGTGGGGGTTGATCCTGTATCACTACAGAGTGAAGATGTTCACCATCTTGCATCAGATCTGCATGGCTGAACTTTAATACAGACACAATAATCAAGCTTTAAAAAATGCTACGGTCTCAAGCCAGCCAGAACTTTTATTTGTTGACAGGATCAGTGCCATCTGTTTTGCTGGCTGACACTACTTTCCCCAGAACACTTCAGCTGTCACTTTATATTTTACTCCTTTCATAGAAGCCCATCTCCCATTTCTATTTCCAACTTTCACTTTTATGCAATGCTTTCAGACATATTCCAAAAAAAAAAAAAAAAGAACCGTGAGTTTATTCCTACAAAGATAATTTCAGTATTAACTGAGCTATGGCTTGACATTTAGAGCACACACTCACAGCTGGGTTTGTTTGTTTGTTTAAAACAAAGAGGAACACAAAAGAAAAGACAGCTAAAATTTTGTAATTGACCTGACTAGTGCCATGTCTCATACTGAAAAACATATTTTGAGTGAACCTGCCTTTTAAACAACAAATGCTTTTTATAGGCTGCTTTCCACGTTTCATTTCAACTGAAAATCTGTCATTTGAATTTTCTGACGGCTACATACACACTAACATTCCGTCAGGTGACTGCAAGGAAATTTAAATTTCCTCCATATTTTACAATAAGTTCCATTAGTTTAATTGAACTTTGAGGCTACTAGAGAACCAATACAAAAGGCAAAAGATCTCTTGAATTTCTGAACATGTTATTTATTACCACTTACCAACCAAAACTTCCAGCAGCATCCTTTTGAAGGGTATCTGGTTGCACACCCTATCTGCTGATACCCATTTTAAACTCATCTTTCTGCTAAAAAGCAAGTACGAAACATGTCCCACAGACAACTTAAAATGTGACCACAGGCAACACTGAGAGCTGAAGGATCAGTGAGGGGTACACAAGCACAAGGAAAAGTGCAGACAGGGAAGTCCAGGGAAGTTCAAACTCAAACTGGATGTGCACTGTCTCCCCACAGAGCGGAGACGTGGGAGCACCATTCTCCTTTTCAGACACAGGCTTGATAAGCACAGCCACAAAACAGCAGCCAGGCTCCTGACAGGGCAGGCAGAAATCGAAGACAGAAAGCTCAGAATAAAACAATGCAAGCGGTAAGGTGTGAATTAAATGGGAACTGTGAAAGTGCTAAAAATGTGCAGCTTGTCTAAGCACAAGCAAATAATGCAGAGGATTTCCAGATATTTCTGGAAAGCTTAAGAAAAAGAGGAGAGACTAGCTAGAGCAATTCCACAAGTGACAGGTCTAAATTATGAGGCAGAGGATGAAATTTAAAAAGGAAACCACACTGGCTGAAGTCTCTGGCAAAACTTCCTGACCTTGAGGTATAATTGGCCGTGGCACATCCCCTGTGGAGAGGGGAACTGCATGCCTGGAGAGGCCAGCAAAGAGCCCGCGGGAGGGAACAGGCACTCCCTGGCTTGAGGGGGACAACTTCATCTTGCAGGCCCTTTCCATTTCTGCACTTAAAATCTTGTTATACTGCTATCCTATTTTGGAAATATACGCCTATCTATTTCTTGTGTAGTTGAGAGCAATTAAGTATGTGACTGTATATCAAAACTACTTAATTTCTGAGACTTAATTACAGAGGGAATATTCTACAGTACTAAAGTTGTCAGTCAACAGACAAAATAAAACAACATAATTACTTTAAAATTACATGCTTGATGGATGTCTTATATATTCTATATGATATTAGATAAAAACTGCACCTTTTTCATTTTGTTCCTTTCCTGAGAAAATATTTTCTTTTTTTTTTTTTTTTTCCCAAATTATATGACTTACAATGGAGGGTACTAGAACAGTTCAATTAATCCTGTTCTTTTAAACAACAGATAACCCAAGTACAAGCCCTATACGGCGTTTTTATTAATAAAAATATCTTCACAGTAGGTCAGGTCTTTTTACTTTAGCTTACCATATTTTGCTTGTCAATCATACCTTGGAAAACAATACTGTTAAAGGGAAATTATGGTGAAACCATTATTTTTTCTTCCATATTTATCAAGCAAATTTACTTACAGGCAGTACTTCATCAAATAAGCTCCATTAATATTAACCATATGAACATATTTTGAAGATCATGGGGAACAGAGCACACAGCAGGCTACAATAACCAAATTACCTTTGTCTTTTCACCAATAACATTTCTCTCCAGTTCAGCTATTTTTCTGTTTAGATGATCCAATATTTCCTTCTCTTTCAGCAGCTCTGTTGTTTCAGATTTCTGTTCCCCATCCAAAAGGGCACATTCCATATCCAACTAGGAACACAAAACATCTTTCAGAAGCAGTCCAGATTCAGAAGAAATCTTGATACACATTATTTTCAGGGGGGAGGGGAATGAGTTGGTTCACAAAAGAGAAATATTTTTTAAAAAGGGAAGGGGAAAAAAAGAACCCCATAAATTTTTCTGCCACAAAAGTTAAAAAAAGGTCACAAATTTGAGAAAAAGTAAAATTGCAACATAAAACACTGCAAAATAACGTCCAAACCAACTTTCTCTTGAAGATTCCTTTTTCCAAAACTTTTTGTTTTCTATCTCTTCTCTGTGCTTCCTCCTGTTATGATACTGTCTCTGTGCCCAGGCTCCGTAGGAAACCCTTCTGGAACAGCTGTTTCTTTCCTGTTGCTGATAATTGGAGCAGGCACAACCCAAATGCCTGGCCAACTGTGGCAACTGTGAGATTCCAGAAGTCAAGAGGGTGCCAACATACCCTTGCCGCTGTAAAGCCAAGGAGGTTTGAAAGGAAGTTGTCTCACTTCCTTTCTCTTTAAACAGTCACAGGAGATACCACCATAAAACTCCCAAGTGACACAAGGTATTTGGATCAACTGAGTGACCACTGAACAAGCAAGATTGTTCCAATTCCACTTCAGAGTGTAATGGTTACGGCTGGGAAAGGCTAATCCAGGCATCATTAGCACCCCCCAGCTGGAGAAAAATACCCTTCATAAGAGGAGACTGCCAGGTTTGTGATTCTGGTGGAAAAGCACGGAATATGAAGGCTACACACACCCACGAGTTCCCTGTGTACTTGCTGAACCCATCCAACTTATGCTATGTAGACACACGTAACAGGCAAGACACTGAAAACCCAAAACATATTTCATACCTCTCTTGAGGATTCATCCATCTGGTCATTTAAATCTTTGATCTTCTGCTCAAGTTCTTCCAAGTTATTTAGGATTACTAAGCGCTCCTCCTCCAGTCGACCAAGCTCCTGCCTTCTCTGCTCTTCACTGGTGCATTCTGGTATCTGCAGTTGCACATCACAAGAGGTTCATTGCAAAACGAGGCAAATGCTTTCTTTTTCTGTCCTCTTTCACATAGTTTTCATTTTAGACAAGTATGGCACTGTTGGTTTTGAACCCGTTACATCTTTCCTATCTACTGTATTGCTGTTTCTATATTTAGGAGGTGCACAAGAGAAACAAACATGATACTTTACTTCCAGGCACTGGAAGTAAATACTATACTTAACAGTAAATACTATTCATTCTAAAGGAATTACTAAAACTTAACCTTTGCAAATACTTTACATGCTGTGCTATTTAGGCTGTAAAAATCCAATTTTTCCCTTATAAAAATAACACAGACAGATGAAGATGCTTTTTATATAAATTTCAGCTGCTCATTTAATAGAGGCCAGGAGGTAGGATAGGAAATTTTTGTAACCAGCCACTAAGATGGGTGGCTTCTGTAAAATAAGGACAAAAGTTGGTTCCATCTCCCCAGGCAGCACTGAGGAAGTAGCGCCCTTAATTGCTCCTCTTTTCATTGCCATTTCCTTTCTAGATACCTGTGTCAAGAATTAAACAAGATTATGAAGAAAATACCTGTGGTCTTACACCATACAACACTAGATCAAACAGTACTGAGTTTGAAATGCATTCTTCACGTTCACCTGACCCCAGGGGTTTGTAATCCACTTCCTCCAGGAAGGCTGCTGGCTCATTATCCCCAACCAGGATTAGAGGTGGGCTGCATGCAGGGCTTCGCAGTCACCTCTGGGCCACACAGCCTTGCTCAAGAAAGGCTCAGCTCAGCTCCTGAATGGCTACTCTGAGAGCAGGCATTTTATCCTGAACAAATCTGAGCTCAATATTTTAAAACGAGCTGCACTTCATTAACGCAGTTGCTTGCTGCTGCTTTTCTCAGGGCTTACCAGAACTCCCTTTACAATGAATGAATGAATGGTATTCCTTGATTTAGCAATAGTAATCCTAGCAGCAAAGCCTCTTTTTGTCTGGCCTCCTGTTCGGATAATGCTGACATAACATCTTTGATTTCAACTTCCTAACAAGGATTTAAAATAGGATCTCTGACTTGCATGAAGAAAGCAACAAATGGAAAAGAAATGCAACACCACAGCAACTTGTAAGTGAAATGTGTTACCACCTTTCCAACATGGAAAGACCAAGTCAAGCTGTAATAGCATGTTTCTGTTCAACAAAATTTCACACCAGAAGACTCAGCAGACAGATTTCCAGAGAAAATGGGAAGCGAAAATGTTTTTCTATCACACCTCTCTCTTCTTCTACACACACACTTTTATTGACTCTCAAGTTGTGAGTGTAGCAGGGGTTAAATACAATTCACCTTAGGCATATAACCATGCTGAAGATTATACAGTGTGTAAATAACAGCAAATGGAAGAAACAAAGTATTTTGAAGGTGTGAGCTTGTTAAACAGAAACCTGCTTTAATGGCTTTGCTTGGTTTCATTACGCTCCTGATTCCAGCTCTTGAATCCAGTTACTTAACACACTGCCTGCCACTGGGATTTGCTGCACTGCTGCTCTAGCACAGCCCGGAGGAGGCTGCTGCTGCACTAGCAAGGAAATGGTTAGGACTGCTGTTAGCTCCTTTAGTAAAGAACAATTTCCTTTCGCTAATGAAACAGCAGTGAGATGCACCCAGGAAAGGAGGTGCAGCTTATTAAAGGCAGCAGCTGGGTTGGGGGGGCAGGAGGCTTGCTGCCACTGCATCATACCCTAGAGACGACAGCTGATCTGGCAAGTGGCTCAAGTCCAGCCCTGGGAAAGGAGACAGGACACTAAATTCGGCTCAGACAACTCCTCTTCACCTCCCATGTGAGTGTGAAGAAACATACTCCTCTTACAAGAGCCTCAGGTTGGAAGAAAACAGCAGAGCATCCCTTCCCTCCTATATCTCAGCATGATGATAAGCAGGGTTCTGGAGACCTTCTTTACCTAAGTAGATATAATTGTTCAAGCAAATCCTTCTCCCTTGGAAAATCTTTAAACTCTTCCTGAACAGTACATCCCCCTAAAAAACCACCAATTTCCAGTGCCATTAGCTTCCACAAGATATGAAATAATAATTTCCTGGCTGCTACATTTTACTGGCTATATTTTCTACTTGATAGCTTATAAAACTGTATGTGTTCTGAGATTAATTCTCATACCTAAGCCAGCCTAATCGTGACACCTGCCAGGACAGCCAACTCCTAGAGAAGGATTTCAAGCAGCGAAGCCTGGACCACACTATCTCCTCCTACAGAGCATTACCTTTGGTGTGATGCTTAGGTAGGATGACTCGGTGGCGTCCTTCAGGAAGCTGGGAGCAGCAAAAGGCGGAGGCTTGGCGCTTTCGTTGAAGTGCTCATCAGCTCTCAGCCCTCGTGAGGGCAGGTAAGCAGCCGTGCCACGGCTGTGGCTGCTCAGCTCCGAGAAATCCGAGTCACTCGCAGATGATTTCAAGTGGCTTCTGAACCTCGTTTCCAGATTCATCTGGGAGTCTTCGAACACTGAATCCTCATCAGAGAGCTGAAGTTTTTCGAGTTCTTTGTTAATTTTTTGAACATCGGCAACTGTAGCAGCTGCGGCAGGGTCGCTGTCAGATTTGGAGTATTCTGCACACAGATTGAGGATTGTCTCAAGCCGCTGTCGTTCCTAGTTCAGAAAAAGAGAACAGAACTGAGTGTCACATGTGAGCTAAAGTAGAGATGAAGTGAAAAAAAGTTTGCTGGGCTTTTTTGTTTTGTTTGGGTTGGGGTTTTGTTTGTTTGTTTGCATTGGGTTTGGTATTTTTGTTTTAGAGTGAAGGATTAAAGTCCATGTGAAGTCCAGCTACCACTTACAGATAATAAACAGATATACATAAATAAATTACGGTGCAAGATGAAGAATCAAAATTAACATGGAAGAAGATTTTAAGAATATTAAAACTTCCTACATTTGAAGGATAAATAAGTGTTAGGACATCTTATTTAACTAGATATTCATTTCTGTGAAATGCACTTCTAAATTTTTTATTGAGGTTTTTGTGTCCACACCCCATTTGTATGTACACACATCCAGTGATCTCACTATGTAAATCACTAATTGTTCCACTTCACACTTACGCTATATTCCTACCAAGTTGCAAAATATTGCACAGATTTTCCATGAACTCACCCATTACCAACTCTTTTAGATTTTCCATTTTGTTAACTGTGATTCCTCCTTTTGAGAGAATTAGTCCACATTTTGAAAAACACAGTTTTAGAAGCATTAACAGAAAAAAGAGGCATCACATCTAAAATACAGCAGTTGTCAAATGCACAGAAGTGGAGGAAATCTTTATTTACCAGTTTACTCAAATTCCCTATGGAATCATACCAACATTTCAAACTTGCAACTCAGAGTAGCTGTGCCATTTTGACTTGATATGCTTTAAGTTGTTATAAACATTTAATTTCTGAAGGATTTCTAGATCTCTATGATACCTTTTATCAACTGTTAGCAAGCTATATTTGTTTTACTGTATGCATAGCTTCCTATAACTTCTATTTCAGACGGATTTTTTCCTACCTTTTCATTTTTAAGAGGTAAAGCATTTATGTAATTTCATGTTACTTTCGTTAAAGAAAAAAAAAATAAATAAAAAATTGCTTACCATAAGTCTATTGAAAATTTTGCTGGAAAAAAGATCACTGTGAGAGTTCCATGCTTGGCATTAATACCTGCACTAATGATCTAATTTCTGATTTCTAGGAAATCCTTTTACAGTAGTATTTAAAAAGAAAGCCAAAAACCCAACATCCTCAGCCTCCCTCCCTCCCCAGGAACCACTACAGACATATTTGCTTTCTATGCTCTACCTGGCATTACATTTGCAAAGAGGATTTGCACAGCAGCTACTTCTGCCAGCCCTGAAACACTTCCAATGCCCAACAGCAAGTGATGACAAGGATCAAGCAAAATAGGGCAGGCAGTGTACTGCCTCAGCTTTCCCTGCAGCAAGCCACTGAATTGTATGAAAATTTAACATTGGTTACATGCATGGAGCATTTTATATGGCTACCGAGAGATTACCTGGTTGTACGCACCACACGTGCACATCACCTGCAATTAAGACCTCTGTTTCTGAGCTGGAGAACCTGTAGGAATGCACCCCTTTCCAAGCACTACCCAAACAAGAGAGCACTGTGGGAGAGCAATTTTGCCTTTGGGTAGCTTATTCCCAGTTTCCCACTGCAGCTTTCCTTGGAATCCTCCTGTAACGAGATGAGCCGCTAAAATAACGGAGGCCAGGGCAGCAACTGCAAACTTCTATTTTTCCACGAAATAGGTCCAGCAGATCTCAGACATCCTTCAACCCCAAACGGTCGGCATAATTATAACTCTCCAAAGCCTTGCTCCCTCCAGGCAACCACTGCCAGACCCTAAGCCTCTTCCCTTACCCTTCCAACGCTGCTATCCTCCCTCTTACTAAGTCTTTTGGCCGCGCAACCCAATTCCTAAAGCCCTGTGCAAGTGCTGGCTGGGACAGCCGGTAATTATGCAGCTCTCCCCGTTGTGACGGCATCGGGCCTGTCGTGATGGTTATAGATGGGAAACATGGGCATCAGGACACGAGGTCCCATCCCTCCCGCAACAACAGGCTGTATCGGGTTACCCCATGCCAAGCTTCCATCCCTTGGGCAATAATAGGAAATGGCAAATTTCAAAGCACGGCCGCTGCTCATTCCAGCCTAAGTGCTCAGGTGAGGGGCTCTGCCTGCAAACTTGCCCGTTGCCGAGCAGTCAGGAAAAAAAGGGATTCTTTTTTTCCCCCGTCAAGTCTCAGTTCCTCAGAAAAAGCTTAAAAATTGCAGGAAAATCAGTCTTCAAAAAATTCCTGATGAGCTTTCAGACACATTACAGAAATACTGATATCTCTCACTTCTATTTTGACATGTGCTGAGAGGCTTATGGACAGGAAGCTCTGTGGTTATTTTATACACTCTATTCTCATCATTTCATCTCAGCCAGCTCATTCCAGCTCCAGCACACCTGCATGTAACTGTTTCCAGCATAAATTTTTCAGTGAAGAAGCAAGCTAGGAAAGCACCCTTGCAATGAAGAACATAAAACGAGCAGCACATGGAAAATCCAGGCAATAATTTTGCATGAAATACCACACAAGTTATTTGTGACACTGAACACAGCAGAGGGACGAAAAAAAAAGGTACGTCAAAAGCAAGAAATGGGTTTAAAACTGGCTCTGGTGGGAGGGAGGGATGGTGAATCAAGCCTTGTGAGCCTGTCAGTGTGTTTCCCCATAAAATGTCCTTTCTAACAGACTAAAACATCTCTGTGTATTTTCCGTAATTCTCTTCCCCGCTACAAAAAGGGGTAACAGGTCTTGTGCAGTTTCTGCCTGAGCAGCTTCACTACTCCTGGCTTTGAGAAAGCTACATATCACCTATGGTTGGCTGCAAATTTAAGTGCTGAAGGACAAGGGTGGGATAAGGAGATAATAACCCTCTCCTGCTATTGATTATCAATGACATTAAGAGACATCCCTGGTACACTGTAAAAAAAATTTCCAGAACAGCAGAGATAAATATCCCACTTTTTAAACAGCAACCATGTGGTGATTCCTAGATTTGTCCATCTGCTACTTATCACATTTATGACTTTTACAAATGCGTAGAAGTGATGCTATATCTGGATGTCAAGGCAAGCCTTGGTTAATCAGCTGTGGCAAACAGGAAGCTTTTTAGGTAAGTGCCATTAGCAACTGGATAACCTCACATTTCATTAAAAATACATGTGCAGTCTATCCCTTGTGACAAAGACTAACATGAATTATGGCTAATCCATGCAGCCAGGTTCCCTTTGCCTGAAGAGGCTGTTGCACTTTTCAGCTGCCAAAGAACAGCGCTTTCCTACTGCTGCTCAGACAGACAAACCACCACCTTCTCAGCAAAAGCTGGGAATAGCAACTAGCCAAAAAGGATACTAGGAAGAGATGCAGAGAGACTGGGGAAGAGAACTGCAGAAACCTCCCTAAACTTACTGTCTTAAAAGTACATTCACTACCTCATGGACAAGAGGCAGGAGAAAGCTTTCTCTTTCTTTCCTACATTTCTAAGGAGCTTATTTCAAGGATAAACGTGAACTGGGACTGAGAACAGCTCTCCAACTGTTTTTTCCGTTCCCTCCAGTTTCCCCCAGTTTCCCACTCCAGACTAGTTTATTTTCTCATTGCCAGTCCTTGTTTCGCTATAGTCAGTGCTTCAGCTCCGAGGTTACCACCAGCAGCACAGCTTGCAGAAGCAGCGCCTGTATTTCATGCCCCATTCTCGGAGGCTGCTCTGACAGCCGAGACACCTGCACAGAGAAGCAGCGTGGAGAGGTCCAGGTCTCAGCAGAGGGCCAGGCGTGCCTTTCCCTCCTGGAGCAGGCACAGGAGAAACGGACTGGTAAAAGCAGGAGGGAGCAGTGGCACAGAGCAGGGACGGCCTGCAGGGAGGAGCTGAGCAGATGACTTTCTGAGAATTAGTCCCTGTACCTGAGGCATGTGTTCTGCTCCTGAGGGAATGCCACTGGCTGCCAAAATAACAGCATTGTTCAGCCCTTCTGTCCCTACAGCACCTATGCAGATGCTCCTTTTTGAACCACACTGAGGGCGGGAGCCTGAAGACCAGAGTTCCAGAGCAATACTTAAGTTCTGTAAATGACAGCAGGTCTCCTGTAATTGATTTCTTCCTGGACCATAGTGTTAATTTGCATAGCATATATAGCTGCAAAAATTAAGCATATGTAATCCAGATTCTGGCTTATTAAAGACCCCACAGAAATGTTTTACAACACAATTGAAACTGAATATTCCTGAAAAGTTATGGAGTCATCAACATTAGTTATATTCTGCAAGGGGTTTTATCCTATTATGCAGCACTTGTTCAATTACGAAACTAAATGATGTTAAGTAGCTACTCTGTAACACTATAGAGACTGTCAAATACTAGTGGTGGGAAAAATTACCTTGAAGCTAACCTTTGTCTGCTTGCCTGGGGCTCCTTTAAGAGCTAATTATTTACAGTTTTACATACATATTGGGTACTTTATGCTTAAAGGGTCTATAAAAAGACACAGTGCCAATATAGATTTATAAAACATTTATATGAGGTTTTCCACAAGCTGTATGAAGATTTATGTAAGCTCTCTTAACCATGACTTTACAGCAGTACCATCTTAAAAACTCCAAAATAGTTTCATTTCACTTTCCCTTCATATAAGCACATCTTACTAAACTGCAAGGCATCAATGCAAACCAGGCATGGGGATATTCTGTATTATTCCCTGCTTCTGAATAAACTAATGAAATTCAGTGCTCTTCTGACTGTGACAAAGTGGACTATGGAATAAGCCCCTTGAATTTTATTACTGCTCATTCAGGCATTGATAAATTGAAATCTCTCCCAGTAAAAATGCTGGATCTAGTAAAACTTCATTAACAAGCACATGTTAACAGATCCCTAACAGGGAGCTGGGCTATGGAAGGCATCACGAACCTACTGCAAATGTAATTTTTAGGCACCTACCACCATCTAGAGGAAATACACTGTACTGCCTAAAAACCAGCACTAAAAACTTTAGTGCTATTTAAACAAGCAGCTATCAACGAAAACAGATGGCCCTTAATATCAACCCAGCTATGTTGCCTGTGCTGTTCCACTCCCAACCACACCATGGGCTGAAGAGAAAGGCCCCCTTTTACTTCCAGCAGCTACCACAATTGGGCTTTCATCTCAGATAGGAAAAAAAGAGTGAGATTTCCTCTTTAAATAATAATTTAAAAAAAAAAGCTAACTGAATTGCACTGAACATTATTAGATCACAGCGATAACTTTCTTCCTTGTTTATAAGGCTCCTGAGCTAGTCTCAGCAATAGCTACTCTAACTTCTACTTGTGTACAGCTTGTGTAAACATCCCCATGCCAGGACGCAGTGTCCGGTCAGCTGGGCTGGAGAGGAAGCAGAGGCAGGTCGTGACCCTGCTGCCTGTGCCAGGAGCAGCCCTGTGCTGCCCCACCTGCTCCCACAGCCCATCAGCCCCCAGCACTAATGCCAGGGACGGCAGGAATCAGAATGCCAGCTCCTCCTGCTCTTCAAGCCACAAAGGAACAGGATGACAAAGCAGAAGTTCAGCTTTACCTTCAGCTAGTTTATGTGAACCCAGCCACAGACAGCAAGTCTAAAGAAACAGATATGGAGGAACACCAAATCCTACACAAGTACATATGTGTCTTTTCTATTTGGTGCACAGGAACAAATTAAAACTTGGCCTTTTAAATAATTAAAAAACCAACCTGCCTATCTTTACTATTTGTACTTTTTTTTTTTTTAAAATCTCTGGTTATATCTTTGGGCAATGACAGCAGATCATTTGTTTTCATATGCAGGATGCAGCAGCAGCTCTAAACACAAACTTCCAGAGGAGCCTCTGACACTTAAAAGCAAACTAAACACAAGTAAAACTCATAGAATAATTTATATGGAAAAGAAAAAGTAAACAAATGAAAGTAAACAGAAGAGTTCAAGGGCAGATACTAGGTCAGACTGCAATGAGTGCATGGGTTTTACTACCAAAAACAATCCGGGAGTGAATATCAGCTACCAGATAGAACACATTCAAGCCACTCTGTGCCAACAGAACAGCTACAGGGGCAGTGCTGGTGCAAAGAAAGATACTCTCCACTTCTTATCTGGGCCATAGAGCACTCTAGTCCTCTAAAAAAGAGTGTTATTCTTCTGATGGACTTATTTGAGTAGTCCTACACAGTTCTTCTACCTACAGTGCTTCAAAAACCCAGTATGGAAAATCCTGACACTTGTGCACAGAGAGACTACATTTCCCCTGCCATTTACCTACCAGCTACTCAGCCTGAGCTTCCACACAGCACTGAAAGCTCAGAGCACACAGTTTTGATATCCATGAGTGCTTCTTTAGTTGGGGCTTTTTATTCACACCTTCCTTCACCCCATAAAAAAGAGAGACTTGAGCAGACATGGATCCTTTGCCCATGTCAGTGCACAAGGGCAAATAAAATTCTTCTTTGGAAGCTCTGGCTGGATATATCAAGACCCTGTTTGGACAGGTCCTTGACTATTCTTTGGACAGGGATACACACAGAAGGACAAAATAACACCAGAACAGGACAGGCCCTAATATACAAAGAACTGATGCGTGGATTTTTTTTATATATATCTTTCTACTTCTCAGATGTCTAGAAATCTGTTTATGGCACTTTTCAGACTCAAACCATTGGAAGGAGGCATTGTCCTGATATTTCACTCTTCTACTAGATAGCTCTAGCAAATGGAGAATAAAAGTATGGAGCAGTATCTTGAATATAAGATGAACTCAAGCAGGAGGAAATTGCTTCATGTTCAAATTATATGCAACACACAAAATATCATCTTTTTTTCAAAAACTTTGGAAAAACAGTAAGCAAATTCTCTTTTTAAATAATTGGGATTTTAAGGAAGTACTGTTGAGCAAGAGGAAATATTGAGGGTTTGGAAGGTAGCCATTTCATCCAAATATAAAACCAGAATGATTATCAGCATCACTGAATACTGAAACAACCCAATATCTTTCATCTCTCACCACAAACAATAATTAAAAAAAAAGAAGGCTGTTCTCTTTGAAATACAAATACGTTGCTTTTATGACTGATTATCTCAAGTTTTACAGCATGACTGCCTGCAAAACCTTCTGATAAGAAGCAAAGAAGCAATCACCACTGCACACACAACACACCAGGACTAGGGAGAAGATTACTGAAAAGAGCAGAGGAATGGCAGGACAAAGGCAGCAAGGAGGGGGAGAAACAACATTTCTTCTAATGTTTCCCACAACCTTTTTCCTAAGCCACCCAGCCATTTTCACTCACAGCTATCCTTCTTGTCCTGGGGAGCCCAGTCCCTGAGAAGCTGCAGCTTCAAGGGGAACCAGCAGAGGTTTTGGGGAGCAAAGCAGGGCAGGGGTGCACACGCCCTGACACTCATGGAGTGGGGAGGGGGCAGTGCCTGCCCTCCCTCACACCTGAGCCTCGACACTGCAGCCTTCGAGCAGGCAAAGACAAACTTTTTCACATCTTGCAAACAACACTGTGTATCTCATAAACCACAGTGATCAGTGGACTGGGGGGAAAAAGGCAGACTCCTGCCTGCACAACGGGCTCCTCACCAGCTTGCATCAAGGACATAGGTGAGATGGGGTGTGGGGAGACATCTAACTGGGTTACAATTCCTTAGCCTGAACCTGCTCACTCGTATGGTTTGAGATGGGAACTGCACAGGCACCACGTCATTACTAGTGGTCATTGACAGGCATCCCCTCTCCCACATTCCCACTACCCCTGCATCCATCCTCCCCGTGGCTTTTCACCCCCAGCCTGCCTGGGAACTGAATTTTCCTGCAGGCTTGCTGTCTGTATGCAAACTAGACAGGTTTAAGAGTACCCTATGGCCATTTTGCTCAAATTCATAAGATGTGAATTAAGGCACACAAATGTAAAGTTAATGTCTCAAATTTAAGACTCAGGAATATCAACTGGCCCATCTAATGACCTCTGTTTCTATGTGGATGATAAAATATGAATGCATGTTAATAAGGTCAGAGATTACCAAAGCCACTTTGAAAACCCTTTGGAAAAACTGCTATGTGTTCTTCCAGAGACAGTTATAATACAAAACTGTTTCAAATGCCTCTGTGGGTTCTGAAGACCTTTTTACTTTTCCTACCTACAAATTGTTTCAATAATACATAAATGACACTTTACTACCTAGATAATCCCAAACTGAGGCAGTATGGACTGCTTTACATCGACTGAGAAAAAGAGAGAAACTGTCCCCCTCTGCTACTCTCCATCTTGGGAGGAGGAGAAGCAAGGAGGCCTCTATTTTAATGAACATGCTCAGAAGGAAAAAATGAAAACTAAGCAGAAAAAACTGCTGATGGCTGTTCAGCCCACACCAATGTATACCTGACTCTGCAGCACAAAAAGCTGAGCAGTTCATAGCAGAATCTCTTTTTCTTTGCCCACTTACCACAAAACAGTGCCATCATCTAAAACAAAAAGTCCTGGATCCCTGCAGTGTAATTTGTGGGTTTTATGTACACAGACATTTTAACAGAGCCCGCAGGATAACCGAACACAATTTGCATGGGTTCCAACATTTTTTTAGGATGGCTGAGTGGTACAGTCTATCCAAGCAGCATGCTATGTAAGCGTTATCTTCATGGACTGTGATAATAAACAAGGCATCTGGAGCAGGCCGCATTTGAATTTCAAAACAGAGCAGCTTATTCTTTGCTGTACCTTCCTGACTGCTAGACCTGGGGTGGGTATTTTGCAAATGCTACATGTCACAGACAACCAAGAGGAAGAGAAAAAATTACCAGCCGTTCCATCTCCTGCTCCCGAAGTCGCTCTTCCCTCTGCCTCCTGTGATAGTCCATGAGGTCTTCCCTTCCTGAAATCGAGCTAATGCTGTTCTTCCGCTCTCGCATGGACGTTTGCAGAGAATTTGGTGTCTGTCTGTAACTTTCCAGATCTGGGTCATCAAGTTCCATGGAACTGGTGGAAAGGTTTCTTCGGACAGAGAACGACCTTTCAAAATCCACTGGGGAGAAAGAACTACTGGGACTTGTTCCTGAGAGTCCAAGTCTATCAAAATCATCAGGGATATATGGGGAAGAAGGTGCTAAAAGCATTTTTTTAGCAATTCGAGGGCTTGCAGGAATGCTAAGAGTTGAACTGACATAGGGATTACTCCCAGAGACAGAGTTTGCATGTGGTGAAACCCCTGAGCTGCAAGAAGAAAAATTCAGGTAATTATCAGCATCAAAAGCATTCTGAGGTAGATCTTTTTCTCCAAGTTTTTTCCTTTTACTATTGCCCAGAGAGCTTCTGGGGGGCAAACTTAATGGCACCAGCTGGTTTTCTGTTGATTTATGAAGTCTGGGTAGGGAACGACTGTACATTCCCATATGACTTAGAGATCCACCAGAGTATTTCCTAGGCCGTGAACCCAGATTTTCCATCATCACATCCTTGTACTTAACTGGCTTTATGTGAAGGGCCAGACTGTTTTCAGCATTCATTCTCCTGCCTTGCTTTGGGCTAGAAGGCATGCTGGCTGCCCCAGAATTGCTACCAGGTGAAAGCACCAGCTCGTTCCCCGAGCTTCCATTCCACATAGTCAGAAGAGAGCCTGAGATCTTCTTCGACTCCAGCATTCCTGGGAAGTAGATGTTGTCATAAGATTTATTTCTCTGACTGTACTTTGAGTAGTGAAACTTATCCACGTGTCCAAGGGATTTTTCATTTTCTCTGCTGGCATGAGTATCAAAATCTGTCCTTCCTGAACTATACCCGCTGAGGGACGGAGACGTGCCTGATACGGAACCCAAATGCTTTACAGAAATGCTTTTATCTGGAAGATACGGGCTTTCACAGGGGAACTGCTTCCCTCCTTGAATTTTGTTAATAGAGTGTGTATTTTTAACACCGGAGGAAGGATTAGGTTTAATTGGCATAGGTTGTGAAAGGGTTAAATAAGAGCCAGCATAGTCTCCATTTGTTTTAAATTTAAGAGTTGATGAATATTTCTTCGTGTTGAGGTTTTCCATAATATCCTGGACACCATTTTCAAGGGAATTTGCCACAGAACCCTTTCCCAAACTAGTATTTTGTAATTCCATCTGTTTTTGTGAGTGGCTATAGTCTGCCACAATCTTACTGGAATCTGTAAAGAAGACAAAATAAGAAAAAAAAAAATTTTAGCAAGTAAGTAGCCTCTTGCATGTGCATGCCTGCGAAATAACGTGAACACTTTTTGCAATAATTACTGTGCTTGTAATAAATGAGTCTCAGATCACTAAGCAAAGGAGGAGATGCACAATTTTCCCATCTGTTTCTGCAAAAGATGGGAGACAGAAAAAGAAGGGGTAGAGGCACAAAACCATGCCAAAGTCAGCAACACAGTTGGAAAGAGGCTAGACTCTTTCTTTGCTGTCCTATCCATTGCAGGAGCCTGTGGCTCAGCCTTTAGAATCTTGAGCCTCTTAAGATATCCACGAAGCAAGGAAGAATTATTGTCCTGATGTTTTACAGTGGAGGAACTGAGGCACAGGGAGAATATGCAAAACAGACAGCAGAATAAAGAACCCAACTCAGGTCTGCCAGGGCCAAAGACATAAGATACTGCTCTGGATCACCTCCTTCCTTTAATCTGTGCAGCATCTGAGCCCCGATACACTAGTGAGCTCAATTTAAAGCTCAGTAGGACTTTGTCACCTTTCTGCTGACTTTGTGGATGGTCCTGCAAAACTTAATGGGAAAGTACAAAACCAAGGCACGTTTTTCAAGGTGTTTCAGCTCATTGCTCTAAAAATACGAAGCTGTAACTACATCTGCAAAGAACACTTTGGTTAAAAGATAACCTTAAGGAAAGTAGAATGCTAGGCTGCATGACTTCATTCAAAACAACAAAACCACATGACTATTAAAAATACTGATGGGGGTAAGGTTACAGATCCTAATGATTTTTCAGAAATCTAATTTATACTCAGGAAGAGAGCACAGACCAAAAAAGCCTTTGCTGTGGTGGGTGTTTTTGTTCAACAATGTGTCAAGCTCAAGCCTACAGTTCTGAGCTCCACTTTGCCAAAAGCAAAGAAAGGAATTCAGCCCCTGACAGTGCCAGTTACTGCAGGACATAAACAGGACCCCCAGCAGGCTTACACTTAGACCTCAGCTGACGTAGAAATGACACCATTAACATTTACAGCAGCTTCTGGGATGTGCTAGTCTACACTTTGAACTAACAAAGCACTCCTAAGTGTCAGTTACCGCAGTGCCAGCAAGTGTTGTTTCTGAAAATAAGGGTCAAATCTGGGAGTTACTCTTGGCTCAGTCACATTTCACCTGAGACTTCAGCTTCCTCATAAGAAACTGAATTTCAACTTGTTACTCAGTGGGAAAACCTAATGTGTAAAGTGCCCTTAAAGTCCTCGGAGGCAACACTTTAGTCCTCTCCGAAGTACCGCTTCAGGCAATTATGTGAGCCAAGAGACAGAATCTGGGATTCCTGTCCGCCACCACAGCTCGTGTGACCTGGTTTCATTGAGAATCACCAGGTTCAGACCCTGCGGAAGGTGGCAACGCATTCTTCACAAGGGTCCTGGTTTCTGGGACCTTCCTTGCTAATAGGGAAAAACGCCACGGAATTCACTACAGCCCAGGGCATCAGCAGTCCTCTGCTGCCCAGGCTTCCTCTGCGCAATCCAGGCGTGCAGCAACGGGTTCTCCTCGGTTATTAAGGAAAAACAACTGCAAGCTTAACAACAAAGGTAACCATCATTACTAATGGAATTGAATAGGCGGAAGATAAAAGGAGTGAGCATTAGGGGACACAAACACAAAAATCAAAGTAAAATTAAACACCTTCTTGACCATAGTGGACCTGGCTAAGCAGTTGTTAATTACGAGCTCTGGTAGTGGCCAAAAGTATTAACTTGCATCTTCAAAACTAAACCTCAAGTCTACCACTACTCAGAATCTAATATTTTTATGCTGGCTGTAATTAGGGTATTTATATTTATCATTTTAACACACTTATTATGATGATATAACTATCTAAATTGCCTTTGAACCAGTGAGTTCAGAGTTCCATCATACCATCACCACTTTGAGCAGTGAAACTGCAGCTTCTTATATTGTGACATTTTACTTGACATTTTTTAGCTATTTTCATAAATTTTGATAACAGCAATGATGAAGTTCAAATGCACAAAAGGATAAATGTGACCCAAATTCAAAAGCACTCTTGTCAGGACAAGACAACTTCATCTGGAAAAATCATGCATTCGTCATATTAGTGGTGTTTTAAGGAAGAAGAATAAGATGTAGAAGTTATTTAAGAGCCCAGATGTAAAGCACAATGTACATGACTTTTACACTTAACCTTCCATTGTGGAACAGACCCTAATTTCCATCTCAGTGGCTCCTTCTCCTCCCCTCTTCCAAATCTCTCTTAAAACTGAAATCTAATCTCATATGAAAATTGTACTGTCTAAACCTTAACTAACACAGCTAAGTTCAAATATTTTTGCATAAATTTAACTGGCTCCTCTATAAATAGCTTGGCAGACACATTAATGGGACATTAATAATTGTTCATTACTCCCTTGCAACAGCAGTAGGGCACATTTAATCCTACAAAGACTGGACGTTTTTGCCAAAAAACAAGTTAGCTCATGGAAACTTTCGTGCCTGTTCACCACAGCAGTGAAGGGTTCATTGTACTTGAAATCCAAACTAGTACAGTGAGAAAAGGTCACGATACCTTCATGTAGCCACTCCAGTTCAGCTTTTCTCTACTATCTCTAATGCCAATTCTTTTGCGTTTTTGTTTCCAGCACCACAGTGCCCGCAATCATACAGCTAAATCCCAACTGGATGACAGCACACGTTTAAATAAACCATAGCTGCTTCCCACCAACCAGATCTCGTTTGTTTTGTTTATTTTTAGGGTAATGTCTGAGTAGAAACTTGATGAATATGCCAGGATGTGTTACACATCCTGGCTGATGCTGTCTTTGCATGCAGCTACAGAGACTGAGGACGGGAGCTTCAGCTCGTGACGTGCCCTGAACCCATCCTGCATCCAGGTCAGGCCCAGCTTTCATGCTCAGCACAAGGGTCCTCTGTTTAGCAAAGTATTTGCTGCCTGGAGCTACAGAAGGAAATTCTTCCTTTTTTTTTTTAAATTTTATTTTATTCCCCCCCGCCTCATTCCTCTTCTTCCTTTCCCGAGTTCTTTAGCTGGGGGTCACTGATATCTATTCCAGACAGGCATTACAGTGATGGGGGAGGGTTGGCTGTCTGCAGCATATCCAGCTGTGGCCTTGTTCTGCCTGGTAAATGGAGTTAGACACGGAATAAGAACAGAGCACTGATCTTATCCATGTGTCAGGAGAATTAAAGGGCCAAAATCAATTAGAAATTCTGAAAGATCTCAGTGCATTACAAACAAACTTCATTTTAATTGATTACCTGATCCAACATTCTGGAAGGAGGACAGGTTACTTCTGTTTGGCATCATATTTCTCTTCTACAGGATGCTTAAAATGACACTAATTTGAGTGAACCAGATAAATTTTGACCTGGAAATAAAGAAAAAAAGAATAAAACCCACATTGTGTTAAGAAGTGTATCCTGGGAACATTTTTCAAGTGCATACTAGAGAACACAATTGGCTTTTCTTATGGTAAAATTTCCAGAGACAACTCAAAAAGAAGTATGTTAAATAATATTTGGAAAGGACACTCCATGTTTAATGCGGAGACTGTGAAAAAAAAGGTGCCAAACCTGTCTGCAGTTGGTTTATCAGTTTAAAAGTACATAGAATTAGTTTTGATAACAAGCCTTTATCTATGATCCTGACTCTGTACAGGCAGTTACTAGTCACAGCTCCTGAGTTTTGTCTGTGATCCTGTGGCTTCCTTAAGAAATCACTAACAAGGTTGCACCTCGCTGCTGAAGGCTTTATTTTGAAAGTCCATAGCCCAAGTTCAGCCCACGCAACACCAGCATCCTGCAATCATGAATAAACCTATGCAAAACCAGGTATGTGATCCAAAACAAAGAAAATGTTTTGGCATGCAATGATTTCTGAGTTTCCAAAGAAGCCAGACTAAGAATGCAAAGGGAATCCTGAAAGTTTATTTAAGATCAAATTAAAAATTGATATGGCTACAAGAGGGACTTGGTTTAAAAGAAATGCCAAAATTAAATCCCAGCCACTAAAACTAAAATTAAATCTAAATCCAAATAGAAGACCTCTAGTGAGTTACTCTATTAAAAGATATATTTATTTTTTTATACACATCTGTTCTTAAAAGGTTGACAAAAAAATTTTAAAAAATTGCATCAAGTGACAAAATTAATGGCAGCCATCTGTAGGTCCTCTGGGCTTAGCTCTGGACAAGCAAATAGAAACATATCTGAAAAACAAGTGAAGAATGGAGACAGATGTCTGGGGCTGTCTAGAGACAAGCCACCTATTTAATTAACTGCAGTCATCACAGCCCCAAGGTTCCAGGCTGTGGTGCACAGACTTTCCGTGCCATGCTTTTTCACGTTATTCTCCTGGGAGGACAGCCCTGGGAGAAGGGAGCTGGCTGCTGATCCTCGCAGAGGGAGGCTCCTTCCCTCTGACCTCTGGCTTCTGCCTCGCCTGCTCCCCGCAAGCTGCTCTCCCAAGGGGGGCCAGTCCCTGTCCTTTCGCTCTGCTCCCCCAGGAATCCCCCTCTGCTGGCCTCACTTTGCAATGCTTTTTCTTTCTCTGTAGAGGTCATTTCTCAGTCCTAAGGAAAGTTTCAACCCCACTGTGCACATTCTGCCCCTCACAGCAAGACGCAGCTTCCTCCAAGATCACATAATCCACTGTTCCCTGAAAATGGCACTGCTCTCCAAGGAGCCTGGGTAAGGAAGGAGATCCCCCAGAGCACCGCAGCTCCTTAAGGGACTCACCCACATGTCCAGCCTCTGCAGCACAACAGGGCTGAAATTCTCCAGAGCAGCTGACGGGACAGAACCTGGGCAGCAGAGAGCTTTTCAACCCGATTTTCATCCTCAACAGGTTATTTTATTGACAAGAAACATTTACCATCCTTTTTACCCCATTTGTCTTCCAACTCATGGACAGCCCCCCTCCGTAATTCCTTCCAGCTTGCCTCAGATCCTCCAAACTCAAAGCCTGCATAGCATCCCAGGCACCCAGCTTTGCTGGAGCGGGGCTGGGGACTGCCTGTGGACCCCTGGCAGAGCTGCAGCTACAGGCAGCTGACCCCAGCAAGAGGTGACAGCGGCTCTCCCACTCATCTGCAGACCAAACGCTGAAGGATCAGGACACAAATCCAGTTAATGCTGCCACTATGTTGATACCCCGGCACGTTGCTTGTGTCATCTCTATTAAAAATACTGCACTTTGCGCTCAGAGGTCCCCAGAAAAGAACCAAAAATTTAACTTTTCAGGCCATGTTCAACTTGACACAGAAAACAAGTGACACTCAACATTTCACACTTGTCTGCAACAAAGATGTCACTGTATCATCGAACAGAAAAGCCAAACATGGACAACTTTGAATTAGAAGACAGAACAAAGGGTTGGTTAAAAAGACAGGAAGATTCATTGCATTTGCCATGTCTCTAATACTACTGATTTATGGTTAAGATCACCAAAAACCCCATCTTTTCTATCTCGTGAGATGACAGCTACCACTTAATCAATGTGACAAACATTAAGGAGAGCACGGCTGAAAGGGAAGGGTTTCTACGCAATTAAAAATTCAATCTTTTATTCAATTTGGTGAATATCTGGGTTTGCTAATAACCTTTTTTAAGGTTAAATATTTATATGGTTTCATTTCAGATTTGAGAACTCATTACACATCTCTCTTCCTGGAGGATGAGAGATCAGAGAAGTCATCACTTAGTAATAATTGGATTTGAAGGGGAAAAGAACTTTTTAAAAAACTTACCACTGTGAGCAAAACCAAGAAACAATCAATGAATTAATGAGTTAATGTAACAAACAGCTCAAAATCCACATTACATCTGCTCTCACGAAATCATATTCTTTCAGATGAGGTTATGCAGGGCCTCCAGCAAGGCTGACTCTCATTACAGAGCACATGCCACGCTCTGCCTTGCTGGAATGAAGCAAAATGATTTCATCTGGGATTTATAAAGTCATCTGAAGTGAATGTATACAGCATTACCAATCATGTTTCATCTCTACAGTGCCCAGGCCAAATTAAGTTTTGTTTCACTAACGACCAGAAGAAACAGTGATTCACAACTCAAGCGGCGAGTCAAACAAAGGATTTCAGTTTTAAGATATTATAACACTGGGTGGCTTTGCAGTAAGAACTCCTTTCCCTTGTGCAGTAGATTAACCCCAGATGGCAACTCAGCCCCCCTAGTTGCTTGCCAACCCCCACCCAGGATGGGGGAGAGAATCATAAAAGAGGGAAAACTCATGTATTAAATTAATGACAGTTCGATAGATAAAGCAAAAGTCATGCATAAAGCAAAGCAAAATAAGGAATTAAACCCCCTGGAAAGCAGGGTTCCATCACTCCAAATGTTCAAGCCCCTTTTTCCTTCTTCTCCCAGCTTTATATGCTGATTATGATGCCATACGATGTGGGATATCCCTCGGGTCAGCTGTCCCAGCTGTGCCCCCTCCGAACTTCTCGTGCCCCCCCAGCCTTCTCACTGGTGCAGCGTAAGAGGGTGAACAGTCCTTGACTCAACAGGAACACTGCATAGCAACAACTAAAAACATTAGTGTGTTATCAACATTTTTCTCATACTAAATCCAAAACACAATGCTGTAACAGCTATGAGGAAGAAATGAACTGTATCCCAGCCAAAACCAGGACACTTTAGTGTAGGAGCCAAAAGCTGCAGCTCAGCCAAGCCACAGGTACACTACCTGTGTACACAGCACTCTCCAGCATTTCATCCATAGGTTTAGGGTGAAGTTTTCCCAGCATGTAAGCTTCTCACCTCTTCTTTACTTCTGGCGGAGCTGACACCCACCTCCCTTTAGCAGAGCCTGCTGTGGCACTCACTTTGCTCTTGTGCTATCAATCAAGTGGGTTGCAGTGCCCCAGGCATTGCTAGCGCGCTCCTCTGACTGAAAATAAACAGTCAGTTTTAAACAAAACTCTCAAACTTGGCCATCTATCTTTTAACGCTTTTCTGCTCTTCATTGTTTTTTCATTTTCAGTTTCTCGCTGAACATTAACAGTGGCTCCTTGCAGCTCCTGGCACCTCTACTATCTCTGACATTTCTGTATTGCCACTCATGGAAAACAGATGAAACCCCAGCTGATGGAGGGTGAGGACAAAAGCCCATCATTGGCACCGTCTGCACATCATTAGGGTTTCATTTGTTCTGCAACAAGATCTTCAAATGATTAGAGTCCGTTTCAACTATTCCAATAAAACACACACTGTTTTGGAAACAAGCAAGCCTCTTGAATTTTCACACTCTGAACAAAATTTGGTGAATGAGTGCTGATGGCTTCAGTGCCTGGAGATTTCATTTTCCCACAGTATAGCACGCCTACGTGCATAAACAGACTGTTCCATTACCAAGCTGATTTACCTTTTTCCTGCATAATCTGAGGACAATGTACTTGCTCCTGATTAAATCAAACCTGTTTTTATTCCTGCCTTACTCTGCTTATTTACAAACAAAAGTCTTGATAGGCTCAATCTGATGGCAAAGTAAAACTCACTGGAATCTACTGTTTACCTCCAAAACACTGAAGTGGAAATCCATCTTTCCCCAAGCCCACTGTCAAACTAAAACAATATATTCACAGAAAGGTGCCTGCATAATTTGGTGGAGATTCTGTACCCATGAGTGGACACATCCTGAAGAGACAGCAAAGTCATCTCTGCCAAAAACTGGACAACTCAGCAAGGCTGTGATCTAAAGGTTGCCTTAAACATCCTTCTTCATTTCCTGCTCCTCTACCCCCACAACATAATACACTAGACCCCAAACTACACCTAATTTCCTGCCAGCATAGCCCTGAAATCTGCTCAGTCCCTGTCTTTTCAAGATATAAATCCTGCAACACATAGGTCTCTGCATGCAAGTGAGCACAAGGTCTGGTTACAGGTAAAGAGTGTTTTAGTTCCTAAAACTCACAGCTTGGCACCTTCAGCAACACTAAATAAATTAAAAATCAAGTATCTGTGACTCAGATTTGACTAAGTCACTCCCTTGCAATCCTGCAGGTTTCCGATGTGGAAAAGGGAGTGGCAGAGGAAGTTGCTCGTATGGCTTACCTCTTCCTCTGAGAAATTATCACATTGGATATTGAAGAAGGAGGAGAAATAAAACAGTGAGACAGAAAACACCCTAAATAACACTGTCCCCCTCATAAACTACATATCTTTTACTGTAATAACATACCTGACTACTCCAAAAATTGCACTTAAATATGACATTTTTAATTCCTCTGTCTTACTGTTAAAACACGCTTCTCTCCTATTTGATAAGGATTGATGTTGTAGGCATTGTCACATCAATTGCTCCTTCCAGTAGATGGACATAATCATTTTAATCAGGTCACGACAGCTGACAATTTTAAATGTGCATCAAAAATGAAAACATTCATTACCATGTAAATACTACAGTCGGGTGACCACAAACTGAGGGTCGAGCCATTGATGTAAGAGACACAAATAGAAATGCCAGGGAAAATGTTGAAGCTTATAACTTTTGTGCCGTAACAGCTACTGTTACCCGAAACTGAAACTGTTAAAGCACTCATTTCAATGAATCTAAACTAATTCCTATGCATTTGGTAGGACAAGAGACTAGACCACCTACTCAAACAGCATTACTTTAGCAGACATCACTGCCTCCTCCTTATCTTACAGTCACACAAACCACTGTTTCATCTGGAGTAGTTCACTGAGATAAGCCGAAGGAAGAAGGAGAGTTAATTCTTTTCTCCTCGAATAAAAGCCACGGACAGGTAGAAACATACTAGAAGAGATTTCTGTTAAAACAATGAACTCCTTTCATCATGCAGAAAAACAGGGTTGACAGAGGACAAGGCAAACTCCAGTCATACTCATCTTTTCTATTTTGGTACCTTTCTGGTAGTTAAGCTCCAGAGTCAGTTATCTGACCCAATGACTGTATCATCTCATGACAGTAGGGACAAGCTCCCTGGTATCATTCTGACACTATTTCATTAACTCTTTTCCTATTGAAAATTTGAGTATGCTCAAAAGATTTGCAAACTGAAACTTTAAAGTTTCACACAGAGATGGCAAATAGAAAGCTCTGCTGGTGGGCTATGACTGCTTACTGTGCAGACTAAGAAAAACCACACCAAACACACCATAGCTGGTGTAGAAATAAATACACTTAAATACTCTAGACCAATATAATTCTCACTCCTGAAGCCCAAGAAATACAGACTTTCTTCATCTAAAATTTCAGGAAGGGGATTGAGTGCAAAACAATTATGTATCCAAATTCATACCATACAGGAGCAGATATTCTCACTGTACAAGAGCAGAAAGACCTTAAAGAGAAGTTTCTCCATTCCCATCCTACTAGACATGACAAACTTGCCCCTAGGACACCCCTGACAAATTCCATGAGAGCAGGTAGGTAAGGTCCAGAAAATCTAAGCAGATAGAAAAACTAATCAGAACAGCTTCAAAGATCATCCACTCTTTTTTTTTTTTCTTGGATGTCCTTACCATTTTTCCCCCATCTATTGCATTTTCCCACTCTCAGGCAACCTTTGGCCACGATCTGCTTTCCCCTGTGCTGATTCCTTTCACTGCCACTTTGTGCCTGTCACTTCCTTCCGTTAATCAGTTCTCTCCAGTGCCCACTTATTCTGACAGCTTCTGTCTCTCGTGTTTCACTCATCCATTTCTCCTCAATTTGTCTCCTTCCCGGGATGCTTGCCCCATATTTCCAAACGTCCCCTCTAGCTCTTTAACGCTTCTTCATTTCCCAGCACTCTCAGGGCAGCAAGCATGCCCCCAGACTAAATGCTTCTCGTCACACTTGCGTGGCAAACCACGCCACGACAGTGACAGCTCGAGTGGCCCCCGCCGTGGCTGCTGTGCTGCCAAGCCATGGGTCTGCCTGCGCCAACACGGGGCAGCATTTCTCAGCAGGTCCCAGGACTGCGTTCCCTCGGGCGAGGAACAGACGTGCTACACCTGCACTTACACCATTTCTTATAATAAAGGAAGTTAAATAAAATGGTTCACTTAAAAACTGACTCCACCTGCATGAGACCTGAGTAGGAAAAAACCCCAAACTTGGTCATATTTACACAGTTCACTCTACACTGCAGTCTCTGGAGGACCTTCTTTCTACAGGGGAAAACTCCCCTTGGATTTCTGTGGCATCTTGGATGTGCTCCACCAGTCTAAAACAAATCCTAAATGAACGACACCTGCTCAAAACACCCAGAACATCGTTTTATAGCTGCTCGTTTAATTCAGTGGGAAACACTGTTTGCCTTGCTGGCAGTTACTACACACCAGAATTAACCATTCATTTTAACAAATTAAAATGGAAGGAATACACTACATGTGCAGTGAACACAGCATTAATTCCTTCATTAACAATCACCAGCACTTGCACACACCCACTTTGATTATTTCAGCTTTTCTCTGGATCTTCAAGTGGAAAAGACAAAAAAGATCTTCCCATTTAAACATCTTCAGTCCTTCTGATCCAAGTCCAGCCTCAAGATGGATCTGCAACCTTTAGCTCATCCAATCTCCACTTCCTATCTAAACTCAAAATACTTCAAATTTTTCATGATGGGCTTTGTTCCTTCTCAACAATAGTCAACAGATGCCTTTAACAACTTCCAAGGAGCTGGTTGATAATTGTATCTGATAAGCATAGACAGCAACTGATACGGAAAAAAATGACCACTCTTCCTGCCCTGGCTGATGGCAAAGATTTCAATTTCCTCAGTAAAAACAGAGGCACACTAATGAGTCGATTTAGCATTTGTCAAAATGGAAGCAGAATAAATGGCTGGTGTAGAAAAGGAACTGTGTAAAATGAACTATACAGAAATGGTAGGGCATTACTACTTGACAGCCCTAAAGGTATCTCTTTTTCTGTAACCCTCTTAGTTCAGACTACTCCTCCCCATGACAGCAAAGGTAGGCATCTTCTCATCACTTAATCTCCTTTCTTTCCTACACTGCTTCCTTCTGCTGTGGGAAAGCAAGCCCATCCTCATCCTTTGCAATTCCATTCTATAATGCCATTCTGTAATGCCTTACTTCCTCTCATCTCTCACTCCTTCCCATGTTAATAACTTATTTTTGAGGACATTATCCACAAGAACATAGAGAATGGAACAACTAAAAAGTTCACTAAACACTAAAATTTGCAGAAAAGTCTGCTCTTGTGTCCCTCTTCCTCCAAAAGAGAGGGAAGGTGTGGCACAAAAATGAAATATTCACCATGTTCTGACTGGCAACATGTTCACCCAGATGCCCTGAAGATGCAGACACACAGAATTCGGGCACGTGCAGAGTCGAGGCACAGAGACAAGATGACAGGTTGACAAGATGAGCATTTGGGGGAAAAGGAACTTGTGACAAAAGCCATGTGTGTGAGATCAAACAAGCACGCAGTGGCAGGAGCAGAAAGCCCATCTCTTGAGCCTTTATGTAAGCGCAGTCTATTTACACTTCTGCACAAGGGTAAATTCCTCAGGCAGCTTTGGGGCAGGAGGAGAAGGAGCGGGGACCGTAGTTTCCAGCCCGTTCCTCCCTTTGCTCGCGGGCAGCAGGTCTCTTCCCGAGAAAAGCTCTGATCTCCAAGCTGAACTCACCACCGAGCGCGGGGCTCCGGGCGCCTCCGAATCCCACCCGGCTGCTGACAGGGCTACACGAGGGGCGACTTAGGAGCTCTAAATCTGTCAGGGGAGATCGAGCCCAAAGCCCCGATTTCCGTCCGAAAGCCGATCCCCCGCAACGCCAGGTTCCTGTTGCTAAACTCCAGCGATGCCGAGACGGCATCCATCGCCGGCTCAGCCCCGGGAACCCATCCCCGCCGGGCACGGCAGCCCTCGCACAGCCGCAGGAGCCTTTACAAGCCACCAGCCGAACAAAGGATCGCGGACAAAGAGCCTGTCCCACGTCTTCCCCTCCACCAGGTAGATTATTGACGATGGAAAACCAAAGCAAGCAAAGCCAAGCCCCGCCGTTCCTCCCTTGCTTCCTCGGACCTCGGACGGATGTCCCCGCCGCCCCCGGGGCAGAGGCTTTGTTCGCCAGCGGGGACGCGGCAGAACCGGGGGGAACAGCCGGACAAAGAGGGATAAGCGTCTGGCGACGAAAGGGATAAGGGAGGGAGCCCCGTCCCTTTCAGCTGCGGGGTCCCTGCCGAGCCGGGCGGCAAGGGGGGGACCCCACCGCGCCCACCCGTCAGACGTGCCAAGGGGCCGGAGGCGGGGGAGCGGATGGGAGTGGTGGTGGCACAAACTCCCTTAAAAGTAGCCCAAAAAACGAGGAAGGCTGCGAGCAGCTGAGCCGGCGTCAGCCCAGCCTCTGCGTGCCCGAGAGAGACCCTCTTCCCATGCCCGCGGGGCCCCGCCGCCTCTTCCCATCCCCACGGCCCGGGAGGGCTTCACCCGGCCCGCGGGACGGCGCTTCCCCCGCACTCNGGAGCAGCGGGTGCGCGGGCGAGAACGGGGAAACGGGCACAGGGATATCCCCGGGGGGGCCGCCGTGGAGCTCTTCACGATCCATAAATGTGAGTCGCCAGGCAATTTCCTGCCCGCGAGATTAGCTGAGCAAACAGGGCGGCGCTGGCAGGGCGCGGGCCCCGTTTTCCGTGCCTGGGGCTGGGGTGCGCTTTACCTGCGCCCGCCCTCCACCTCATCTTCCTCCTCCTCCTCATCCCCGGGGACGCCGCGTTTTAGAGGGGGCTGCCCTCCGCCCTCCCGATCCCGGAGCGGAGCCAGGTTGCCTCCGTTCCCTGCTTGGAGCGCCCCTGCAGCTCACCCAGCCCGTGGTCACACCCTGCTGTTTCCTCTGCCTGAAGTGTCCTGAGATTCAAGATTTTCTCTTACCTGAGAAAATACACCCATGAAAGTATGTGTGCAATACACACGGGGCTCCCAAAAGGCTCCTGTCCAGTCCCCATGCATCACCGAAGGATGCAGCTGCCACCACCAGCATTTTGCTGTTCCCGAAGCAGGGAATGGGCGGGTGAGCCCAGCCGACCCTTGCTGGAGGGGTTTTCACACCAAAGCAATCCTACAAGCCAGCACCAGCTCGGCAAAGCGTGTTCGCTAGAGCGGCGCGTCTCGCCCGTCCCGTGTTTGGCGAGCGGCTGGAGGTGCCAGCCCGGACCCTTCGGGGGTCCAGGCTCAGGAGGCTGCTCAGTGACACAGGCGGCGAGGCCACCGGCGGGCTTGGAGCTGTTACAAGGGGAAAGGAAAGGGGACAAAGCCTCTCGGGAGGGGTCGTCTCTCGCCCGGGATCACCGGGTGCTGGCAGCCCAGGGCGTATAACCAACCTACGCTTTCCGAGCGCCTGTGCAGTGTCAGCCTGGTAAGGCAAACCCTGGCGGTGAGAGACGCGAGCCAGCCTGGAGGACTCAGGGCAGTGAGCCAGAGTATCATGCACAGCGATCTTGTTTCGTGCTGTGTGGCCTCGTCACTCTGCCTTTCCCCATTTGCTTCCCAAAGAGGAAATTCGGGAATAGCAGCGCTTACCTGCTGTGCGGGGGTCCTGCGGGACGGGTCGGAGCTCACCCAGCACTCGGCCAGGTGAACCACCGCCGCGACTGCTGGCTGCTCCCGTGTGCCATGAGGAAACGGAGTTTGCTGGGATACGCTTCCTGCCTTACATATTCCAGGGGATATTTTACTTGGCTAGAACCGTAACTTTGCTACAATAGAAACTTTGTAATAACTCATTAATACCTGGAATCTGTATAGTGACACCCACAATACTAGAGAATATTAAAAAAAAAGCCCTTGACTGGCCTGGTGTCTACTGTAGTTCACATATAAAAAGACAAGCTTTGAGACTAATTACTCTAAAAGGCTTCTGTGATGCCTCCACAAACATCCCAGTGTTTCATTTTCCACTAGCATTGAACCTGGCTCTTCTGTTTTGTTCACTGAGCAAGCAAGGAGAGGTACACACAGTTAAAAAATAAAGGCATATGCATGTAATAAATGCAGAGTTAAGGACGTGCTCACAGCTGGTAGAACTGAAAATTACTTTTAATCCTGCCGTAGCCAGAACCAAAAGCAGCCAGCCTTCTCTTCATCTCACATGATCTTCCTTTTAAGTGGGAAAAACTGTAAGTAATAGTCTGCAAAAATCTCCCTAGGGAACGTGAAGCCTAGGAGTAGCGAAAGCTGCAACTTTGCTCTTGCGGTCAAACTGTTACTCTGAAGGACTTGTGATATGCCGGCTGAAACGCTCCTTCACTTAGTTCCTACCCAGTAGGTGAGGAGGCAGCAAAACTGGGTAAGGCAGACTGTATGTTTGCCCTGATACCTGTATGCTAGGAAAACTTTGCCTACATCAGTGTTGTCTGTTTCTTTTCGGCAAAATAAATAAAAATACAGAATACGACTTCTATTTCTAAAATAGAATAATAAGTACTCAAAACCAGCCATAGCTGAGGCTCTAAAATAACTTCATAAGTTGTAATGTTTAACAGGCAAGAGTCTGGCAATTTAAAGCAACAACAAAAAAAACCCTGTCTTACATTTTATGAGTAGGAAATACTTAAAAATTAGGAAACAACTGAAACTCCATAAACTAAAGAGCTGAAAACTCTTGTTGGAGCAAAAGAAGCAATGCTACTATTAAAAAAGGTCAGGAAAAAGTATATGGAAACTTGCACAAGAGCTACAAGACACAGATGGGTTCAACAGTCCACCTAGCTAGCATTAGCAGTTTTCATGGCAATTGCACTTGAACATCAACTGTACTGCATATCATAGACGCTTTTAAAATTCTCCACCCCTCAGTATGCAAGCATGCCCAATAAAAGTTAGGTTTCCATGGTGATTCATATAAGTAGAAATCAAATGTTGGAATGTTTGCAAAAAGCATGCTTTAATCAGGAGCATTGAAAATGGCAATAAAATGCCATTTTGTTGCCATGCTTCTATAAGATAGAAGGAGAGATCACTTCAGCTGCTTCAGAACTGCAGTAATCTCTGAGCAGGCCCCCGCAGCCACAACCTCTGCATTACCTGGTCCCTTACCTTCACAGATTTTATCCACATCAGGTGTGGACATGACTGCATTTCTGTCACATGAGCCAGAGCCCACAGCTGGGAGTTGGTTCAGGCTTTATGTTACCTGCAGGAGAGGCGATTCCCAGCCCGACAAAATCGGTTGAGATAAAGCTTCCCATTGATGACTGGGTGCTGTTACACCCAGCCTTTTCTTTGGTGGCAAAACTGGTCTGGTGTCTTCCATTTTGTGCCTTAACTACTCATTTGGATTCACAATCTATGATTTGTTACATTCTTTGGTGGGGTGATGCAATTATTTATGAAAACCACATCAAGAAAATGATCCAGGTGAAACCTCTTCCTTCCCAACACCTCTACCTCTTCTGAAAAAGTACTTGCATTAGAGTGATTGATGGGAAGAGAAACAAATAGATCTGAGCAGTTGTGCTTGAGACTGAACTTCTGTTTCTTGAACCAGCATCACCAACACACCAATGGATTATTAAGTTGCACCCTTTTTGAACAAACCTGTCACAATAAATGAAGTCGTACGGATTCAGTGCTTTCCAGCATGTAACCAGAGCATTTTGAACCACTTGTTTATGGCTTGAATACAGTAACAATGGTCACAACCAGAATTTTGGGTGAAACTTCAAAGCAAGCAGTGATTCCTCTGCTGTAACTTCTTCAAAGACATTTTGAGGCAGTGCAGCAGGCTGCATTCTAGGTTATGAAAGAATCTTGATTTTTAAGGCTCGTTGGGAACCTCTGCAAAATCAAAAGGCAACGTGGAGCATGACTGCATTCATCAGTACTATTCTGGGGAAAAAAAAAATCACACCCTATAGTTACACTGGTCATCCTAGTTAAAAATCTAAAAATCTATTAATGCAGCAGACAGTAGAAATGTATATCAGTAATAAAATAAGTTGGAGTTCAACCAGTGGAGTGTTCTTGTGACTTGTCCTGAAACTTTTTTAAACTGTCACACAAGAGCTATCAAGAAGAAACTGCCTGGGGAAAATAAGTTACATGAGTAATCAAATCTCATGCTTCAGGGCACAAGCCAATTGCTGGAAGGGTCAGAAAGGAATTTCCTTACTCTCTTCCTTTGCACAGTTGTACACAATTAACTAGGTTGTAATTGCAAGGCAAAAAAAACGATTATATTGTGCATTTTTCTGAATCATCAGGCACTGGCTGCTTTTGCAGCTGGATTCAGAGCTTAAGGGACAGGTCTGGTAGGTGGGTTTTGTTGCACTTCTGTGAGTTTTTGCCTAGATTTACAGCACAGTTGGGAGGTTTGCTCTTCCTTTATGCCAACTGCCCAGCCCATAGTACAACTGTGTTGCAGAACTACCATTAAAAGGAGACTAATTTAGGCAGTTAATTTTCTGTTAATAATAAGTAGTTACCTTAAAAAAAAAATCCCTTTGTCTGTAATTGTACAACTCATAATGACTCATTTAAGTGGCAGCAGTGTTGTATCCATAATGGCCTAAAGATATAAACAAGACAAGATTTGTTGGAGGGGTAACCATTTTTATTAAGCAACTGGACCATTTAATGCAATAGAAGATCACACTATTTCTTCGTTAAATAGCGTATTTTAGTAATCAAAAGAATTTTTGCTGCCACAGGATGGACATTGCTTCAAATCACAAGAGCACTCCCCTATTAGCTTGTGTATAGTTCTCTGTCTTCACAGCTGATTAATTGCTTCCCTTTCCTAGAATCAGCGTGTGCACTGGTCAGTGGGGGTGGCTTAGGGCTTCATTAGCCAGCTCTGCTGCTGCTGCTAAGCTCTCTACAGTGGTGGTAAAGTGTTTTTTCCTGTACACAAGTACATCGTTATCTGTGAGAAAATATGTTGAAAACTACAAGCGCTAGCAAAACCTTGGTCAGTGCTCCTCATAGATGCCAAAACAGTAGGAAAGCAGTTGGCACAAGACATGGTGCAAATTCTGTAGCTACAGTGGTTTACAATTATAGTCACAGATTAGGACAGCTAATAGTTTTGTACTCAGTGGTTGGATACATGGGTACCTTCATTCCATAGCCTTCATTGCCCCTTCTAGTCTTACCTTTTACCCAGCAAGCAATAAGCTGATTCATAAGGCTTTACATGCACTTAAGTTTGGGGCCTTATGATTTTCTTGTGATGCCAAGCCAAGGAAGTTTTCTATTCTCCTTTGGTTTCTATTTATCAAATCTGATATGGATACATACATAACAATACTGTGGGTCATGTCAGTAAGACAGTACTTTCTTCAGTAGGAAGTGAGAAGAAATCTAAAGCATTTTAAGCTGTTTGCCCAAGGTTACACAAGAAATCTCAGTGGGGGCAAGGTATGGAACAGAAGAACCAAAGTTACTACTTTAATTTCACAATTAATCTGTGTAAAGATCGATGTCTCTGTGTTGGAATAAATTCTCATTTGTTTTCTTCCTCTTGCAAAAAAGTATTCTTCCCCTTCAAGTGAAATAAAATTAATTAGTATAGAGTCAAAAGAGGTAAAACAATGTATTTGTACCAAAAAGAAAGATGGTTGCCAAAACTTCTTTCATTCTGTTCAGAGTCATTTGGGCTTTTGTAAAGGAAAAAGCTTTGCCTAATGAAGTTTAGATAAAATATATTCTCTCAACTGATTCATGAAGCTGTTTTTGCTGACAAGTTTTTATATGTGCATTCAGGAGGGTTGTATAGGTTTTCTTTTCAGCAGATGGCCCCCAAATGTGGAATTATGTCCCATTAGCAGCACAAAGGATGACACAATATTGCCACTACTTTCTCACAGTAATAGGGTCAGAATAAGATGCAGAGATATATTTTAGCCTCAGATTTCTGTTTTTTTTTTCTCCTAACAGAGGCAGGATTAAAAGCATCTGAAAAATGTAAATTATAACAATTCTCTCCCTACGCAGCCCTTACTTAAAATTGCCTTAAATGCTTAGACAAAATATACTAAACCAAAGACAGACATCCTGAAGATGCGCTAATACCCAAGGTAAAATCAACCATAAACCAAAATAGAAGACAACCCACCACCTAGCTTTCCCACTGCACTTGCACCCCCTTCAAAAAAACCCTAAAAGTGTAACAGGATAGCGGAGAATGTCACAGAATACAATACATTCATCTCCCAACAGAACACGCAAGGGAAAAGGGAGGATGGTGCAGCATTTCCCCACTGGTTTTTAACGGACGGGTGCTGTACAAATCTGGCTCCTGAGGCCAGGATAGCTTCTGCACCAGACAGCTTGTTGGCATGCAAAGCATGACAAGACAGGATATGGCACACACCCCTTGTATACGCCCTGTGCCAGATTAATCTGTATTCTGTTCTTCCCTTTCCTCCTTATGGCAGCCCCATTTTGGGTTACCCTGGGGAATAATGGGGGACCATGCCCAGCCATCCCACAGGTAACACTCTTTCCTGTGCCTGCTGTTGGATGTGCCACCTTCCGTAGAGGTTCTGTCACAGGCCCGTGACAGGACTGGGTTCTGGCAGGCTGGGCAGGAGATGAAACTGTGGGAGGGCTCTGGATGACCTTGCCCTTTGTGCGGGCTGCAAACTGCTGGAAGAGCTTTTGGCACCTGAGCTTAGTGTAAAGAAAGTAAAGCACTTGGGCACTTCAGATTCAAAGCTCTGCATCTCTCCAGCTGCCCAGCCTGTGGTGGGTGGGAACTTTGCTCTTTAACCAGAGCTAAAGCTTTACAGGGCAGCACTCCAGCTAACGGTGCAAGGTAATCTGAAAAGCAAATAAACACAGGTATTTTGGGAATCTGAGTAGTTTGAAAATGCTGGTTTACAGGAGCTGAGCCGTGTAAAGTCTGCTGTCTTATGCATGTGTCCTTGTCTATGCCGCTCCCCACAGAGCACCTGCCCCTGTCCCGCCGTGCTGCTCCTGGAGCTTGGGCACCCCTTTACCCCAGAGCCCTATTTATGCTCTCTGCTCTGGGCTGCACGGCTGTGGCCACGACACCACACATTTCCCATGAAATTCCCACTGACTGATGTAGGATTAGGCCCACAGGAAGCAATAAAATATGCTTGCTGATCCCACAGTATCACAGGAAATTAACATATGACAATCTTTAACAAATTGTTTTAATAAATTACAATTTCGTACTGTAGTTTAAAGACCACTGTAAAATCTGAGATAGGCAGCTGGGGGTAGTCTGGATTCTTTGTTTACATGTTCCTTTTTTTTTTTTTTCTTCCTCTTTGTACTACCGAAACCTTAAAGAACTCAAGGGGAGGCATCTCAGCGTTGGTGAGCAACAACCTTCTTTTTGGTTGCAAGCTCCTCAGACCATCCTGTAAACTAGAAACCCTTTCTCACCAAAAAGAGAAATGCACTATTTCAGTGATACACTTTGCTAACAGGACATAAATTACTAAGCAATATGAAATGGGGACACAAAAGTAGCCCATAGGAGCCAGGCGATTAATGCATAAAGAGAGAGGAGGAATGACAGCAGATCCTCATTAGACTTAGGAACAGTTTGTCATTAGTGTGTTTTCTTAAACTTCAGAATTTTAATGGGAGAAAAATGTTCCTTTATGCCTCCAATCTCCTCTTCAGTTAACAGAGGCTTCAGGTTCCCCCTCCCCCTTCATTTCTGGAGAGGCTGCCAAGTTTTCCCAGAGCTAAAAGCAACAACTTTCTGTTAAACGTTACTTCATGCTTCTGGTGTTAATCTAATAGTAGGCTGGATGGGGAGGAGGGGGAAGCAGCAATGAAAGCTGATTTCCTGCCATGTAGTGGGAAATCCATAGAAAATTCAGATCTAACACTAATTTTAACAGCTGGATGACTGCTTTGGCTTTTACTTGCCATAGGAACATACAGCTGCATAGGGGTTTTTTTTGTTATAAAAAGAAAACAGACGTCAAACAAAAGGCAAAATAAAAAGGAGGCTTACATTTGTAAATACCCTGATTAAACCATCCTTTTCCACTACTCTAGAAATATCAACAAATTTTGCAAATTGCCTCTCATTTCTGTTAAGATTTCTAATAGGAATGTTCATGGAAAGAGAAAATATCCAAGGAAATTGTCTTGCTAATAAGCACTTCAACAAATATTTACTTGGGAAGTGCTCCAGCGACCGCTTTGAAAAGGGCATTAGTGGGTTTGAGAATCACACAATAGGGACATTGAAATAAATCTCCTTGATGGAGGTGAAAAAAATCAAAACAAAACCAGTAGATTGTGAATACTCAAAATGTAAGTCAGAGAAATCTGTCCTGTAGCAATTCCTCGCCATAGACAACATACAGCACAGAACTGTTAGCAGCACATCTCTCAGGCTTGACTATTCTGATAATAATTGTTTGGAGGGTGATGGCCACAAATGTAATCCTTTATCTTGACTATTTAAAATAATGGCTGTTTTCTTCTTTCAATGCTTGTTGCTCAGCCTTTGCTCCACCTGTTTCTTATGCACCATATGGCTCAAATCACAACATATTGCAGAAGATTTTTTTTACGTGGATGCAAAGAAAGCTTAATACAGCACACATGCTGAAATCGAATGCTGTTTTGCAGATGAAGTAGAGCTGTAGCTTGTGGGTGTATACAAGGAAGGACCCTTACCACAGATTATCTTGATTATAAGGCTTTACCTGCCCGCTGATGCATGCAATCAACAGAACATGGCAGCTGGTTTTTATGTCCCTAGCTGCAGCCAGCTGTTAGGCTGAAAGTGTTAATCACCCTTTTCATCGGTCCCAGGCTTGCATTAAGCAAACTAGAGGATTCTCAGGAGCAGCAATGCCTGAGAAATCCCAGAAGCTAACACCCAAAACGTGAAGTAGAAGTTATGCTATGTGAGCAGTGAGGCTCCTCGAGGGGCAGATAAGCACAGGGCTGGAACATTTGATAGTTTGAAGTACTGATGGGCAGGAGAGACGAGGAATGAAAGCCTTGAAAATGAGAGAATGAGAAAAGTTCCTGTGGATATCACGTTAGAAAGAAGTTTTAACAGATGAAGCTGCTTAGAGTGTTGAAAAGGCAGAGACCTCTAAAACAAAAATTGTTTCCAGTTTCTTCATTCTGTGTTCCTAAACCCCAGGACATTATGCATAGTTTTTAAGTCAACAGGACTATTGCCATTGCTCTCTCTGTACTCCAAAAATTCCAGCTGGTATCAGGTTTTCCTTGTAATGGAAACAAGCTGGCAGAACTTCAAAGTCTTGATAACAGTTTGTACAGAGAAAGGACAGCAACAGTTAGTTATACTTCCCTATTAAAAATGTTGTTTTCACCTCTCTGTTTTTTAATAGAAGTTGGATAGAATTTGGCAATGAAATGGTGCCACTTGTATCTGGTCAAAGCTCAGGAAGAGGATGTCAAAATGTAGCTGTACTGGAATTTGTTTGGGAAATGTTATGTGAGAGCTCAACTTTTATTAAATATGCCATGATCAGGGGCTATGAGCACCATGAAATCATTGATTTCAGTTGGACAGCTTTTAAATGGCTAAGAAACTGAAATGGAAGTTTGAAAAATGGGGATATGTGAGTATCCTATTTCGTTATTGGAAGGCACAGAAATCGTGCAATCCTGATAAACACTAAGACAGTATGAACCTTCCAAAGTCCCCCAAAGGAATAAAGAAAAAAATGTTAAGTGAAAATAACACTTTAAAATAAATTTGCCTTTGATTAACAAATCCAGTTCAAACAATTCCATCCGAGTCTTAATCTTTTATTTTCTAAGTTTTTAGCACAGTAGGATTGTAGCTTCAGTTTTGAAGCTGTCCTAACTTTCCATTTTTACTTCTCTGCAAAAAATGTTTCTTTTTTAAAAGCACTACAGTCCCTCATTTATTTTCTTCCTCCTTTCCTTCTTCCCTGATCATATGCAACAGCAGAAATGGCCTTTGTTAGCTTTTTCTGGGCTGGCAAGAAGCCCAAAGATCCAGCTGACAAAAACCTCAAGTCAGCAATTCCAGTGTGAAGAATGTCCTTTTCAGAGCCGCCGTTTCACAGTCTCCCTGTCACGGAGCATCTCAGCAGCACCACACAGAAGAGCCTTGCATTGCCCTTCCTTCCAAGGTGAACTGTCCTTGGTCTGTTCCTTGTGCTGCGGTGATTTTAGCTCTTTTTACCCACCCGTTGCTGCCCGGCATTTGTGCGCTGAGCTCTGGGGGAGGCTCGTGCGACAGCATCGGTCCGAAACAAAGCTCCCATCAGTGGGTTCAAGGAGCGACTGCAAGGCTCGGTGGGTCGGCTCCTGTCCCTCCCAGCCCTCATTACATCTGAAACAGAGCATCCCGTACTCAGAGGGAAGCAGCTTGAGAGGCTGTGTGAGCCTAGACTAAGTACGGTCAGCAAAAGGTCCCTGAGTTAAATAAACGTGTGCTGCTGTAATCCTCATCCACTACAGGATCACTGAGTTTGCACCAAAATTTCTAACATTAAAGAGTCAAGAGCTTCCCAAAAGCTGCTGGTTCACAGTGGGCAGCACTCAGAAAAACAAATGCTGTGAACATACTTAAGGGTCTATCGCATGTTTTAGTTGAATAAGGTGATTTTTAATTTTTTTTCCCCCAAAGGAATAAAATGATTTTTAAGGAAACAAAGAACACAGTAAATAAAGACTTCACTGCACAGTGATCTGCACTACAGCTTTGCAGCACAGAAGCAGTTCATCCTGCATTCACAGCACTTCATATAATATCAAAATAAGCACTTATTTCTCATGCAGTTTTCTTTCCTGAGCCTTCCTTTAGTGAACACAACAAGTGAACACTGTGCTTTTTGTTCTTTCTCCTCCCCTTTCCTCAGTAGTCCTTTGGTATTTACCTCCTCTCATTTTGGATTTCCTGTCTGTACCCTAGGGAAAGGATTTTCCTGTGAGAAACAAATGTCACATTGCTGATCTGTTTGGATACCAATAATCCAAGCCTATCCTCCATGTGAAGCAAAGTTCTCGTCTACCTGCTACCAGAAGAGTACTGCTCTCTGATTATTTTTTTCCTGAACCATTTCATTTGGAACTAGCTTTAGAGAATCAATTTTCTGGTGACTAGCAGAGCGGCTATTTACATTTTTAAAATTAAGATAGATGCAACTGTTTTGGGTAAGTGAAGACCTAAACTGGACTTTTAGTCTCAAAATTCAAAGCAAACAATTTTGAAAACATACTATAGGGTCCTGCATAGCACATATGTTTTGGTTACTGTATTTGATGTTTTTCTCTGAGAGGGGGAGGAAAGCAAGTGAGAATACTCTGTATTTCTTCCGCACATATACAGAGAGCAGGGCACAGTGACTCTGGTAGAAGTGTCCAGATATGGTGATATTAAACACACACAGCTGTTTCTGAAATTACAGAAGGTGGTTTTGCATAAGGGAAGAAATATTCCTGGCAATTCACGCCTAATTATTCATGGAAATAAAAGTCACCAGCAGGATAAGCTGCTTTTGAGCAGACAAAGTCCCAGAAGATGTGTCTGCTCAGACATTTGGGACCCAAAACTTTCTTCCCCTCAAACACAGATCAGAGCTTTTGTTTTTTTCCAGTGGTCAGAGAGACCAAAAAACCTTTAGCCTCTGGGCTGGATCATGTCCAAGGCTGCTGAGCCTTAGGTGACTTGCTGACAGGCTTTGGAAGTGCTTGGGAAGAGAGGTGCCACCTCTCTTCTCTGGCTCTGGAGAGGCCAGAAGACACACCACAATTGTGCTCTGAAGACAGAAAAGTAGTTTTTGGAAGCTCCCTGGGGATTATGTTTATGTATATGCATGCTCAAGTGCAAGGTGTGAGTCCTATGCTGAGTGTGTGTCATACAGCAGAGTGCAAAAGTAGGGCTAAGGAGTGGGGTAGAATATATTGCTCAGTGCATTTTAATTTAGAGGTCTTCAGGGTGTTTGGTGCTTAGGATGTTGAAAATGCCTTAGATTTCTTTGCTGTCCTCTGTGGTATGTGATAAGAGGTGCTGGATTGCCATGATTGCAATGGCCCGACTCTGGCAAACAACAGTCCGTGTCTTTGAATGGTTGTGCTGTACAACTTCAAGCTGTTACAGAGCATTGGGGAGTGTTTTGTGGCTTGTGGTGTATGCAGAATGGGTGATCTGTAGACCTTCTGGGTCTAACCAATTACCCCTGTGCTTGTGAGGCATTGGATTGGATGACCCTGGTGGCTTATTCCGTGTATAGTGTGTGATATCTCACAATGCTCATTATTTTAAGAAAAATAAACAATTGCCTTTGTCGTACTCCCACTTTGAAAATTGACTAAAAACTTCTTTGATATTCATGAAGGAATGTCTAGAGGTTGAACTCTGGGTATGCATTCTGAAAAGCTCAGAAAAGCCAGTACTCTGGCCAGTGCATCACCAGAGAGCTAGCTGGGGTTCAGAAGAATGCAGCAGAATTATGTACAGCCTTGCTTCAGTCTTACCTTGAACCCATTTGCTTTTCATTTTCTGCAATGTAAGTGTAAGAAGAATTTAAATCTACACTTAGTGATCATTCATGGGACTAATGAAAGGCAGGTGCAGACAGCAGTTTAATAAAAGTCAGATCCAGTTGCACGGGAAATTGCGTGGAGCCTGCAGACACTTTCAAACCAGAGGAACTATCTGTGAAAGGCACAGTTTGGAGAGTCTTGAACTTAGTCTCACAAACTCATAATGTTAGAAACCTCTTAAGGTCGGACATATAAATAGACTGTCAAAAGCCTTTTCTTTTCAAATAAAGATGCAAGGGACAACCTTTCTGTCACAGCAGACAACCCACTCACATGCTAAATCTAGCCAAGAAAACAAACATTGTGCAAAAAAACCTGATGTTTTCTAGGCAGTGAGGTAGGTAAACAACCAAGGAAAGCTCCTTCAAAGGAGAGACCGTGCTGGACACTGTCGCAATCAAAGAGTAAAACTGAACTGTGATCATGCTGACTGTACAATAAAGAAATAAAGCAAACCTCCATAGCCAAGTGCAACTCTCACTTTGCCAAATTCAACTCTGTAGCAAGTAAATATTCCTATGTGGAAAGCTCCAGTAGAACTGACTTAGGCCAGGTGAGTCTGGTTTGTGTTTTATTCTGACCTGGCCTTTTCCTTCTAGCTGATGTTAATTTATATTTTCCACACTGGAATCTGAAGTTGCATTCCATGTAAAAGGTTCACTTGCTTAACTTGCTTAACTAGTTAAAAGCCAAGATATCTGCTTCTTTGCCACTGCAATAATGAGGAGATCCATCAGAGCATTGCCATGTTCTAACTGGTCAATACTTTTGCATCATTTATCTCTTGCAGTCGGACAAATGTTGGAACCTGGTCCTGAATTTTTCTGATACAAAGCCCTCTGATTTCAGAACAACTCCTTAAACACAAGTTCTCACATATCAGTGAGAACTTCAGAGCAGATAACACCTTGCTTGCTTGAAGCTCCAGGTGCCTGACTTCTGAAAACTCAGCTTTCACTCAGAGAGAAAGTATTTATTTGGCTGTGACTTTCTTTATGCCATCTCTGCATGCTGCCCTGATGTCTTTCTGTCTTCTCTTCCACATGAACAGTATTCAGCCACCTGCTTGTTAATTCAGCCTGTTGTCAAACCCTCCACCTACACAACACATTCTTGAACAGCTTTGTACATACTCTCATTTTTGGGGTGGTGGCTCCTATTGTTTTGGCTATCTATTCCTTAAAGCCTAATTGCACTTTGCAGTTGATTTAAATGAAAGGTGGTTGTTACACCCACTACCTTCAGCAACTGCCAGCATCACAAGATGTGCATTTTTAGTACCCAGGCAAGCCATTGTGTTTATATCACTCAGAACTACTCAGCAGGACAATAACCACGGACAGCAAGTTTTCTCAGACACACAGATCTCTTCCCAGGGAGCTTCTAGAGCTGCAGACCACCTTCCTCTATGTTCCTACAGTAATGAAACCGTGTATTTAAATGCAGGGGCTCTCTTTTCTGAGACAAAAGTAGACTCTGAGTACTACAGGAAGATGGCCCTTTCCACTCTACCTCCTGCTCTATAAATCATTCTCCTCTCCCCAACTAAAACTATTTTCCAGTTAAATATGCCAACAGGCTGTTCTCTTTGCTGAAAGATCTGGATTTTGCCTTAACTGTAGATTCATAACTTTGTGAAACACAACTCTACACATTTCAAAATTAACCTGTATTGTCAGCTAGCCTTAATGTGGTAAGATACAGCATAGCCAGAATAAAGAAACTTTTACCTTTCAGTCAAAACTGGCATTTTTGGCAATGAGTAAAAGCTGGCTTCATTCTCTGGAAAGCTCTTGACATTGGCACACTCATATTCAAGTTCCTGCTGTGTTCATCCGGGTGGGTCTGGAGTAAAAACCTCTGCACCAACTCAGGCAGAACTTTTAAGTGGGATCCTGTATCAGGTCAGTGCCTGATACCACAAAACAAACATTCATGAATTAAAACATCCCATTAGCGTCCAAAAGCAAACATTAGCACAACTGAGTTAACAAGAAAAATATATATGTAAAAAAGAGGAATGTTTCAAACAGTTCTCTTTTCACTCCAGCATGAAATAAACAAATTTCAAACTTCCAGTGCTGCTGAGGAGCAAGCGTCGTACTCCAGCAGTAACAGAACTGCAGCACTGCTAACTATGGGGTTTGGGCAGAAACCTTTAAGATTCCACTGTTCACAGGGTATTTTCAGACTTTTGGATAGTTCTTCAGGTATGAGTCTCCTAGAAGCCAACTTGTGCCAACTTGGCTCTCCCCAGCTTGTTCCATTTTTTTAATTGCCTGTGTTTCCTGGGCAAAAGCTGACACCTGATGGGACAAAGACTGCTGCCCCTTGCAGAGCTTCACAAAGCACAGGATGGTGCTGTGAGTGCAGCAGCAAGCTCTCCTCCCTGCGGTGCTGCAGGTCCTCCACCCTGATCCTGCCCTTTGCAATCATCCCCTTTAGCACAGCTTCCAAATGCTCAGCTCTAGGTTGGGCCACTTCCAAGGCTGAGGAACAAGCTTCGTTTACCTAATGACACCAGCCTGGCCTAGAGCAGGGATGTCCTTTCTCTGACCCATTTGACAGAGGAAATTTATCAGCTTTGGAGCTTTTCCACTTTAAACAGAGACTTGCTTCAATGCTGCTTGCCAAGACCTGCTCCACAGAGCACACAAAGGAGCACAGTGTCATGGAAATAAATGAGCCACCTCCTTGGAATTCTTCAGCCTGGCAGTCATGCCCTGGCAGGAGCCTCACCTGGCACCTATTTTTGCCAACCAGCAGGTCATAACCTGGAGGCAACACACTGTTGTGAACAGGCACAAGCTGTTCATAGGAACAAAGAAAAGTGAATGCATGGGCAGGCTTTGGAAATCCCGTGGAAGTTTTACCTGATGAATGACAAGCAGATTGCAAAAACGCGTAGATACTTCTGGGAAGTACCTGATCCCATAACTGCTCCATCCCAGGAAATTGCCTCATCACTAGGCAGAGCAGTCATGCTACGTCTGGCTTGTTGCTCCGTGGCTTGATTAATCTTCCATTTCTGGCAAAATCATGACTTCACATCCACAGGTGAGGTGAAGAGCCTCTCTGTGTCAATTCTTTAACTGTATAAGCCAGTTATCCTGCACAGGGGGTGTAAGTTTGAGCTGCCTCAGGAAGGGGAGGAAGCTCATGCTGAACTGGTACTCCTGCTTCCTGGATGAGAGATGGGCACTGACACAACTGCGAAGAGAACAGCAAATCCCCCGATATATAAAGTGACAATGCAGGTGCCTGAGCCCAAGCCATGAATCCTGATTTCAAATGATCCATTATTTCAAAGTCGTGACCATGCAATCAGCTTGAGAGAGCACAGGAATTTTTGGCCCCTTTTTATTCTTGTCTACAGCCTTTCCTTGGCTGTTTGCTCTCTCCAGTAGGCTATGGCTAGTAGTAGCCCCATTTTGGACACTTGGACCAGGACTTGGAAATGCAGCACAAGCCCTCAGTTTTTAAAAATTAGGCATGTTGCAACTCCATGTTCCCATTCTGCTGTTGTCCAAAACAGCATGTGCTGCAGAGTAGACCCACAGAGGAATCACATAGGTGACTGACAGCTGGGAATTTTCTAACTTGCAAGCATTCAGTTCTCTTTTAATGAGATTCCAAAAACACACCTTGATATGTTTCTAAAAGAAAGTTTAAAAAAGTGTGGGAATTATATCACATAGAAATTTCAGAACTTAGTGTGAACCCCTGATCTCCGAGGTTAATAGCAAAGCACGCGTCACATCTCTGCCTTAAAGCATGAGGTACTAATACTCCTCTCTGAAAAGGTATGTACATTTGCCAGCCTAAGTTCAGAGACCCTCAGTGAAACATCCTATAATATTCAGCATAAGCCATATGTCCTCTTATGGAATAGTCCATGCTTGACTTTTGGAATTCACAACATCCGAAGCAGTCAAATAGAACCCTTAATGTATATATTTTTAAAGTAGCCTTGAATGCACATATTTGTATCTGCTCTTTCTGTAACAATACTGCACTCCCCAAGGAACGACTGGCAGAGCATGGATGCTTATTATGCTTCTAAAATCGGCAGTCTGGGGGAGAGTGAGCTTTTGCTGCACACAAGAGGAGGTAACAAAACCGGCTGTTCAACTTAGCTGGCTTGTCAACGTGTTGTCCCCATAATTAGCTGTGCCCTCTGCAAACTCTTACTACGCCAGCTGACCTAAGAAACATCAACATCTCCTCAGACCTGAAAAGTGTAGAGTCCTGGTCGAGAAACGGCATGAGCTCACCTTCACAGGGCTGTGGTAATCCTCAGTGTCAATGACTCCTCGAGTTTAGTCGTCACCCTCCAAAAGCCAGGGTCAGGACCCAGGACTTCATTGATGAAGATGTATTAAACCCCGTCCAGCTCTGAGCACACGCACTGAGGCTGCTGAAGGCAGAGTAACCATACAGTCAGAGCCAAGTCACACTGATATTGTATGGAGCCTATTTGGAGGCTTGGCCTCAATTAGCATATAAATGAAGTGGTACACGCAGTCGCAGCTTGCCAGAAAATGAGACAAAATAATCTCCCCAGTTTGGCAGCTCTCTAGAGCATTTAGTTTGTGAATGAAGAGCCAGGCACACTTTGAAGCCAAACCAGGGCCACAGCTTACAGCCAATTGACTTCATGTGGCAAAAACAGGTCTTGAGAAGTCATGAAGGAGACCAATGCTTTTCCTGCTCTTCAACTAAGTTTCTATTATAGGAAAATGACTGTAAAGATACTCATCACCGTTCCAGAAGACTGATGGCATTTCACCTATTGCACCCACAGGCCCAGATGAGCTGTGGTATGGCCCTCCTGCTCCAGGCTTCTGGCCATTAACAGAATGCTTGATTTTATTCCAAGTAAAGGAGAAGGAATGGAAAGTTCACAGGAAAAATGATACAGAGAGATGTGACCACGTAGCTTCTGAGCTTACATACAGATAGAAATTTTACTTAGGGATCTTTATTAGGTAAAGAATAAGGACACAAAAACACTAATAAAGACCTTCAAAACTGGTGCACAACAGCATAGAGGGAATGAGTAGCCGTGATTACTTTTAAAGCCTATACAAGCCGTTTAATATATTTCAATTGACACAGAAGGAAGAAGGCTTGTCTTCTTGGGCAGACGCCTTTCACATTCATTAGGGTTTAGTTTTTCTTCTTTAAATATTTTCAATTGTCAGGGGCTCAGCTCAGATGCAAAAGCAGGGGAATGTAAGCACAAAGGCATGCAGATTTTTCCAAGAGTAGTGCAGTCTTACTCTTATAACTACACAGTCTGCTTTGGGGAGAATTGAATTTCTAGGAGAGAAAGCAAAATAGATTTAAACATAGGTAAAATGCAAAGGGAAGATCAGCGCTGGACAAGAATGGTATTTTTCTTCATACTTTACGCTCTGGTTTAAGTATAGTGCCTTGAAAAAAAAATCCATTCTCCATTAGCATTAGCAACCATGGTCAAGTCTACTTTGACTATACACATAGCTGCATCTTGTTCCTTATCCTGGGCAAAATGCTTCTCTTCATTAAGGGGTAGAAGTTACAAGAAAATCTTAGAAGGCTCTATTAAAATCCTCTTGGCACCCTTCAACTAACTTTCAGATTCTTTCTACACTGAGTTTGTCCCTTCCCCTCGTTTTCAAGCTTCAGTTTAGTGCTTTCCTATGATGCTGTAACAGCTGCACAGATGACTCACACTTTGCAAATGCCCTGGGCCTCCTCCTCAGTGGGGTGAGGTGGGTGCCGTGCTTCTGCCCTCCTGCCCGTTTGGCCTTGTAGGCATCTGAACATGTGGGTTCCTGTAAAAATCCAGAGTCATGACCTGGTCCTGGACTTGCTGTAGCATCCAGGTAGATACGGTCCCATCTCCTCCTCACAACCAGGAAAGCTGTGATGTGAATAACCTCTTTTTCCATGGCATGAAATAGTCAAATAGCCTTAAAGAAAAGCAGAAATGACAGCATGCTTGAGCAAGAACTGGGAATTTTAACAACTTGGATTAAAGAAATTTGTGACATCCAACTTGATTCAGTGAAAAAAAATTAGATTTGTGTCACAAGACAAGAAACATCAAAAAGAAAAATATAAGTACCCCTTGAAAAGCCCCCCCTTGTCCCTCTCATTCACATTACCCACCCCTCGGCAATCTGCTTTCCTGGTAAGCCATTTCTGGCACAGCTATCACGTGAAGGGTGGTTTCTGATCTTGCACTCTGTAATATCCCATTCAAGTTTCAACAGGGGAGAAATATTTCACTGAGGAATTAGCATTTGTTTAACCCACCCTCACAAAACAAAAAAAAATGGAGCAAAGTGGTTCATCAAAAATGAGTATAACAGAATGAAATAATCCCATGACTCAGGGTTGAACCAGAGTGATGATGTAAATCTACTGCTAACTTCAACTTGCATCTGTTCAAATTAAAGGGCAAAACTAATCTTGTTAGGTCTTGTATATTCTGACAACACCACCTGAACTGGAACAGCAACATAATTTTCCAGTTGTCTCCACACTTTGCTTTCTTGTGGTCAGAACCTAAAAGTAGCTCTGGCAAAAAGAGAGGGCTGCTTCCAAAAAATTTTGCTTAGTAAATACATTTCTTATTCATGCTTCTAGGCACATGACATCACCTCCAGGATCATGAACCTTTTATGACCATGACCTCTAGCTTAGAAACTACAGTCTGTTACAAAATTAGGATGCTAGCTCTGTCCTGAACTCACCCACAAAAGGTCCTGCACAGAATAATTTGTAAATCTTGTCTCTGTCTCTCTTCTCTCACCTCAAAAATGCCAAAAAACAAAGCAACATAGCTTAGTAGAGCAGGAATAATGATAATTATGTGGAGCTTTTTCTTTGTCTGTATTACTTTAGCACACAGTCACACTGGTCATCACCTTCCTCTGCTTCATCACCTTCCTCTACTTGCCTCGATGGCTGCCAGTGCTGCATCCAGCCCTGACACCAGCTCCTGCCTCTGGTGCAACTTCCATTAGGAAAGTGTACATGGTGAACAGTTTTTCAGTATTCACAAAGTATTGAGCCTTCCTGTACCTATTGCTTGTAGAACTTAGCATTAAGAAAGGCCAGGAAGGTTGATTTCTCATTTTAGAGGAACTAACATGTAAAACAAAGGTCTCAGAGAAGCTGATGACTTTCTGTGAGCTTCAGCATAAACTACAGAGACCAGCTGCAAAATAACAGTTGGGTTTCAGCTATAAACAGACTGAGTTCTACGGTGGGTTTATATATCTATTTTGGTGAAGTTATTTATTCTACAGGAAAAATGCTCTTTTTAAGGCCCCGGGAAGGCAGGGGGATGAGAGGAGAAAAGGAAGTCCTGCTTATGTTGTTAGAAGGAGCTTCACTTCTAGACTCAGAAAGGGACTCTAAAATAAACATTTCACAAAGGCACGAATTTGGAAAGTCTTCAAGAAAACGATGCCTTTTTTTTTAAAAAAAAAAAAAAATCTCATAGCTCTTCCATCAGGATATTTAAAGCTACTTTCCTGCCTTTAAAAGCACACCCTGTCTTTTGTTTCCTGCCTGGGTGGGGAAAAAAACCCCACAGAGGTACAGAAATTACAGCCAAAGGTAAACAAGAGTAGTACGTGTTTTAGTATCTGTATGAGGCAGCGAGGTAAATGGAAAGAACACTGGATTGAATATAAAGGAGAAGAAAGACATAGATTGCTCAGGTCAAAAGCTCTTTGAAGATTCAGATTAAAAACTGTGCTCTGTGGCCTTAATACAAACCATATCTTTTAAATTAATTAATTTTACTCAGTAAGTTGCTGCATAAGGGTAAAGCCGACATTGAAAGAAGGGCAGCTCTAACTAAAAGAAGCTTCTAAATTAAAACAGGTGATATCTGTCATCTTCATCTAGTGTAAAACACACAAATACTAAAACATTCCATTTCTCATGCTGTCCTATTTTGTCCCTCAGAGAAGTCCAGCTTCTTCCATAGCTAAAACTGAAAAGCAGGCTCTTTTGTTTTTTATGTAAAAAAAAAAAAAAAAAAAAATCAAGTGGAAGAAAACCAAAAGATGAGGTATTTGTTTTTTATTCTCAAATTTCTGCAAAACACTAAAGTGGTCTGGAAACCTAATTAAGAGTAACAGGCACCCAAATGGCACCAAGGCAGGAAACATTTCCAGAAGGCCTCAAGCCAGTAGCACCCTGTGAAACCAGCACAGCTTCACTGAAGGGCTCTACTCGTTCCTTCCAAAGATGAGTTTTGGGAGCCAGGAGCCACAGGTTGTAAGTCTTAAGACTACACCAGCCACTGATTTGTCATCGCTTGGTTTCTTCTCCCACCATAACCTATCCCACAGATATTTGGGTGTTTAATCATTAACTTAAACAAATATTTAAAAATCTAGTCTTGTGTCCCTTTTTCTTCTGATTTCTGATTTTATTCTCTGCTGTCTTAATAATGACGGAAGTGTTTTTTTTCTTGTTTAGTATACAATAAATACTATATATAAATACATATATACTCTGCTAGTTCTGTCACTTATACATTATTTTTAATAATTTAATCCCAGAGCATGCTCTACACTCCTGCTTCATGAAATGTGATGCATAAATAAAATTCTTTTTTTGTTCAGTATTAGCAAGAGAAATAAGTATTAGCACAATATAGTGAGAAATTTATTCAAACCAGAACTACAAATTCAGATCAAATTTGCTAAACGATTTTAGGCCAAATAGAAAAGAGCATGAGGACCAACAAATTAGCTTTGTGTGCTCCTCCTGATGGATTCCAAATGCATTTTGTTGGGGAAAAAAAATTAAACCATTGAATTTTTTTTACAAGGCAAACTAATGACATTTTTACTGCGTAGCTCATTCAGAGCCTGTTACAGTCACATTTCAGAAGGATGCAGTTCCCCACCAGTATCCCCAGCAGCCGACCTTTGTGATTTTTATTATCTCTAAGCAGGAGTCATTGGGAGAAGAGCACTGACACATGGCACCCAGGCAGCCGTGCCCCTGCTGCTCACAAAGGGGCGAGGCACCAAGCAGGGATTCTGCCGGGAAGGACGTGCCCCCGGGAAATGCTCCACACCTCCAGTGACATGGCTCAGGGGAATTTCAAACGTTAGCTTTTATCTCAGCAGGTGAGCTCAAGGTGTATCCTGCTGGGCCTGGGAGGTTTGGCAAAGTATTAATATGGATATTTGAAACAAATAACTCCCATTTTCTAGGAACCGTTGTAAGGATTCTAATGGGACAGACATCCAGTATTCTGTTTTTAACTAGCAGGTTGTCCTTTTAGAGATTAATCCAAAACGAAATTTCACTATTACCATTTTAAGGTCTGCCTACTTACTGGTTACTACTTCTAATGCTCAATGCCTGCAACCAGGCTGTTAGAATTTAATCTACAGTATATTATACATCTGCATATCTCTAAATAATCAGCTTTTTCTTAAGTGTAGAGTTCCACTTATTATTAAATTTCAGAAAACATTTTCACAGGATGTAACCAGTATCGATTAAAATATGGCTTTATTTTCCACAAACAGAATGCTTTGTACTTTTAATTTGAAATGATGAAAATATAAATATACATTTTAAGACCTATGTAAACATTTTAAAAGTTTAATCTGAGGTGATTCATTTGAGAAAACTTGAATCTTCATCAAAATTGCAGAAATTACCTGAGCAATATTCCATTCACTTGCCTGTAAATATGTAAATTAGAGCTAGGTATTGATTTTGGAAAAATTATTATGGATCTGCATCAGTCTGAGTAGGGAATTTAGACCTTATCATCCAGTGTAATGAAAGGGAGTCAGAATGATTTTCTATAGCTGCAAATGCTTTCTTTTTCCCATTTAGTTTTTGGCAATTAACAAAATTTATTTTAATTAATCACAAATGTCATTGACATTTTGGTAGAAAGCCAAAGGCCTTTTCTTCAAACATCTTGTGCTGAAGTGTCACATCTGGAAAAACAAATATTTTTGAAGTCTTGCTGCACTTTACTTAGTTTTTGATTTACGATATACAAGAGAATCTAGATTTGGAAGAAAAAAATTTCAAGAAAAATCTAGAAAAATCTAGAAAAATTTAGTGCCGTGATCTAGTTCACATGGTGGTGCTCAGTCAAAGGTTGGACTCGTTCTCAGAGGTCTTTTCCAACCTAGTTGGTTCTGTGACTGATTCTGTGAAAAAGACTGCCAAAGGTCACCGTGTAACCAAACTTCTAAAACAAAGGCTGCAATTTTCCTCTGAATTCAGTCAGAACAAACAAGTCTTTTAAAAAAGGCTGAGATTTTCTTTGCACTACAAGAACTGGAAGTATTACAGTGCTCCCACTGCTTAGGTACCCACAGCAACAGGAATGAAATTGAAACCTGACAATGTCAATGTCAGTGGTGATCTCGAGAGAATTAACCCTGGAAATAAAATGATGAAGAATAAATTTTTTAATATTTTAGTCCATATTTTCTACAGTGCTTGTGAGTTTAGATCTCTAATTTGCCATATGCAACACACTGCTTAGATGGTTTTGTTTTTCAGACAACACTGAAGATTTCCCTCTGAAAACCCAGATCCTACACCGTGTATTTTAAGAAGACACCACCGATTGTCACTTCAGAAAATTACGCCATGCAGTTTTAGCCTGTGCCTTCAGCAGTGACTTCATTGTGGATTACACATAATCCACATGCAGTTTTCACTCACAATACTCAAAGTAAACTGTAAACAGCTATTTTCATGGCCAGGGAAGGGATAGGGTAGTTTCATTGTCTAGGTTACATTACAGGACCAGTCTTTTCATGCACCCCCTTTCATCTTTGATCTTTCTATCCAGGATATATTAGCAACCAGTGACACTAATACATCTTTGAAGAAGAGACAATACAGTATGCAGGAGCTGTGTCATGAGAATCCCTTTTTGTTTCCTTTGTGAACTGCCAGATATCCCTCCTATGCCACGGAATAACTTTGGTCCAAGGGGAATTTGAATTTCCTGGGGGAAGTGACAGCACGAAGTAGCTGCTTCTGCAGCTCATGCATGGCACAAGTTGCTTGGGGCAGCAATGGCCTGAACCCTACGTGTGAGCCCCACAGGGCTGTTGGCTGCCGTGGGCAAACTAAGCCCTGCTCTGCTGTACAGCAGCCCCTGATGGCCCATGACCTCTCGGATGTAAGGAATGGCCAAGTGTTTCTCTGAAGCAATGCTCCTGCTCCAAGCTGCCTGCCTGAGGAAGGCTTTCTCAGCTTTGCTCCACTATTTATATAGACCAAGTGCCCTTGGCACTTACTGGGAGATACAAAACATCTGCAGACATCTGGCCCGAGCCCTGGATTTTCTGGCAGCTGACACTCACCTTCAGGAGTGTAGTCATGACCTTGACAGCATCCAAAGTGCACAGGGGTTTACAACGTGCCTCAGCCTCTCCCACAGCCCCTCATGTCTGTTCTGCCCTTCTGTCCTCACATCCAGCTCTTGCATCTCACGCCCCTAAAAGTGACGGAGGGACTACAGAGAAGCCAGGCAGAGGGGTGGATGTGCACATACATGTGCTGCCGTCTCCCAGCTTCAGGCCATCCCGCTCCTCTAAACTCCTGTGAAAGGGGTGTTCAACCACCTCCCTTTCTATTTCCCCCATATACCAGAGCTGCCCATGTTCACTGACATCATTCACAAGTCCAAATAATATAGTCAGACATTGGAGTTGGAGTATCTTCTAGAGGTGCAGAGAAAAGGAGGAGGAGTGAGAAGACTCATATTAAGAAGATAAATGTGTTAGAAGTGTCAGTGTTTAAAGCTGGCTAAAAAAATATATATTCAAATCTGAAAACCAATCTTCTATAACTTAAGAAGTTCCTATACAAAAATCATTTGTCAACAGAAATAGCCTAAGGAATGTTCTTATAGATTCAAACTCTAAGTTGCCTGCAGGCTTTATGCACGTGTTATCTTCAGTTCTTATAAAATTGAAAAGACTGGTTTTCTGACTGGTTTTAATCATGACTAAAACATATTTTTTAATTGATCAGAAGCAGCCATCCCTAGAGGCTGGAGGCACTGGGCAGGGGTTCTGCTTGCAAGAGAAATCCAAGCTAGATACTCTAAGCAGGGAATACCTCACAGGACCAGATCAAATGCAGCCATACTAGGGTCCATCCTTACTCTTTTCTTTAGATTTTGCTTTATTAATGAAGAATGATGACAGATTAAACATCCTCCTCTATCCATCCTCCAGACTATTTATTTCCTTCACCAATGACAGGAATGTTTAAACTCACAAACCAAATAGTCTCAAAAAACCATCTGTAAATACTGTCTAACAAAGTAAAATAATTGCATACCTATGCCAAATAAGTCAGCAAATACACATAATCCTTTCTAAGGAGAAGAAATGGCTTGCCAAAAGCATACTCTGTTTTAGGCAAGTTCTACTGCTTCTTACAGACAGGCCCATATTATCAAATGTGATGACTCTGGAAAAACTGAGACAGTGAATTATTTACTTCTGGATATCAGTGACTCAGTGAAGGATGGAAGACTACGTTTTTCTTCAGTGCTAATATTTTCTCCCTCAGCAACACCGTATGCCCTTATGGAGAGACTGCTACTGCCCATAAATCCCTTTGCCCTATTTACCACCTATGGCTGCAGCAGTATTAGCGTGAAGCTGCAGCACGTGAACCTGTGTGATGAATGGATCATCAGAATTTGTTTGCAAAATGGCCCATTAAGACAAAGCATCACTCTACAAGATGAAGAATCACATGCTTAATTGCCTTCTCTGAATAAGCAGAGGTAATTGCATGTATCTTGTATTGATGTCTCCTCTAGATATAGGTTCAAAAGGAGAAATGAGTGTGAGATGTATTCGCTATGGGACTACAGAAAGGGGTGACTCTGCAATCAGAGCTGTTTTTCTTATATGAAAAAATGATTACTCAACAAGTGCTGACTGTTTAAGAAGCAAAAACAAACTACAAGGAACAAATGAGCAATACATTCAGCTGAATATTGCTGCACTCCACTGGAGAAGAGCAAAGTTTTTACTATTAATTGCCTTATCATACAATTTGCCCCTCAAGTATAGAAAACCACTTGCATGGACCATTCAGAGACAGAGCCATTTGCCTACAGCTGAGACACTACAGGAGGTTTATTATGCTTGCATACATCAGACATTTCTAAGACATCGTGCCAAGTTGTAGAAATATCCAAAGAGCTCTCTTCTAGGGTAAAGTTTAATTTTATTGCCTGATATTATAAAGCTGTATTTTCCTCCTGAAGTTAGCGGGATCTAGCAGAAAAATGATTTTTATTTCCAAAGGATACTAAGGGACTTACATAATTATGTATCCTGCTTAGCTTGTATTTAAAATAATTAACCGTAAAATTTAGGAGCCACACAAATAAAACTAACATCCCAAGGAGCTAGACAGTTAAAATCTTTGCAAAGTTTTGAGCCTGTGTCTCTCTATTGCCTGTTCCACTCAAGGTCTCCTTTGGTAATCATTAGATCCATTACTCACATGTGAAGAAGAGATGTGCAAGACAGATGTTTGTTTCTTAACTTTCTTACATGGATTCAAGAAAAGCAGAAAATGGAAGTCTGGTACCAAAAATGAGAGGCTCACAGCTGAGGCTCCAGGTATGTCCGTGACATCTCCTCAACTCTACATCCAGCTGTAGATGAAAAATGGTCTTCGTTAGGGTTTCCTAGACAAGCTGCATGCCAGATACTTCACATGTTACAGAAACCCTGCCTGAACTAGCAACTGTCTCTTACTGCTCATGCACAAAGCACAGAGTCCAGAGCTGCTGCTGTTACCAGCCTCAATAGTGGAGTAAACTAATTTTAGGAACCATGCTTCTGGTTGCAAATGAAGATGCATCAGGGAACAATTAGGAGATGGTGGAGGGCAGAAGGAGATAAGGATTTATGTGGGAAGGCAGTACTTGCTGATAACAGTCATAAGAGCTGCCTGGAGGCACAGGTCAGGAGCTTTCTGTGCTTTGTGCACCAGCCAGTAGTCACAAGGATCATAAGAGTGACTGCCAGTGCCAAAAAATGTATTTCTTGAACTAAGTTGATGTGGTGGGTTGAATCCTGGATGGATACCAGGCGCCCATTAAACCTGGTCTATCACTCCCCTCCTCAGCTGGACAGGGGAGAGAAAATACAACAAAAGCTACAAGCTTGCCACAGGGTCACAGCCTGCTTTGGGCATCCACCCGCTCTGGCATGGCCTTCTTCATGGGCTGCAGGTGAATATCTGCTCCACCATGGACCTCCATGGGCTGCAGGGGCACAACCTGCCTCTGCCTTCTAACCATGGTCTGGAGGGGAACCTCTGCTCTGGTTCCTGGAGCACACCTCCTGCCCTAACCCTGGTGTCTGCAGAGATGTTTCTCTCACATGTTCTCACTCTGCTCTTCTCTGGCTGCAGTTTGCTTCTGCACAATATTTTTTCCCCCCTTCTTACACATGTTGTAACAGAGGCATTACTATCGTCACTGATGGGCTCAGCCTTGATCAATGGCAGGTCCATCCTGGGGCCACCTGGCATTGGCTCCATGGGACACGGGGGAAGCTTCTGGCAGCTTCTCAGAGAAGCCACCCCTGTAGCCCCGCTGCTACCAAACCCTTGCCGCGCAAACCCGATACCGTGGGGCTGTGCCACAGCAGCGCCAGGGAAGAGCAGCCAGGGCAGCCGTGGTGAGCGCGGCCGTGCTTACGGCAGAGGCCCTGGGAACAAAGCACAGCAACGCAGCAAGAGAGCTCCTGGCCGCAGGAACCCAAAGGCCCCTGGCTTCCTCTGGAAAATGATAGCCTGTAACAAACGCAAACCCCTGTGGCGAGCAGCAATTTCATCCAATACAGTAGCATGGGAACAGAAAAGAAAGCTTAAAATAAAGCATGGCTTTAAAAAGAAATTAAACTCGTAGCTTAATTTGTGTTCATTTACCAGATCAGAATATTAAAGGCTTGAAAGTGTTTGGAGATTACCAAGTATTTGTCAAACTGTTCACGGCTCCTAAAACACTGATCAAGATTAACAAGACTATGAAATTTAGGATGTCTAAGTGCAATTCCTTTCTTAATGCTCTTCTGCCAGCGCATTTTGGTCATGTAGTGGGGAAATAGAAATAGTGTAATCGGGATCACTAAACCAAGCCCAGAGTACAAATAGCAAATAATCTGAAAAAAATGAAGCAAACTATATATACATACCATACAAAAATGACTAATGCCATATACATCTGGAGGAAATTAAAGCTAATTGGAAATAATGAACTAAGCAAGCAGGGCCAGCTTTATAGTCTATTATTTGTGGTGGCTAGAACTAGCAACAGTCAAAAGATATATCCATATTTGTATGCTCCATTTTTTATCTGTCACTGCAGCTCTACATAATTAATTCTATCACATCCCCCAACATCCAGACATATTGCCTAATATGTAAAAATAAATTGCTATATTTCTTCTCATCTCTCTCCCATCCAAACCACAGATATCTCCTGTATGCAGCATATTATTAAAACTTTGAGGAAGGCAAAAGTTAATAACTGGTTTCTCCATAGGAAAATATTTTATGCTATGAAGGGATTTATTATCTGAAGTCAGGCAGGCTGCAAAGTCTGCTGATGAGAAACAACCCCTCTGCCATATTCAACTGTTTTGACAATTGTTAAATACAAGTGATGACACAGTCGAAATACCTAGTCTGAAAGAAGATAAGATGAATACCTCACATTAAATGCTTTCTTGTACTAACACCTGTTTTTGCATGTATTAGCACCAATAGCAGAACAGCACTTGATACAGATGAACGCAGAATTGGACTTGTAACCTTTACGTGAGTCAGATGTGATTCACAGCTCGAACTATATCATTCCTATCTGTACTTGCTTATTTTATAATAAATAATGGACCTTTTCTAGTCTAACTAGCATGGGATCCATGGCCTGGGCCACATGCTGGCTGTTCAAGCCTAGGACAGGGCATGAATGAGGAAAACACTGTTGTTGCTGAATAGGGAGGCTCACTAAAAGGCACCCCAAAGCCCCAGCCAAATTCCCAGCAGGCCAAACGCAGGGATCTCCCCACCTTTCCTGGCTCTCAGCCCAAAGCCACTCTGTTTCTCCCAACATCTTTTCTTATTGAGCAGCAAAGTCACAGAACGGGGTCAAGGAGGCAGGTCTGAGGCTCCATCTCACGAGTGAAAATCCCTGTGCTCAGCAGTGAAACTCACCCAGCATGACAACAGCTCTCCAGCATCCCTCCAGAATTTCCTCAAGGAGACTAGCAGACTGGGGAAAAAATGCCCTGAATAAAAAAAAAATCTCAGTGCACAGACTTATGCTTGGAAAGATATTAATACATCAATAATGTGACAGAAAAAGGCAACAGGCAACCAGACTGGAATTTCTTTGTAGGTAGCTTGCCAATAGTCTACACAATAGCTAGCATGGAGTGAAAACTGAAATGTTGAAAATAAGATTGTTTTCAAAGGCCAGTAGAAAGCCTCTAACAGAGAATAAGTGTCAAGACTACTAATCTTTGCTGTTCTAATGTATTTGCTATGTAGCATTTTATAGGCAGGTGAAGAACATCATCCTGTTCCCAGATAAACCAATCACATTATTAGCAGCCCACCAAACTAAGGCTGAGATTTTTGTACTGTGTGGATTTCTTTAAGTCTAGCTTCCAGACTTGGCTAGCAGAATGAATTCTTTTCCTTTGATACAGACCATCAATATCTCATGAATATTATAACATGTCCAAGTCCAAGCAACTGCAGAGTCAAGTACTTGGAAGCAGGCGATTACAGCGCAGAGCTATGATGGGATTTGTCTCTCTAAATGCAATCACGAGATGCCAGTGCACTAAGATGAAACCACACTTAAAACCAAAACATTTCACGCAGCTGCTTCCAGAGCAGGGCAGTGACTCTTCTGATTCTAGAAGGCTACCATAACTCGTTAAAAAAATACAGAAATTCAGTCTACAAAGCAATGCAAGTGAAGAAGCAACAGAAAATTACTCTTGGTGTTTCAATACAAACACCACTGGTCTTCAGCTGCTCTCATTTACACATTCTAGACTTACATACAGTTTAGTGGGGTTTCTCTACGAAGCTGACAGCTCAAATGGCAGCACAGATTCAAAAGAAAGCTTATGCAACCCTAAAGTGAATTTCTCAGCCTTGTAGTGTGAAAAGTACCAGTGTTAGATCAACAGCAAAGCACACCAGCTTATCTATTAGAAAACCTTTCAAGATAGGGTAAGAGAAAGGGCTCCGAGTCAGTGCATTGCATCTGCACGGCAGATCTGTATTAAAGCCCTCCTGAGGGAATGTTATCTATTTCATCGTACCTGAATCTCAAGGAATAAATGGAAGAGGAATATTTCTGCTCTGCCTTACAGAGACATGTAGAAGTAGCTCAGTCTCTGTGCCTGTTCTCTCCTCCTTCACGCAATCTGGAGCAATGAACCTTTCCTTGCAGCCCCCTAATTCAAACACTGGACAAGGGTAATCACATTTCACACTTCATGGTTTAAACTGATCACCACATGGATTAGGAAAGAAATTGTGTCTCACTGCATATGAAACTATCCCACAAGTTCATAGCTCTGTAAGTGGTTTCTTTGCTGTAGGTTCAATAATTGGGTATTTGCCCCAGAGGGAGATGTGGGTGCTGGACATGCATATCTTCTTGCTGCTTTACTTTTCTAGCTCTGTGTCTCTGTGTTTCTGAAACTTGTCCAGAGCAGAAATCAAGACAAGTTTCATTGCTCTGAGCTGAGCATACCTTTTAGATATTTAACACATTGCACTTTCACATACCAATAATGACTTGCTACAAAATTCCCTTGCTCTGCTAGCTAGAATGCACTGAAGAATGGCTTTGATCATCTTCAGATGGATTCAGTCCTTGGGGCAGATTTATCATTTCAGATTAAGATTTAACATAGTCTCCATAAAGACCTTTAGCCATTTTGGGGGGTTTTGGTTGGCACAAAAAGGCACAAATTTTTCATTTTAAAGCTGTTTTAGAGAAGTCCAAATTTTATAAAGAATTTTTTTTTTTATAGTGCACCTGCAGTCTGCCTGCCCGGGTGATTGTCCTTTACAACTCTGACAAACCCACGGGGTAAAACAGCTGAGGAACTTAGCAGTTTCCACAGTTTTGGTGGGGAATATAACAGCAGTTTCCAGGGCCTGAATCTCCATTCAAGAGATTGCTTTCAGCAGCAAAGCTCTCTGAAACAGGGCAGGTGATAGCAGTAATTTTTCCCAGTGTCTCCCCTTCAACCAAAAGGCAAGCAGAATCTGGCAGGAACGTTCATCAGAGGCAGAAAGCAGCAGGGCAGAGAAACGGAAAAAGAGAAGGGCTTTTGGCCCATTTCAAACAGCTCTGGATTCTTCAGTGCTTTGTCTAATCAGCTCTCAAGCAACAGAGCTGCCGTCCCTTCCGAGACCATGTCCAATGAGAGTCACTTGGCTCCATACCCTGCTTCTTTGGCCCCTATATCTCACTCCCTCCCCAGCAACTATTGTTCATATCATCTCACTCTGGAAGCTCCAGACTCTCTTTTCATCACCCCCTTTCCCAGCAAATGGGCTCCTCCAGCCATCTTTCCCATGGCTGGAGTTTGTTCCCTTCAGGAAGGCTGCACATACATTTCACACAATAGGTGCCATCTCCATGACACCATGTGCTGTCTGCACGAGGAAGAGCCACAAGTTTGCCACATAAATCCTACCATGTAATTGATTTTCATGCCAACATTTCTGGGTCACAGCAAGCAGTCATGCTCTGGGGAGCTTTTCATAACCAAATGACTTCAGATTGCTCTGCTCTGAATAACCTACTCTGACAATGGTTATTGTTTATGCTCGGAGCAGCAATCAACACTGGAGCCCCACTGATGCCAGATAAATAGGCAAGTAAACACAGCCCCTGCCTGAAAGGACTGGCTGCATAGTTTATGTCAACAAGCAGGCAGAGCAGAGTCCGAGTTCAGGAATTAAAAGCATGAGGCTGAAGGAAGGCAGATGCAAGCACTGGCCAGAAAGTTAGATCACCACAGGTTAAGGGTTCCTCCCTCCTCCACCACCTCCCAGCACAATCACAAGCACAAGACTGAGCAGGACCTCATGAATTCACACCACACAGCCACGTTCCCAGACAGAATCAGCTGGGTACACACCACCCCTGACAGACATCACCTACGTGGTTTGAACAGAGATTCTGCAACTTGCCTCTTCCAGCCACTGTTACTTTCAGCAAAAGCATCTTAATGCCCATTTCGGCCACCATGGACCAGAGAACAGAGCATTGCTTTTGTCTTTGCAAACAACTCTTTTGGTTTCTTTCAGCCTTACTTTCCCTAAATTCCACAACACATGTCTTTCTCTTCACTGTGTAGGGCTCCAGTCCTTCTTCTTACTCCTTTCAAGCCTCTCTAGCTGGTTTTAGAGGGATTAGGATCCCTTTGCATGTATTATCACCTCTGTCAGTTTTATCTTATGGAATAACTGACTATATACGACTGATAAATATAAATATGTTATTGATAATATAAGTATCATCTCAGTCACTGACATTTTAAGATTTTTTTCTCCAGAAAAATAATCTATTAATTTGTTTCCCACCTTGTGACCAACTGACCAATTATTGCTTGTTACAGTAAAGAAATTGACATTTGTCTTCCCTGGCCTATATAATCTGTTTTCAAATAATTTTTCCAGTTTCTTTCCGTTATTTTGAACCAGAAACTCATTGCCTAGAAATCCTAAGCCCCACTTCCAGCCCAAATATTACTTTATCAAATATGTTTAATCACTAATCATTGTTCCATCATCCAGATCATTAGGGAAAATACTGACTTCAGGCCTCTCTGATGAACTTATTCATTTGGATGATGATCCCAGCTAGTACTTGAAGAGCACTTCTCTGATCTGCTGTTTGATTAGATCATCGTTTCCTAGACTTACCAGGCAAGACAATACCAACATTTAGTTAGAATGTTTGATTAACAAAGGACACATCCACATTCGGCTGTATCATCTTTTAAAGAGTGGTGTAAACTACTGTGGTGTTGAAAAGAGACAATCTGAGTTCTTCCTCCTGCAGAACTCTGACAGAAAACTTGTATATTAACACAACTTCAGCAAGCATGAATTTACCAAGCAGAAGAGGAAGTGACAAGTGTCCCATGTTCCCTCTCGGAAGACACAGCCACCTTTTGCCCTCTCTTCCAAAAGCTGATATCCTAATATCTCTTCCCAAGGCCTCTGTGCAGCAAATGGGGTTAGCCATTGCTCATCTATTTCCACCACTCCCTTGAAAGACAGGTCCCAAGATGCTCTTTATAGGATTATAGAATGGCTTGAATTGAAAGGTATCTTTGAAGATCATCTAGTTCCAACTCCTCTGCCATGAGCAGGGACACCTTTTGCTAGAAATGCTGCTCAAACCCCCATCCAACCTGGCCTTGAACACTTTCAATGATGAGGCATCCACAACATCTTGGGGTAACCTCTGCTCATGCCTCACCACGCTCATCATAATTGTCATTCTTCAAGAGGACCACGGAGGTTTGATTTGCTGCTTGTAGTGCATTGTACAAAACTCTTTTTTTCCCCTCCAGTTCAAGGAATTTTGGCTGACAGCCCAGCCCACAGTAACTGCAGAGCAAGGATACGCCTGCAGTGCTCACAAGGACCAAGCCCACCTCGCAGGCAGTCACTGCTCCTTGGCACATCAGATCCTGCTCCCCTTCCCACATGAACAGCCAGGCTGTGTCTGGTGTTTGTGCTGGGTGGAACAAAAACATTTTTGCTAGCTGCACCCTGCAAAAGGCAGAGTGTAAGAATAGTATCCACAAGTGTGAAGGCTTAGGGCCTGACCAGTTTCAACAAAGCCAGGATCCAAAAAGAACATTAAAGGACTAAGAAAGGAACAGTACCAAAAATACAGTGTAGCTCAAGTTGAAAAACATCAGCTGATAGTATCCATGATCAATGTGGTCTGCATATGTGTGGTTTTACTTCCCATTTACTTCCAAGAGAAATATAATAGCACAATAAAACCAGAGTTCTAAGAGGTCTGGATCTAAAAGGATTATTTGATACACACAAAACATTCCATCACCCGAGTCTCACAGAAACTCAAAATCTGGTTTTCCAGAACTGCTAAGTTAAACTTCTTTGCAGCAATTTTCTGTTTTACTGCTCACAGTTGTATTATTCTCTTCTACAGTCAAGCATGGCATTACAGAAACTATTCCTTGTTGACTCTAATAGCATCACTTCTCATAAACACTAGTCGGTGGATCTTTCACTTTGACGACCAAAACAAAGTAAGCATGGTCACTTGATTTGCTTGAGAAAACAAACATCTTTGCCTGCAAAAGGCATTTAAAGCTGGAAATCAAGAGGCACCTTGTCATAACAAAAACTTTTAGGACCTTACAGTTTCAAAGAGATTTAGAAACTGCCTACTGCAATTCCCTGTGATTTTTTCTTTCACTTGTAAACTTCAGCGTTTCATAAAGCTTACTATTCTGCTAAAGCCAAATGTTTAACACCATTACATATTTCTCCATAAAATAATATGGTGAGCACATCACTTCCACGGTGTAGGAAACAGACAATAAAGTAGTAACTTGGTCTCTTTGAGACTCTTTAAAGAGAGCACAGCTTTTCCACAGTGAGAAGTGACAGCAGCAAAGCTGCCATTTATGCTGTACCATTTCTTCAGCAGGATTTCCTGCCGTTGCAAAATATTCCTATTTTGACCATCATCAGGAATAGGCGAGCTCTGTTTGCTAAGGAACAGGCTTTACACCATTTAAATACTTGGCCACCACAGTGTGGGATACCTGAAGTTCAGCCGTGTTGAGCATTGTCCCAGCACTGTCACATCCTGCCCTCACACAGTCTACAGGACACTTTGGAGCAGGTTTCTTCCCTGTAAGCACAAAGATGAGACTTAAACCAGCTGTAAGGAAGACTCAGTATCAACACCAGGCTCATCATCCAACACTTCCCACTGCTGTCACTCATGTCACCTGAAAGCAGTCATGGCCAATCCCCACGGCAAGAAGAATTCAGAGCTCTGAAACTGAGCCCTGCAACGTGATGCTTGAGAATCGGGTTATGCAGGACATTTAATCTGCACCACTCCTTAGCAGGTCCAGGGAACAACTCCACCACCTAGAAATGGGAAAGCAGTACTAGGAAAAACCTGCAAAAATGTGTTACATTTCGCATCTGTGAAATGCAGCCTTATAAAAGCCACTCTTTAGCACCATCTTTTTAATTTTTTGACATATTTACACAACTTTTAAGCACAGAGGTAGCCTTTAATCTCTGCAATCTAATAGCCACTCCATACTCTAAAACAACAATTCCCAGGATGGGAATTTGCACATCTTGACTTCACATCTGTTGCTACAGGCACAATTCTTCCCCCCATGCCATGCTGCTGATTGCTCAGACAACTGAGCAATCTTAGCTCTGTGTTTATAGTACTTTGGGTTTGTAATACCTTTGGGCTTGCATGGAAACGTCAGTGCCCATCATCATTGCTACACTCTACCATCTCCATTCTCCAACAGGGCTTTGCTGAGCACATCACTGTGTGACTGTCCCACTAAAACTATTTCAATAAAAATGCCAGAAGAGTAGAGCCTAGCCCGGTACAAGGGTGGAACCTCTGCAACCTCCCAAGGTGGCTTTCCCTGCCATAAGGGCTCCTCTGCAAGGATTCTCTGGCGTCTATGCAAGATTGCAATCACCTCTAAGCTCTCTCTGGGGAACAGCAGTATCTCCTCCACCCTTTCACTGCATTTCATTGACAAAAATTAATCACTCTGAATACCTTCCTCCCACTATCCCACCTAAAGTTGGACAATAGATAAAAAGAGTTTTCAGACAAAAAAGACATGCAGATAAAGTACCAGGTCTGATTAAACAGCTCTGCATCTTTAGAAATCATGTTAATTTTTTACTTGCATTAACCCCCTTTTTACTGCTAGTTTAACCTTCTAAATTTCAGTGTTATTTGACTCTTCAATACAGACTTTCCTATTTCTAGGTACAACATGAGAATCAGCACTTGATTCACACCACTTTGCAATGCCATCACATGTTTAAAAATAACAGTGTACTAAAACATTTCCTTTTACACAAAGGCTTATAAGCCATTCCTCCCCGTTTTAAAATTAAACTTACATTTCAGATCAAGGCAGTTCTGGGTCACATTTTCAAAATGTGGTACATGAAAAATATGCAACATCAGCTGCAACTGGCTACAGACTGGTGCCAGTTTAAAGTATTTATGCAAGACAGGAATAGACAGAGGGAAATAACTGTCCCAAACCCTACTGAAGAATATGCCCTTTCCCAAGCCCTGTGTTTTGCTCAGTCCATAATCATTTTCCAATCTGCTGGAAGCCAGTGGTCCTGCTGCCAGGGAGCCTCTACTGACTCCTTCTAAAGCAATGTATGCTGGTCAGGGAGTTCTTTCCCCTCCTGCTTTGTCTCTCGCACTTCATTTCCCCATCACAAACTTACTTCGAAACTTTTCTTCTCACGGTTTTTCCATCTGACTGTGGTATCCTCCAGGATCCCTACAGCACAACAGAAGACCTGCATCCATGTTGTCTTTCCTATGTTTCTGAGGACAAGGAGCATATCAAGTATACAAAGAGGTGCCCACAAATGTGATGATTTTTAAGTTCCCTTGTGTTGCAGGATTGCAGGATGCTACTAATTTTTTGTTCTATTCACACTAACACAGGTGGGGGGTTTGATCTTGTACAGCTTGCCAGGACTGCACCATTTGGGCTTTTTCTTCCAAGAATCTAAAGCAAGTCAAGCTCAGATGTGATGTTGAGCTGGCTGTGTCTCCTCTGCCTGTTCCATGTGGTACAAAAAGCTCCTGGCAAAAAGGTGCAACTGGAGAGGGGGTGTTATTTCAAGTGAAGAGTTTAGCAGCCTAAATGAAATAATTAAAACACTAGTGTCCTGAATGCTGTTTAGCAGTTAGGTAATGAATTGCTTGAATGAAATGCTTTATTGTGGATAAGCCAGTCAAGAATCAGGTTTTGTTCCTGAAAACAATTGTGATGTTTAAGGGTAATTCAGTCGTAACAATCAAAAAAGGCTGAAAAATTCCCAATTCTAAGACCAATAAAAATCTTTTATATTCACATTTCTGATTTCAGTCAAGGGAAACCCTGTGGCAAACATTCTTTCTTCACTTTCAAATCCACCTTAAGATACCCAATGCAGTTTGGGTTGAGTATACTCTTCAACAAACCAAATGAAACACACTACTTTCCCAAAACACAGTTGATTAGGTATAGACATTTCACTCTCACCAAACAGAGCGAACTAATCACTCATTTTTTCACCAAATAATTTTTTTTTCCCAGGATCCACAGTTTCATAGAAGATGTTTTACTTCTGATAAAACTGCATTCTCTATTCTACAGAAAACCTTTTCATCAAAATTTTTCCCAGCATGTTAAGCTGTAATGCTGGAGAAACCTACTAAGGAAGTGCCTCATCCATGGCCATCATCATTTTCTCCCACAGTAGATACCAGTGTTTGCTGGGAGCTGGGAGCACAGCAATTTCATCCGTAAGCTGTCTGCATGCTCTTGACAGACAGCTATTGTGTCTGCATCAACACAGCTGCTATTTGATAATCCAAATCCTTCATCATTGTTTCCAAAGGAAAAGCATGCTTCCCTTCTTTCTTCTCATTTCCTTAAAAACAATTTTTTTTTTTTTTTTTTAGGAAAACTAAAATCAAAACCATTCCCTGATTTAAGAATTCAACACTCAACTATCCACAGAGTTGTCTCAAATTAGCTATTCTGGTGGCATTAATATTCTACTTTACTGCAGAATAAGGGGGTTTTTGTACAATATCTCATTCCCTAAGGCTACTGCTCATCCTGGAAGCTTCCCCTTCCACATGAGCAGCTGTTCCTCTGTGTCCTACTCTGGGTTGGGACGATCTGGAGGGCAACTGCTGGGTCCCAACTCAGACATTCCCCTCGCGAGTGTCACACTTTGGCTGGTGCCACCAACCACCATCAGCCACAGCCTCCAGTTGCCTCAGGGAGATTGGAGCTGTGCCCGTTCTTCCAAGAGGAAGCTGGAAGGGTAGATGAGGATATAAACAATGACTACCTTGTAATTAGCAACAACACAATTACACACACAAAATACTGGGTTTGAAGGGGCTGCACGGCTGCTTCAGAGAAACCCTTGTGCCAGAGGAGCTTACATCCCCAGCCTCAGTGTACTGGGCTTATTCATATTTTAAATCAGACAGCAAAGAAGCCTCAGTGTTATAAAGGAGCACTGATAACACATCATTCAAACAACTTTCAACTTTGCACAGACACTTTAAACCACCACCCATGAAACAACATGTCAAAGGCAGCTTCTCAGCACAGGTCAGATGCTGAATGGGAGGCACATTCCACCCCATAAACATTTAAGCCACCGGTAATTAACTTATCGGAGGCCACGAGAGCCCTTTGGTCTGCCAGTGCCTCCTCCAAACAGACAGGCAGTGGGAGTGGGTTTGTTGGTATGCACCAGGCATTTCAGGCACGAATCCCAGCCTTGTCCTGACGCACCCCAGAACGTGGGCACAGGCAGTCGGCGGCGAAAGCCTCACAAACCATCTCTGAGAACGTGGGCGGTGTTCGGAATCAAAACAGAGGCAGCGCGAACAGCGATAACATCACTATTACAGAAATCTGATAACTGCCTGACTGAATCTTACTAAAAAGCCCACAGGGGCTGCACGAGTGGTTTCATTCCTGCAGCACATCTTGCCTGAGCTAGAGGAACAGACTGGCTCTCGTGAAAAGCCACAAGCCTGCTGCATCCCCACTTTGCACAGCTACTTAGTTTCTTGACGGTCTCCAAGGGCATGAGAAAATAGACCTTATCAAAATCCTATACGTTGTCCATAGAAAGATGCAGAAGAAATAGTCAAATTCGTTAGCCTTGGGTACAGGCCATAGGGAGTAAAATAAGCCACCATTTTAAGGGGACTTTGACTGTCTTCAGCTCTCGGTCCTTCCTTCACCCATTCTCAGGGTGAGAGAAACCTCAGGACCTCAGTCCAGAGCAGACTCCTGAACTGGTCACACATTTCCAAATTATAACAGTCATACAGCCAAGTGAAATCAGTCCTCAGCAGACACGGTCATCTCCAAATATCAGCTCACCATCATGCAACAGTAGTGCAAAAAACCAGTGCCAGCTATGAGGAAAAATTGGAGCAAAACTTCCAGGGCAATATCCCTAATCCTGGTGTGGAGCCTGAGATGCCTCAAGCATAATTTGAGATAATCCTGAACCACCCTCAACTCCAACCAAAGTCATTCACTCTTACAAATATTCAGGTACAAACCTGAGCACCAAAAAACAAACAAAACAAACAAACAAAAAATCAGAGGTCAGTAGTTATGTTGCCCTTGGACATGCAAATACACTTGGTTTTTTTGGAGCTCTTTGCTCTCTGGCTTTCAAAACCATTTGCAAGACAACTGAGAATGTCATTCACATCAAAAATAAAATAAGTTTTGTAATGCTTCACATGTTCAAAGGTCTGCCAAGTCTTTAATCCACACAACACTTATGGGAACCAATATTCCCCTCCATCCTACCACAAAGTACAAATATTCACAGGAAGTCTGAAAGCAAGACTCCTTAACTTTAAAACCCTTCTCTTTACACAGAAAACATTTTGAACAGAGATAGCAAGAACAGTCCAAAGCAATGTCCCAGGAAGAGTTTTTCTTTTCCCCGTGAAATTTTTATTCTTCAGTAAAATCCTTTTCTGCAAGGCTCTTCCTGCAAGAAAATTTCAACCAGCTCTAGTGAAAACAATCCAGGTGGTAATGTATAAATACATGAGGAGACCGTAGCAAGTTTAGAATTACTTTACCAGGAACAGACATCAAGAGAGGGCTGTCCTGTTCCCAACATCTTCAAAGACCATTTTAGATAATTCATGTTTTCATCCCCTCAGCTTGTAAAGCAACTGAGCTTGAAATGCAGCGTGCTCCTAATCAAAGTCTCACTGGGACCTATCCTCTCTGCCTTTCCTCCAGGATTCGCCTCAAGTTGCACTTAATAGAAAGGTTAAACTTTCACTGTTTTTTGGGGTTTTTTTTTTGTTTGTTTGTTTTTGGTTCTTGTTGTTGTTGTTGTTGTTGGTTTTTTTTCTTAAGTTGGGTTGGTCTGGGCTTTGTTTTTGTGAGCAGAGAATCATCTATAAGGATTTTGGCCTGTAATTATTTCTGAAGAGCTAAAACTGCTCAACTAGCAAGAGGATCTAGCTCATATTGTCCCATCAGCCGTGCCCAAGTAAGCAGTAGGAGCTGTTTAACTACCTTCACCTTTTTCTTAACATCTGCCTTGGTCCTGGTAGCTCCCTGACAGCTGTACCCTCCCCTTGTTCCTGCAGGAGTTCTTCAACATTTTGTTAGATTTTTAAAAAAGTGGTTATACAGTTACTGCTTTACGCAACACATACTGTAATACATCAATACTTCTCCATTGCTGTCCACCTTACACCCTTCACCTCAGCCCAAGCATCAACAGGTTTCATGCCTAACAAAGCACTGAGGTGAACCCTTGTGGATAGGGAAATAAAACCTGCAGGCAGCAGAGGTTTTTGATCTGATACCACTCCTGTCCCAAGAGCTACATTTTATAGGCCACACCTCAAACATATCACTTGACCAATATCAGATACTCAGTCAATATTTATTCCCTAAAACTATGCATATTATTTGGCCAGCTTGTTTTATCTACTCGTATTTTTCAGATGAATTGTTGTTTGCAGGAAAGACTATTAAAAAAAGAAAAATTTTGCAAAAAGGAAAAAAAGAAGACATATAGTCTCAGCTCACGGAAATCACTCAGCTCTGATTCCCTGACTTGTTTGGTTTCATTTCAACCTGTTTTAGACATCTGTAGCTGTCTTGTACCCAAACTACTTCCCGCTAAAATCAAGACAAGTTCCACGACTGTCGATGCTGACACATCCCTCCACCCCCCCACCTTTCAATACAGTTGCAGTCAAAGTCAAAGCTTGATGCTGGAGGGCTGCTGTGTGCCTGCCTTTTTAACTCGAGGGACATTGGGAATCTGTAACTCTGCCAGCAAACAGACTCGTTTGTTATTAACACAGCCCATATTTAGCCATGCGTCTCCCAAGGAAAAAACACATACTTGCGTCTTAACAAAGCCCGATCTCTGCACAGCCAAATCCCTGGGGACCGCTGGATCCCATTTTGCATGGCCAAATAAGGTAAAGCAAGAATCTGAAAAATGCAAACCTGGCCTGAAACTGCCCACAGCTTTAAGGAGCCATTTTTGCATTTGTTAACCTTTTGTTAAACATCAGAAGGTGCTGCAAGGCCTTTATTTTATCACTTTTCCCTGAATACTTAATTTCCAATGAAGTATTTTGGAACACAAGTGAGCTTTAAGGAGATGAAGTAGTAGGAGACCATGGCTGAGAGCAGCAACAGGAAACAATACTGAAGAAAACAGTGTTAAAGCTTCACCCAAAATAACAATGGTGCAATTCACCAACAGATTGGACATTCTCCGGATTACAGGCAAACACTCTTCTGAAATGCACAGGAGAGAGAATCCAATAGGTTACATAACACACTGCACCTCTCAAGAAGATTTTCATTCTGGCCTCCCACTGAACTTCAGTACCTTCCTTCTGAAGGAGCAGCCAGAGATGTCTGTTTCTCTAATGGAAAAAAATATTACACATTTAAGGGAGAAAAGATAGGATGAATAATTTGTGTCTACATGTAGACACCTTTGCAAAGACTTCCATAAGGAGGGAACTCTGACCTGATTTTCCTCTGTCCATCTCCCATCACAAATATATCTTGCCCTCCAGCACTCTGCTTCATGACCTGCCACATCTGAGCAGCAGGAAGCTGTTTCACAGGAACCCAGAGATTCAAGATCCCCATTATCACTGGGCATTGAAACTACGAGCACCTGGGACATGGGGAAAAGTGAGCAGTTTCCTACCATTCCAGCTAAAAAATATGTATGCAGAAGTTTTGCAGCTTTATGTAGAGCAAGTGCAAAGAAACACCGTGTAGTTCATGCATGCATGGACCAAATTGTCATTCAAGGGGGTGTAGGAAGCACAGATTTTTCAACAAGCTGGAAGTGAAAGCAGAAACTCAGAAGAAATTGATTTTTGCTATTTGTTCTAACTTAGTGAGGAGTCATGAGAAGTGATTAGGCATTGTGGGCCTTGTGTGACTGAGAACCTGCTCTTGGCTTCCCTAAGAATTGAAGACATTACCATGCCAAAAAGCATTTTATATTTTTGATCATCACCAGTATGGTCTTCCATAGGATGATTTTAATACTGACTCAGCACCTCAGCTGACTACCAATTTTTGTGTAGCACCACACCATTTGTTACCTCAGCACACTGCTTGCCAGCCTTCTGCAGAGACTGAGGAAATACCTGTAGCCATGCAGAACAAGCAATTGAAAGTCACTAGGGAGAAACAGTTATTCCTTTCCAAACCTCTGTGTTCTACAGGAGATTAGCAACTGAAACTGTTAATGTGCTAACTAATCCCTTTAAGCATTGTCATATTAGCAGCACTCAGCCTACTTTACCAAATTAAAGGTGAAAGAGCAGCTTTTAATGTTCTCTTTCCCAGGAAACAATTCAAACAGAAACATACCAAAGTGGAAAACCAACAAGTTTAAAAGTGAGAAAGATTTACCTTTTGCTTACAAGGCACAAGGAACACAGGCCAGGTTTAGCCCAGGTCACCATATTCAGACTTCCAAAGCTGCAGACCCCATCACTTTTGTACCTGAGGTCAAGACTGTGGCCCACAGCAAAGAACAAAACAGCAACGTTGATCCAGCAGGACCATCCAGGTTTCAAGTATGGAGTATTGGGCATTCCCAAACAAAAGCACAGACTTGAAGAAGTCACTGACAGCAGCTCTGTGGAGAAGGACTTGGGGGTTCTCATGGACAAAAAACTGGACATGACCTGGCACAGGGTCACAGCCCAGAAAGCCAAACACATCCTGGGCTGCATCCAAAGCAGCCTAGCCAGCAGGTCAAGGGAGAGGATTCTCCCCTTGTGAGACCCCACCTGGAGAACTGCATCCAGCCCTGGAGTCCCCAGCACAGGAAAGGCATGGGCCTGTTGGAGCAAATCTAGAGGAGGGCCATGAAGATGATCAGAGGGATGGAGCACCTCTCCTACAAAGACAGGCTGAGAGAGGTGGGGGCTGTTCAGCCTGGACAAAAGAAGGCCTCAAGGGACACCTCACTGCAGCTTTCTGGTAACTTATGGAGGCTTCTAAAAGGAGGGAGAGGGAGTTCTTTTTTGGGCAGATAGTGACAGGACAAGGGGCAATGGTTTAAATTGAGAGAGGGCAGGTTTAGATTAGACATTAATAAGAAATTGTTGCCTGTGAGAGTGGCAAGGCACTGGAACAGGCTGCCTAGGGAAGCTGTGGATGCCCCATCCCTGGAAGTGTTCAAGGCCACGTTGGATGGGGTCCTGAGCAGCAAGGTCTAGTGGGTGGCATCCCTGCCCATAGCACAAGTGTTGAAACTAAATTATCTTTAAGGTCCCTTCCAACCTGAACCATTCTATATTTCTATAGTATAAGAGGACTTTGGAGGTTCCTCCTCTGCAGGCAAATCACATTTCTCATCACATGGGACCACATGTAGGACTTCTGCTGCTCTTGCCAACACAAGAGCTTTGAAGTAGGTAAGAACACATGGATTTTAAGAACCATGACAGAACTTTTTAATTTTTTTTAACAGTCTGAATATCACTCGGAGTTGTAGGACTCAGAGCTAATTTTGCGGCAGATTTCAACCGTGTTCCACTCAGCATGGTATTAGGAAACAGAGACATAGAAATCCTCCCATCCAGACCTGAATGATGGAGACACCTCCTTCCTTCCACACTGATGCTGGTATGAAGCACCAGCACCCTCCCAAGGGAGGCAGAGGTAGGCTCCTTACAGGCCCTGTCCCTGATTCCCGGAGGTTCAGTTCTTGGCCTGCTGCATCCTTACCCAGCAGGGCTGTACCGTGCCAAATTGGCCAGGACCCAACTCTCCTGCTTGTGGCCAGACTCCGTGGCTCAGCTGCTGACCTGCAGAGAGCAGGGCTCCATGGGGAGGGCTGAAAGCTACCCCTGTGCCAGCTGGCCCATGACCAAAGCAGCTCCCTTTCCAAACCAAAGCCAGAAAATACTATGAAGGCTCTGACTCCAGCTTGAAACTAAACAAAATTATAGAAGCTTCCTCTTTTTCCATAAGGTTTCCAAACTGAGGAAGGTCCTTTAAAGCTCTTCGAGGTACATAATCCAGGTAAAATTTGTCTCTAATTTAGTGGAGCTCAGCAGTGGAAGTAAGGTTGACCTAATGGTTTTGTTTAGGTTGTGACTCACAGCAAACCCAGATCAGGACACTTCTTGTGAACTGAAGGCCCCAGAGGTGTTGGGAAGCTTTAGTCACCTCATTCTGGAAATATTTGGTTTGTTGTTTTTTATTTTAAAAAAGCTGAGTCTAGCTGAGGAAGACAATCATGCCATAAATTCAATTTCATAGCATAATCAACAAGATTCCCTATTTAGTTTAAATCAGGATTTTAAAAGAGAGACCACATGGAAAAACAGATTTTATATTTAGACTTGGGAGGCAGGAAGAGAAAAAGTGGATTTGACTTACCTGGATATCACACCAGGCTGCAGGAACTCTACAGAGCTGGGCAAGGTTTCCAGCAAAAACGGGCTTTATTAAGTGTAAGTATGAGGTGCTGTTCTGGAAGAAATCTTGAAGGGGTAACAAGGGGAGCAAAGCAAGAAGAGTCAGAAGGAGTAACTTCTGACAGTTGATCACATCTGGAACCTCGCCAGATGCATGCCATCAGCAGTCTCCTGGATATCCACAGAAAACTGCCAAGCCAGTTCTGTGACTGACAATTCTCATGCTACCACATCACATACAACCATCCCCAGGAAAATCACATCAAAACAGAACAAGACTGACACACAAACACACACACAAAAAAACCCCAAACCAATGCTAGTTCTACTTCTGCTAGCTGGAGTAAATGAAATTAAATAGACCTTTGTGTCTGATTATTGTCTGTGTGCTCCAGTACAGTGCAGAACAAAAGGCAACTTTATGCTTAAAATCTTCTTTATAAATTCTGTTTTCTTCATCCAGGTGAAGGATTGGAGAGAGGATGCATTTTCAAATGCTGTACTGGAAACAGGGCTACACATAGGTTTAAAGTTCAGGCTGTGCTTATATGACAGGCTTGGGACTTGGACTGCCAAAGCTGATTATTTCTTCCTCATACTTGCACAGGCTAATGCTCCATGTGCTTGGCCAGGGCCTGCACCACAGTGTCCAAGTGCAGGTCTTAAGTTACCCTGTCAAAGCAAACAGATTTAGGGTTTGGCTCATGCACTGCCCAAGCTGAACTTCAGCTGGCTTTGCTCGAGGCCCACCTCCACTCTCTATAGCTCTTCAGGCTCAGCACTCAGCCCTACTCACCCTTCACATGTTGAGCCTCCTTCATCCTTGCCGTTGGAGTTTCCAGTAAGTGTCCTGCCTTCCCCCCTGCTTGCCTTCTTGAGCAACTCGTCACAGCAACACTTTCCAGACACAAAATGCTTGAAAAAACCTATCCCTCCACAGGGTTCTAACCATCCTTCCCAAAGCAGCCATGTGGACTTCAGCACAGAAACAACATGGTCCTGTTGGAGTGGATCCAGAGGAGCCATGAAGATGATCTAAGGGCTGGAGCACCTGTCCTGTGAGGATAAGCAAAAAGAGTCATGGTTGTTCTTCCTAGGAAAAGAAGTCTCTGGGGAAGCCTTAGAGTAGCCTTTCAGTAGTTAAAGGGGTCTTGACAGTGCTGGGTTAATGGCTGGACTTGATCATCTTGGAGGTCTCTTCCAGCTTCAACGATTCTCCAATTATAAGAACGATAAGGACAAACGTTTTGGCAGGGCCTGTTGTGATAGGACAAAGGGTGATGGTTTTAAATGAGAAGAAGGCTAATTTAGATTAGCTATAAAGAGCAAGTTTTTTATAATGAGTGTGATAAAACACTGGAGCACGTTGCCCAGAAAGGTGGTGGATGCCTCATTCTTGGAAACATTCAAGGTTAGGCTAGACAGGTCTCTGAGCAACCTGGTCTGGTTGAGAATGTCCCTGCTTATTCCAGGGGTTTTTGACTAGATGGCCTTTAAAGGTCCCTTCCAACTCACACTATTTTATGATTCAACAAAAGGAAACAATCCCCAGAAAGTAACACTAGCCAAGGGGGATAAAAGAGAGTAAAGAAAGAAAATCAGGAAAACAGGGGAAAAAAAAGAGAAAAGCAAACCCACATCTAAAAGACTGTTTTGTTTAGTTTCTGAAAGAATGCTTCTGGAAAAAAGATCTTTAGCTTTGGTCTTTGAGTATATAATGGCCAACATCCTATGCTTTTACCCAAAGGGTGCCCTAGGGCAGGGGTTCTCATAGCTGAAAATACAGATAGCTGGTGGGCCTGCAAAGGGGCCTGGAGACCACACCTCTGTTCTGAGGCTGGGAATTCAAAGCTCTATGACAAGGGACAATATGGGTAAAAGCTGGTCCAAGAAGTTTGGGAATCAGTTCTGCAGCTTGAAGCCATGCTCATTCTGAGCAGAAAACAGGCATGCTTTAGTTTGCAGAGCTTCCCAGATGAACTGCAATCTTGTACATCAGTTTATAGGCAGAGGAAATCCTCCTTTTTTTTGGTGTCCGCCCTCCCACTTGTTCTTCCTCCTCCCTCTCACTTGTTCCTCCTCCCCAGAAGTCTTTACACTCACAGTAAGCCAAGCATCAAATTATTTCAATGTGTGGTTACGCTCAGAGAGCGAAGAGACCCTGGTGAACCACATAGGGTGGGGAATGCATGATTGTCACCATTTCTTTTCCCTGTGACTCAGTTGTAGGCTATTTCAACAAGACAAATGAACTACTTTCAATTCACAGCAATTTTTAAATGAAAAAGCTGTTAAGAATCAAAATAAGTATTTTCACATTTGACTGCAAAGATTGAAGAAAGTACAGTAGAAAAAGTCTTTACTGCTCACCTGAATCTGTTTTACGAAGACATCTGAAAGGCATTTTATCAGCTGCTGAGCAGTATTTCCTTATGAAACTGTTCTAATTGCTTTGGAATGTGCACCCTTACTGCTGGAACAGCTCAGCCCTGCTAACACTCTGAGCAAAGTAATACTGGCTCACAGGACGTGCCACTTTTATACAGCATTCATTCTTCATTCTCAAGGTAAACAGCATGAAATTTGAAAAGGAAAAGCAGCAAATATCTCATAAACAATGACTTTTGCAGAGCTGCCCTACATGTTTACCAAACCATCAACTCATCAGCAAAATTAATCATTGCCATGACTGAAATCATCACAGATCAGTAATTTAGAACTAAACCCATCTTGCATCTGGAAATTGCATGGGCAAAACCTTATTCCTCAGTGCTGGAGTCAATATCCAGTATGGAAGAAGTAGTGTGGCCTGGCCACAAGTAAGCCCTTACTTTAGCTTGCAGTCTTGCCCTCTCTTAGTAGATCAGCAGTGGAGGTCTTGGTAGATCAAAGAAAATCTACTCAATCTTGCCTTAATCTTCTAAAACTGAAGCAGAGCTCTGGTCTGCATTACACGTGTCCAGGCTCAGTAACAGCCTAACAAAAAAACCTGGTTATAGCTTTATCTGTCTTTAAGACAAAGCAATCCCAAAGACTGAGTCACAACCTGGAAAGTGCAGCGGTTTGAACAGCACTTTCTCTTTGTCTGTCTGCATCACAAAATCCCCGTGTACTTTACACAGCAGAGTTGGAAAAGCACATAACAATTGCTATTATCCACGTTGATGTATAAAACGTGGAAAATAGAGAACAATAAAAGACAAATCATCCCAACCCTCCTAGCACTGATACAGAAGTGAACTGCTATATGTACAGAACAGCCAAGCCAGTCCCATTGGCCTGGGCCAAACTTTATAAGCAGACTTGTAAACTTCACATGCTTTGATTTGTTTTCGTAGGAGGCAGGAATGTCACGCGCCTACCTCCCCCTTCCCCTCCCTCCCCCCCCCAAGTTTGAGTTAACAGAGTCCTTGGATAAAGCAGCTTCAGACAAAACCAGGCCAGGCTTGGAGATAAACAGCCCTGGTGGCTGCTCAGAGCCCAGGGGCCAGGCCTTGACAATCAGATCTTGGAGAAGGGTGAAGGTGAGACAGGATTAGAGGCTCTCAGCTGAGAGGGCTCTTCTCATTTCTGACTCATGCAACAAGAAAGTTTCTTGAGTTTTCTGCCTGACATCCTGCCCAGGTCTTCTCCTGCTCCGTGAAGGCATTGTTTGCAGTCCTGTCTCATCTCTTCTCCAAATCTGAACCATATAAGCAGCCCTCAACCTCCTCAACAGCTGCTGCCCCTTTCCCTCCTGCTGTCAGTCACAGCCTGCCTCTGCTGACCAGCTGCATGCTCCACTCCTGCTCTCCCATCACCAGGGCAAGAGTAAATGTCTCTTAATTTTCTGCTTTCCCCTGCCTTCCCTCAGCTATCCACAGCTCACATTTCCCTTTGTTTCGTTTCGTACAGCCAATTATTTTTTTTTAAACGGCTGGTTTGTTTTCTTATTGGAAAACCTTTTTTGGCCTTAAGGCAGCATGAACTTCTCCTTGTTTTGTCCTGCTGAGAAGGGACCTGACCTAGAGGTGAGAGCTTTGAGGCTGCCCAAGTGATCTCCCCGCACGACCTTTTTAATCCTTGGCCTCCATTGCTTCTGTCAACACCACAAGTGCCTTCTAGTATGACAATCACCATTTGTTGCTTAGGAATTAAACATTGACTAAACACATCATTCTGCATAGGCCATTGAACTGGAAGAATGTTTAGTGAGCTCAGCAGCTAAAGCTTTATTAACCATCTCTGGTGACCTTCTCCTTTGCCTTCTCCAAGGCAAAGGCATTGCCAGGGCTCAAAGACTTTCCAAAGTGCTCCTTCTGTAGCCCACAATGCTTTTAAAGCCCTAACACCCCCACACAACAAAGTCTGCCAGCACATAGATGCTAACTTATCCATCCCATCACAGCATAAAGTTTTTTGTTCCACACTTCATGCCATTCTCAGCTCTCTCCAAACCGGTTTAGCACCACCCACAGCACATCTACTGCTCCTTCTGCCACGCCAGTGAGTTTAAGTGCTGCACTCCAAGTTAAAGTAAAGATTAGTTTCCTTCCTCAAGCATGCCTGCAATGTTTAACAGTTCTCTGGAGCATAGGTCAGCTAAAGGTGTGTTGAAACAGAACAGCCAACAGACAGGATAGCAAATGGGGTTTTAGAAACATCAGCAAATACAATAACAGGGGTCCAAAATACCCTTGGGGGAGGAGGTTCCCTCTCCAGATATCAAAATCACAATGAAGTGTGTCATGGGGTAATAAATAGAAGACACATTAAGGTACCAGCTTCTCACTCTGGCACTTTAAAACAAGCAAGGAGAAAAGTGAAAGGAGAATTCCTTGCATTTTCTGAATTCTTCTCTTCCTTAACTAGGCACATACAAAAGAGAAAAGCATGGGAGAGAAGAGCCCACATTTCCCTCAGAATCAATGCTATTTATACATCCTGCTCCCATCAGATCAGGAGGAAAAACCTGGACAAGTATTAGGTGGTCTTTTGTGGTTGTTATTCAACAAAAACCACCCAAGTAAGAAAGCAGTTCTACCACCTCGCCAGAACTGGACTCTGTCCTGCTTGGTGGCATCTTGCCAAAGCTAATAATTTAGTAGGATGGTTAAGTGGTTTGAAGCTAAAAAGTAGCTTTCAACGCTATTCCTAGACCAATCAGATCTGGAAAAGAACCCAATCAGTCCAAACACTGTCTCAGCTTGGAGCCAGATAGCCATACCTCATTAAACTCTGTTGGGGGACATGGTTACACGTGCCAGCTACCTTTGAGTTAAGAAAGGAACTGCACCAGCATTAATGATGAGACTTGCTAGACAGAGTAGATCGACTCTGATCAACAGAAATCCAGCAAGACAGAAATGAGACAGAGATCTAAGCATGAGCTTGAGATAGGCCAGCAGGTAGTGTCTGTTCATTCTTTTCCTGTCCTACCACATGCAGGAGTCTTAAAGGAAAGAAGAATAAGGTGTGGTGCCCTTAAATGTTACAGATGGTATCTCAAAACACATGCTTGAGCCTAAGTTTGACCCTGGAGGTCCAAATTCCCCAGGGAGGTGTGTCACAGGAAGAGCCAGGTGAGACAGCACCCCAGCATTTCACAGAGGGTGTTCTTGACTCTATACGTGGGAGTTTGGTTTCGGTCTGCTCAGACGAGTGCCTGTGTCAGGCTATGGATTTGCCGTGCTCAGCACTGGAGCAGGAGTGCTCCTCAGGCTTTAATGAATGTAGTCCAACACCTCTGTCATCTCAGCAGGTATCATGATCACCACTATCAGCTGCAGCATGTGAGAAGGCAGTCACTGTTTTCTTCTAAACAGACATAATAACATAGGTTTTTCAGTTTGCCACTTACAAAACTTTTTGTAGTTTTGGCAAGGCTTGAGACCTATGAAATAAATCCTGCCTATCCATTCCACAGGCACAAAGGGTGTGTGACACCTGCTAAAGCCATGCCAGCCCCCAAAGCAAGGCCCCAGGAACAGGACAGGGCAACTGCACATCAACAACAATAGAACACATGGTAGGCACCTGAGACACACTGGTGAGCCTGGGGATCTGCCAGCCCACGCCCCTCGAGAAGCAGGGGGACAGCAGCACAGACCTGTCTACTGAATATTGCATTTCAGCAGGCATAGGGACAGTAAGAAACATTTTTCTTCTCATCTTTTCTAAAGTGCCCTGAACAACCACTCACAGCTAGTGGGGCACAAAAACAAGGATTTCAACCTGATTGCTTGTTAGCCATCTGCAAAAGCACATTGATTGATTTTCAGCTGCTTTCCTCATTCTCTGCTAAAAACCTTGCTCTAACAGCCTCTACAGCCTCTTCTGCTCCAAGAGTCACAGGATCGTAACGGAACAGAGAACAAATTCACTGGCCAAGTCTTTCATTTCAGTTTTGGGTAAACAGAATTGCACTATAATCCTGATCTTGAGAAGCCAGTTCTCTGGTACATTTATTAATGCTGCTGACATTATCCTTCAGCCGTGGAAAGGGGACAAACAGCCTCAAGACGGGAGGAAGGAACATGTGGAAGGAAAATTAAGCTACTTAAAAGTTCTTGTTCTTGGCAATAAATGCAGGAAGACAAGATTGTAATTATCTAGTTTATTGCCATAAACAAGCAATTTTTTTAGCAGCTTGTTTTTCAGTAAATCTTTCCAGGAGATGACAGTCAAATAACCATCTGAGAAAGCAATCTCCTTTGTGCACAAAATCCAGGTGATATGAAGATCATAGAATGGCTTGGGGTAGAAGGGACCTTAAAGCACATTTAGTTCCAAGTCCCCCTGCCACAGGCAGGGACACCTTCCACTAGACCAGGTTGCTCAAAGCCCCATTGAACCTGGCCTTGAACATTTCCAGGGATGAGGCAGCCACAGCATCTCTGGGCAGCCAGAGCCTCACCACCCTCACAGTAAAGAATTTCTTCCTAGTGTCTAATGTAAACCTACTGGCAGTTTCAAGTCATTCCTCCTTTTCCTGTCACTACACGTTCTTGAAGAAAGTCCCTCTCCATCTTTCTCGTAGATTCCCCTCAAGTACTGGAAGGCCACAATTAGGTCACCCCAAGCCTTCTCTTTTCCAGGCTGAACAATCTCAATTCTCTCTCACAATTTGGCACCACCAAAACTTTTTCCAGAACTAGTACTGTGTAAACAAGCAATTACTTGTTAAGAATTTCTAGGATCCTCCAAATTACAGAGACTCTGCTAGCGTAAACTCTTCTTGCAGCAGCATTGCTCTTCCTTTGTGGACATATTTCAGGAAACCTACACCGAGTTTCAGATTCATTCTGGATCTCCAAGCCTGGAAGGACATGTCTAGCTTCAAGTGTTTTTGGCAGCATTGTGCATGCCTGCACAGTGAACATACCCAGCAGACGGGGAAAACCAGCCTTGAGAAATACCAGTTCATCACTCCCTGTACGTGGTTGTGGTGTGCAGCAAAGGAGTCAGCCTGGTGAGACAGCCTGCGGCATTGATCCTCAGACAACCCCGTTACTAAGGGCAGTTTCCAAGACAGATTTATGGAGGGCCAGAAGGGGATTATCTTTGCAATACACACGTCTTCATTTTTTTGTTTTGGCAATGACCAAAGCACATTGTCCAGCACTATCCACTATCACACAGGATGAGTTGGCTGTTTCTAACGCTTCAGAGTTCAAGTTGTGATTCTTCAAGAAAAGCAGAATTAGAGAAAAAGAACCAAAACTGTTGGCATTTGAGATATTTAGGCTGAAATACTAGCAATTGTTATTTTTCTCAGGAGAAATGCCTGGCATGTATTTTATTTGATGCCAGTGCAGCCTTTCAAAAGATGCAATCAAATCAAATTCAGCATATTTGCAAGTGTGGAACTGCATTTAATGTATCAAATGAACTTTGTACTGGATGTGGTTCAAAGAGTCAACTTCGTGTAATAATTTGTTCTGTCTCAAAAAAAGCATTCCAAACCAAGAGCTTTATTTTCTGTTCCAAAGGGCAAGTTACAGCACTATCACTGCTGCATACCTTTCCTCCTCCCTTTCCACTGCTCCAGCCTCTCTGGATAGTTTTTGTTTCTTTCTTGCATTTGTGATGTTAGGTTTCACAATTTCAAGCTGGAAAACCCAGGAATACCAAAACCCAACCCTTTGCTCAATTGCTATGAACAAAAAGAAAAGCGAATGTTCAGTAAAAAAATTAAAGAAAAATATTTTTACCATCTTTAGTTCTCATTTACACACACCTCACCAAATAAACAATGTGTTCTTCTCCATCCAATCTGCCAAAGGATGACTTTGATGCAGGGAGAAACACCTCCTAGGCAGTGTTTTGTCTTCCTTTTCTTAGAGATTATTCGCAAGAAGCAACACAATAGAAATAACTCAGCTCTCAATTTCTTCTGTATTTTGCATTCACAAGCATCCAGTCCAAGAGGAATTTGTTATTAAAGCTGCAAACATACCTGAAGTGTCAAGGTGCTGTCCCACAGTATAAAGCAAGGGGCTGGGGGGACATGGCTGGGCCAGCCATTTGCCTGTCCCTCTGCTGAGCCACCCAAACAGCATCTGCACAAACAGTATCAAAACTTCCTCATGATTATAACAGATGAAACAACAATGGCACCTGCAACTGTTCAAACAGAAATGACCCTTTCAAACCCAAGCATGAGGTACCATCTGGGCTTTGCACACACCAGCCAAGCTTTTATGCCATTTCCCCAAAACCTGCAAGCCTTTGCATGAAAACCAATGCATTGTTCAGCATCTCCTGAGCCACCAGAACCCCTTTAAAAGTTCATCCATCTACCTCCATCATAAAGGGACAGTCTGTGGTAGCATTGTGCCATACACTTCCCACTTTACGCAGCTACCAGCTAAGCTCCCTTGATGCTCTAGTGCCTAAGGTACCGCCAAGTTGCTTCCTTTCTCCACCAAGAAACTGCCCACTACAGATAAAGCAGCAGAAAATTACCCTCGCAGCAATTTCAAGTTAGAAGCCAGGCTAAGAAATCATATCTTGTAACAAATGAGGTTGTTTTATTTTTAAACTACTGAAAAGAAAAAGTAATCCTAAAGCAGATGCAAGAAGCATTCACCTCTCTGAAGTACTACCCAATTTATAGCCGTATGCAATTTCAGCCCACAGATTATGTTGGAAACTTTAATCCACAAATTTGGCCATGTAAGCAGTTCTGCCATGGGCATGCATTCTCACTCGTTGCTGAAAGGAATAGTACTGACTTCTGAGGCCAAATTTTTGTTGAACCTGCAAATATAAACCTACATAGCTAAGTGTACCACAGTAACTTCTCCCTTCAGCAGACTCTGCACCATCCCAAAGTTCTTCCCCCAAGGTATTTTTATTTCTACTGCAGATGAGAGATATATAAGAAAGAACAAAAACAACAAGCCATTTTTCTACTCTAAGAAAATTTTGCTTTTAATTTAAACAAATCCCTGAATTGAGGGAAAGTTGATTTTCAGTGTGATTGTATTAACAGCTTATCCGTACAGCAAGTTACCTGTTAACGATCCTGGTCACACTTACCATCTTTTCCAGAAGAATCCACTTTGTCTTGACTTCAGGCAGTGGCACTGCTATCAACTGAGTGGATCAAACCCTGATCCCCAAGAAGAGCAGCTGGGCTCACCAACCAGCAGTAGTTCAAAATTCACTTGGTTTCTTTTTCCAGCATCTGCTCACCCAAGAGCATGCCAAACCGACCCCACTTAGTACATTTAAATTGGAGAGAGGCTTTTCGGTCAAATGCTCTTCTAGTCTAATGCAAGTGCCTGGTGTGTCACCTAACTGATGAGAAGAATCAGTGACATTACCATTACTCGGCTCCAGAGCCTGCCAGCATTTTGCTCACCTTCCAGCTACACGTGGAACGAGAGCTGCTGGCAGCATACGCCAGGTTCCAAACTGGCTGTCCTTCAGACAGCGTGGAGGAGTTTATCCTCCACAGCTAAAAAAACTCCATGCAGGTTCAGCAGCATCCCCTAAGAGGTAAAAATAGTAAGACACATGCAATTCAGGAATGATTCTCTTTGAACAGCTAATCACAGGTTTGTGGCAACAGTGAAACTCAGTATAAAGAGCGTGCATAAATTTGTCATAGAACATGCTTCTAGTTTTTGCAGTCTCATTATATGCTTCAAAATAACAATTTACTTCATGCATATATGTTCATGTACATACCTGCGTGACCTTGTCCAGCATTGCTAAAGGTACACAGGCTAAAAAAAAAAAAATCTATTAAATCCCTTGAGGAAGCAATTTGATGAAATCATGCTCACTCTTGCACCTGAAGTCCCCTCTAAGGTACACAATTTTCCTGGCCTGGCAAAACAGTATATGGGGGGTGGGGGGTGGAAGCCACACTGCCACTCCAAGCTATGTAACCATCAACTTTTTACACACTGGAAGCTTATGCCAGTCACTTCAGACTCATGCTGCATAGGAATATTCTGAAAAAACTAGTGGCACACTCCCTGCCTACAGCACATTGCAGACATTAGACACCACTGGCTAGCTTTGTGTGAGTCACTGCTAATGACGGCTGGTTTGCAAACACCTACTTCAAGGTCCGAGACAACAGGTAGTGATTAAGCTCAGAATTCCCAGCTCTAACTTCGGGATTAAAAAAAAAAAGAAATCTACAGCTAGCTCCCTCTCAGTCACCACTGTCTGAAAACATGAGGGAATCAGGCCCATCCATTCTCCCCATCCTCCCACATCTTCGAGACAGGCACGCTGAAAGCAACCCAAAAGAAGGGTGTGTCTGATCTCACTGGGTTACAAGCATCCGACATTACCACAGGCTCCACGAATCATTATCAAAGCTTTGTTTCCTGATCAAGTATTACAATGGAGCTTCGTCACCTGTATTACAGCAGTAGAGGCTGCACAGAAGTTGCACTTGCCTTCCAGGATAGAACTGGATCCACGGATTAGCATGCTTTTGTCCCAGTGCAGTCAGGCAAAGATGTAGCTGTGTGTGCACACAAGTGCAAGCACACACTGATTCCTAATCACTTTGCACTACTACTTGCTCTGAGAAGTCGTCAGCACATCCTGAAAATAAGGATGTTGTCTGGGTCTGACTACTCAGGGGGACACAAGTGCAGCAAGATGTAGCACCTCAAAAAAACCCCAAACCAACCTTCAATGACACCATTCTGCATCAGAGAAGTTACTGAGCTCAGCTGATGTTAGTTGACTCACAGTGCAATCATCATGTATCAAAACAGTCAGCAGTACAGAACACATAGCAAAGATGATTAACTTAAGTTGTACTTTTTATTTTCAGGATTAAAACCCCCGATGATATAAAGCAGAAGAAACAGATGTAAACCCCAAATTTATCTGCAGTTCAGATGAGGCATCCTGGTTTCACAAAACTGAATCAGACAGGTGGGTAAAGCACAAACTGCCAAAAGAAGACAAACTGCACAAAATAAAAACTGAGAATTGGTAACTCCTCTGTGCCCTTCCACAGTATAAATAAAAAAAAATCCATCTGGAAAACACATTTGACATTGAGAAAAATCAAAGAACCATCTAAATTATTTTTACATAGCATGTGCTCATCAGGACTTCTTTGAAAATTAAGAATATACTGCAGTTCAATGTAGATGGTATGACAGGTCTAACAAAGGGTAAGAGAAGTACTGTTTAAATGGACAAAACACAATACATAAATATTCAAGGATATAAAATAAAAGCAGATTCAGCACATAGTTCTAAAGTTGACATTCCTATTCCAGTCCCTACAATTAAAAGTTTACTTGGTAAGACTTGTAGAGAAATAAATATGTATACAGAAGTAAACACACTTCAACAAAACAGATATATTACTGAGACTGATTATTTTTAATACAAAATGGAGACTGATTTAACAACCTAAACCAAAGAGCTAGCAGTATTACCATTAAAGGTATCATTAAGTAAATCACTATACTCTTACCACAGTTAGTCCTACATACATGTCCTTAGCATAAAATTTATTTGCTCTTCACCATATGCTCTGGCTCTTCTACCCATCTGTTCAGCTAAAAACCAAAGCTGGGATAAGAATTCGTAAAAGAAAAAAAAAATCTTATTTCTTACTGCTGAAAGGACTGCATTTAGACCTGATCTATCCTTCAAATAAATTTTTGAGTCAGTTGTGTTCCCCACATTAGACAATTGCTCTGTGCTTTAACAAGCATTGAAAATTTGCCTGAAGTTTTGTCCCAAACAGTGGTTCACTGACCAAAAAATTTGCTTATTAGGGATTGGTAACTATGTGTTCAAGTCAAGATGAAAGTCTTACAAAAATAGCACATGGATATCATATTAAATACTGCATATTCAAGTAAACCTCAAGTCACACATGCTCAGTCAGACTTTCGTAAGTAACCCAATTCTAAATCAAAATATCCATGTCTTCTATCTATCTAAGTCCTAAACCCTGGTCTGCTAAATGATACATCAATGAACTCTGACCTGAGACACGTATGCAAAGAAAGTATTTCCAAAGGCTTAGCCAGATTGGGAATAGGTGAGCATCTTGGCAGAAGCCCTACTTCTGTTTGAGGCAAAATCCCTGCTCAAAAGTGCTTCTTTAACCTTACAGTTCAGGTGCTTTTTAAACTCCAACATTCAGCTAAGTCAGTACCAACAACAGCAAAACCCAGCACGTGTCAGGACTAAAGATACCATTTTCCTATTATTCTTTCCTCCAAAGAGGCTGTTTAACAGAATATGGGCCTTTCTGCAGTCAGCATTTCTGCTCTGAATCACAGAATTGTTAAGGTTGGACAAGGCCTCCAAGACCATGAAGTCCATCACTGCTGTTTTCATTACTAAACTATATCCTCAAGTGCCATATCCACACATTTGAACACTTCCAGAGATGGTGACTCCACCATTTCCCTATGCAGTTCAATATATCATGACAGTAGTCCCCAAGTAAGAAGCCAACAGATTGTCAGTCTGCAAAATCTAGTACTAACTCTTTTTTGTTTTCACCTATGGGACACAGTAAGAAGCTAAAAACTCATAGATGCTCCATAACAAATATCTCCCTACTATTTCCCATCAGGGATACACATACAGGTCTACTGTACCTGAAATATGCCCTTAAATTGCACATGGCAATCACTGTGAGAAGAGGAATGCCACCAGTGCGCTTGGCAGTCAGGGACTGCACACCAGGAAAAGAAACAACAATCATAAAACAGTGTATAACTAATTTGAATCTGTAATAACAAACCATATGTGTAATTATTCAAGAATACACAGTTTAAGTACTTTGCCTTGAGCAGCTGCTTGTTTTCTGGTTTCTCTTCTCCCAGCACATACCAAAAGGTCAAGAGGTCAGAACAATTCTCCAGAGGAAGTTTTCTACCCAGTCTGTTCAAAAGTGAACTCTACTGCTTTGGGGATATACAAGCAACTAGAACCACTGTATTCACCAGATGTGCGTCTACATCAGCAGTAAGAACACCCAGCCTTCTGTGCTCACACCCATCTTTATTCTGCTCAAGCTCACACATCCTGGCCTTGCAGGCTGTTATTTGCTGATCTCAGGGGCAGACTGCCCAGGGGCCAGACCTGGCCAAGCGCCCCACTGTGAGCTGCAGCACTATCACTCACCTGCCAGACCTGCTCCACTCTGCTGCCCAGAACTGGGCTAAGCACTGCCACACCTTCCATGTGGGCACTGGATGCAAACCACTGCCCTACTTCCTTGATCCTCCCATCCTGCCCAGCTCACCTTTTAATTTTGTAATGCTGGAAAATAGAGTTCACAGCCCGAAGTCCAAGCCTAGATGAGCTCCATTTTGCAAAGCATGAGGACGTCTGGATGTGTTTTGGTGTTGAGTATGCAATATATAAGCCCATTATATGGATAGCTTTTCTTTGTGTAACAGAATAGATGAGAGGTAGTTCATATTGCTTAGGACAGCCCTAGAACCAATTCTAAACACCAGCATGAACACTGCCCAGTGTAGCCAAGGGAGATGTCATGTCACAGGCGAGTGTTACCTGCCAATTGCCCAGCTCACCATTTGAGACTGTCAGGTTGCTCACATTGGAGGCACACCACCAAGCACTGCTCTGAAATGACACACAAGTGTCTTCTGACAGGCCAAACTTCCAGAAACGTTTCCCCCCCCCACATACTTAATCATTAATACTAAATCTACTTTCCATTTGATGTTCCCTCTGCTAACACTCTTAACACCCAGCATGTTATTTTCTATTTCAAGAGGCAAGAGCTAACAGCAAACATGTTAGAGAAATGTCTGAGTTTGCACTTAAAAATGTCTGACCAAAGCCCTGAGCCCAAATAAATACAGCAGAAGGACTAATGACAGTCATTACTGTGCACACACAATACAAATATTGGTTAAGCCCAATAAATCTCTTTTGAGGCATATATATATATACACAAATACATATATATATATATACAGCACAAAATATATTAAGGGTCAAATACAACCATCATACTCACTTCACCTTGTTTTGTCTTCCAGTTTGCAGGGAACCTCACAAAGGTATTATTCCTGCCTCACTGGCATTCAAGTCAAGTTACAGAATCACAGAATATTCTGAGTTGGAAGGGACCCAATAAGGGTCATGAGTCCAGCTCTTAAGTGAATGGCCCATACAGGGATTGAATCCACAACCTTGGTGTTAACACCATGCTCTACCCAACTGAGCTCTGAGCACCAAGACAATTTGCAGAAGAAAACCACCGAAACCAAACCCACGTGGAGTTTCGGTTGGGGCCATGAGTAAAGTAGTAGTAAAGTAAACACAAAATTCAGCTAAGGAAAATCCAGGTATTTTAAATAAACTTGTAGACTGAACAGAACTGTTCGAAACAGGTTCTGACAGTTTCATCAACAAGAAAAAAAAATACCAAAACCAATAAAAACCTTCTGCTGTGGTTTTAAAAGGAAGTATTAAACTAGAAATTTGAGCATAGCTCCCAAACTCTGATTTTTATGGCTTGTGCCCTATCACAGACAGGAGAGGAAAGGAGAAAGACAGTGAGTGACAGGCACTTCCCCCACCCGCAACTCCCTTCGAGAAACAATTCCGTTAAAAAATTCAAGGAACTCTAATGAAAGCCATGCAAACAACAGATAAATCAGATTACAGTCTGTTCTGAACTCGGCCAAGGTTCACATGGAAGGTTTGCAAACCTTTACATTTCTCCTGAGTTGTAACAAGCAAACAAAGAAGGTTGGGATTTTTCACAGTTGTCAGCCCATGATGACAGATATAGGATAAAACAACAAAATAAATAATAAATCTGGAGATTAATTTTTCCTTTGAATTAAATACATATAAAGACAATCCATTCTATAATAAATAAGCTTAGTGATAAATACAAATTCATAATCAGTGAATAATTAGTGCACCAATAGTTGCTTTAGGGAGATGATTGAGCAGAGAAGTATCTGCTAATCAGTCCCTTTTGTGCTTAAAAAACAAAAAAACAATGAAGGTAGTATCCTATGGTCTGATTTATCAGCTAGTAAATTAAGTGCTGATTAAGTACCAACAGATGATTGCATTGGCTCAAACACACATGGTGACATTTCATCGTGAACCAGCACCAAAATGAGTATGACTAAAGAAAGAAGCAGTACTGACACCTGCCTGTGCTTGTGTGATTATTGCTTACTCTGTCACAAGCAGGTGAAGGCTGGAGAAATTTCTCCCTTAATAGGTATGTCTCTCTGTCTACAAGCACAGCTTTCAGGTCTGACTGCAGAATTCACTGCCCCATCACAAATCACAGTGATCCAATATTTGGGCTTTGAGCAGTCCTTGTCAGCTCCAGTTCTTTGAATATCAAGCAAGCCCCCACTTGGCCCACCTCCTTCCAGAGAAGGGCTGCCTGCATGAGAGACTTTCCCCAAAGGAAAACTGATGGATTAAAAAAACCCAAATGACCAACAGGTAAAAGAGAAAGGTTATGCTGTAGCTTCCTAAATGTCCCAGGAATTCAGGAAAATGAATGTTTCCCATATGTCACAGGAAACCGGAATTCAGACTTGAGTTATAATCCTTAAAATTTGAATATTCTCCAAATTAATGCCAGAAGAAACACACTTAAACACAGTTGCAATAAATGTATTGAAGTAATAAAGTAAAATAAAGAGGTCAAGAAAAAAGACTGTGCCAAGCCTTCACCTCTCAGGCCCAAAGGACAGTTTGGATATTTAACACAGTGATAACAGCTTCCCCCTGAACAACAGCAGTATTGTCTCTTCAAGTAAGTCAGAGGTAGTGTCTAAAGCAGCACAATGAACATAGCAGCAGCCTCCAGCTGAGCCCAGCTATGTCTGAGGTGGCCCAAGAACAATGCCGCCCCGGCCAGCCTGGCCACACTGCCACGGGAGCAGCAGCGATCCCTGGAGCGAGCCCTGGCCACGGGAAGCGGGCAGGATGCACGCACAGGGGCGCTGGGAGCGCGGTCACCAGGGAGATGTGCACCACAATGGGGTACCTCTGCTCCGGAGGCCAGCCCCTGCCGGCAGCAGATGTGTGCTCAGCTCAGCCAAACAGAGCACACGCAGACAGACGCAGCGGCACTCACACAGCACTCGGCTCACTCGGGCCCACACCACACCAGGAGAAAGGACCCAGCTGTACGTGATATTTAACCACGTTTCCTCTAGGAAACTTTTTTTCATAAAGAAAGATTACAATAGGTTTCACTTGACAAGCAAAACATTTAGCATAGTTCAAAGAGGTCCGCTAAGGAGCGCAACTGGGACACAGCAATCAGGATTTAAGTTGCAGATTCGTCCTCTTCTAAAAGGAGGTCGTTCAGTGCAATAACTGTAGCAGCAAAGTCAACCAGCTCCACAAAGTCTGACGTAATTATGTTAACACCCATAACACCAGGCTTCTGTGCTTTCACCCAATTCAAAATCATGGGCAGGTTCCTAAAGAAATTGAAATAAAGAAAATTAAACATTTTAAAAGAGGCACTTTTCTATACATACTCTACTCATTTCAAACACAACATGCTGTTTAAAAAATATATTATCTCATATTTGTGATCAGGTCCTGGCTGCCACCCTAAATGCAACTGGCTGATGAGACAAGTGCTTAACACAGCACGTGGTCATTAGCTATCAAAGAGACATATTGGTCAGTCATCAATCCAAACTAGCAGGCATACAAACCCCCTCTATATTCACTGGGCAGTCTGTGCTTCAGGATTTAACGCTGCACTACAATGTTCCCCACCCTGGTTTGTTTTCACCCAAGCACACCTTAAGTCAAACACTCAGTTTCACAGCAGACTTCAGTGTAACACAAAGCAAGGCTATACCTGGCCCAAGATGTTCCCCTGCCCTTCTCTGCCTCAGAGTGGGTGGGGAAAAAAGTTGTTGGGAGGCAGCACACTGCATTTCTCCCAAACTCTCTTCAGCCTCCAGACCCACCCAGAGCAACGGGGTGAGGGAAACCAAACCTAGAATGAAGCTGTCAGCTCCACAGGGGTTGAACATCCTGCTACACATCACTGTAACTGGAGAAAGGAGAGGTGTGTCAGGAACTGAGTTAAATCGAGTTAGAAAGTCTACCATGGGGAGAAGTTTCAAGTAACTTCTCGGACACAGTGCCGCTCAGGAGTCGGCACCAGCTTTTTTGCACTCGAACATGAAACACCAGACTTTTCAGCAGTTAGACACAAATGGCTAAATATGTTAGCATTATTTAGGTTAGTGCCGTAACATATATACATTATTTGAGACGATGGTAGGCTAGCAAATTAGCTAACAAGATGAAGAGAAAAAAGCAAACCCAAAAAACTTAAAAGCACTCCACTCCTGCTGCATCAGGACAATAAAAAAGTCTTATTAAGAACCATGAGTGAAGGCATAATTACTGCCAGGGAACACACCATTTTTCAGCCAGCTAAGTGTGACTGTTGCACATTGCTCCTTTAGAAGAGCTCAAGAACATTTAAATATTCATATTCAAGGCAAAATTTCCATACAAGAAGGCAGGCATCTACATAAAACTGCAAAGACAGATTTGGGTATCAGCTAGCTCGTGCAAATGAGCACAAGCAATCACGCTTATGCAAACAGCAGCACCCATTTGCAACTTTCGGTTTACTTGCAAACAAGCGGTAAGGACGAGGGAAAGGGATGGATCGAAGGCAGGCTTCCCGCTAACAGTGGCTTACAGCACAAATCTGTGCCAGGAGTCCCCTGAAACAGAGTTGCTCGCCCGTTCCACGAAACGCGACGATCCCTTGGTAGTTCCGCCGCAGGAATTCCGTCCGGCCTCGGCGCCGATGCCCCGCAGGCCCCGGCGCTCGCGGGCCCGCAGCGCCACCTGGCGCCGAGCGCGGGCGGCACAGCCGCGGCCCCGGCAGCAGCGGCGTTTAACCGGGGCTGCGCCGGACTGACGCCTCTGAACAGGAACGGGACCGAAAATTCCGAGATTTGTACCTAACCTGCGATTTTCTTCTTCACAGAATCACTGAATGGCCTGGGTTGGAAGGGGCCTTAAACATCACCTCATTCCAACAGCCCGTGCCGTTTGCAGGGACACCTTCCACTAGACCAGGTTGTTCAGACTTTGATCCAACGTGGCCTTGATCACTTCCAGGGATGGGGCATCCACAACTTCTCTGGGCAACCTGTGCCAGGGCCTCGCCACTCTCACAGTAAAGAATTTCTTCCTAATATCCAAGAAGACTTTTACCGTTGTGGTAATTTTTAGCAAATGGGCTACAAAGTGATAATTCCATAAAATAAATCATAAGGCACTATCCTGGTCATGCTGTTAATGCTATTAAAAAACACTGGCACTCCGTGCTAATCAAAGCAAAACCCTCTTATAGTGATCTTACTCATAGGAAAATTAATTGTACAATGGTGAGTGGTATCACAAAAAGTCAAATGGTGAATCTAATTTCTGGAAAACCTACCCCCCGCCCCTTAAAATACAAGATAAAATACTGCCCTAGGTCATACATTTCTGGCTGTTGCTGAAATTACTGAGACATTTTTATGAACAAATGCAAAACTGAGTCCAGAAATAAGCAATTTTCCTCTGTGGCACAAGCTTTTTTCACCCTCCTAAATTCAACTTTGGCCAGTTTGAAATTAATTGAAGCCACATATCCATCTCACATTTTACAAAATCAGATCACATCCAGAAAAAGTTCCAATTATCAGGAAACACATATACACTTTATTTTTAAAGTTTTTTTATTATTTTCACTAATTCTTTATTTTTAATAATTGCAAATATCTCTCATGAACAACAGTACTGAGCAAAACTGCATGCTTTCAGCAAGCCTAAGCAAACATTTCCTAGTTTCTTGCTTGCTCAGTGCCTCTTTTCAACACATGACATGTTAAGTAAAGAATTGAGAAAATCAAGACAAGTCCTTACCTATGAACAAGTGTGTTCTTCAGACCACGAATTAGATGCCGTGCAATCGTTTTCACTCGAGGTGTGAGAATTGCTTGAGATACATGGAAAGTCCCATAACGACTTCGTTCCCCAAGTGTGGTCTCCAGGAACTGTAGCAGTTTGTGCACATTAGTTGTATTAGCCCATGGTGCTGGCATTTTGTTACCTGGCCACAGGAAGGGATATTCCTGATACAAAGGGTGGTGGTAAAATATGAGAACCTAACAGAACAAAAAAAAAAAACCAAAACAAAATAAATAAAAAAAAAGCCCCAAAACATTCACAATTACTATATTTTTATTTGAACAGGCTGTTGCATTGGTTTATGTTCATACAGTACTGTTGCAGCTAGCATAGCAATGAAGATGACCAAGCAAAAAGAATTTGCTCTTGAGTCATGAGTGTCAGTATATTTGTTGCACTATTGCCAAAGGAGATGGAGATCATTTTGTTCAGCTTTGAGGACAGGATTGCTTCAGGTTTTATGGGTCATCAGTTTAAAATGACAAAGTTGCCTCTGTCATTTAAAGAACTCAGATTAAATGCATTGCACCTTCTTACTGCCAGAAAATACTACATCTGTACTTGAAGTGAAGGATTTTAGCAGTTTTACCATCTTCTGAGTACCTCCTACTAAGAGGCTAAAGCGTGCTGAGCTGACTGGCACATGACTGGCATGGTGCTCATACTTGCTGCATGAGATGCCAAAGCCAGTCCCGCTGTCAGCACAACCGTCAAAACCAAAGTTAGTATTTTCTACCTTGTAAGGTGCTTCTCTACAGCACAAAGAGGCAACGCTTTTTATTAACACTCACATTTACATGAGATTCATTTTGGACCCTAGAATTGACAGCATCAGTTCAGAACAATTCCTCAAAGCCTCATTTCCAGTTTAAGAATTACGTGCTGCTGAAACCCTTTTTTGTTCTCAGTTTTTGTGTACCTATGGGAGCAGTTACCACAGAGAAGAGGCATTAACCTCACCTCTGCAGATCTGGATGGCTGCAAAGGAGGTAAGAAATTCAGTGCTATACCTTAGCCATGCTAAAACTTACATGCTTCACACTGGCCAGAAAGACAACAGTTAATCAAATTCTCACCAACACAAGTCTGCACTATGTGCCCTTCCAGAAGAGAAAACCATTTGTGAGGAGCACAAGGCTCCAAGGATACTATAGTTTAATTATTTAACAAACATGCTTGGGAGCAGGACACAGACTGGCCACACCATGGATGAGGGAATGCACAGCTGCACATAATGGAGGAAAATATGCACACTACATAGAAGAGGCCCTAGGGGGCTTTAACTTGACCATCAGCAGCATCCTTGGTCCAACATCTCTGAGTGGGAACTACACCCAGCTTGTCTTTTTAAACTCTTAATGTTTTGGGTTTGAAAAACATTAAACATCCTTTCCCTACCTGGTGTTTCTTCTCCCACATGTACAGTAACGTCACATATTCTACACATTCAACACAACAAAGTTTGGATTCAAATGCTGAGCGGATCCTGTTGATCAAGAAGTGGTGATGGCTGTCATCCATGGCATAGAAGTGATTGAAATCCAAGAAGATTACTTCCTTGGGGTGCTGCTCAAGAAAACTATTCATCTCCTTCAGCCCATCCCATACTTTGATGCCAAACAAGCCATGTATGAAGTAAATCTCTTGTCCTATTTCTCCAGGTTTGGAAGATACACGAAGATCAAAGTAGCGGATCCCACCTTCCAACTGCTCTTTGAAAGTCAGATTTTGAGTCACTGACCATTTCTTCATGATCTTTCTAACCAAGGAAATTCTGGCCAAACGTTTGATGGCTGTTGCTTGGTCTGGTCCCACAGGAGATTTCTCATCAACCCAGTAGCTGAAGGAATCATGTGATCCTAGAAAAAAGCCAAGAAAAATTAATTTTAGAAAAAGTGACTCTCCCAAAACACATATATCCATGTGCCCTGAAAACTGAACAAAGTCCTACATGTATGGCAGGGGTACAGAAGAGTTATGCTCACGTGGGCATCTTTCAGACTATCCTTTACACTTTACTTTTCCCTGACAGTGTAACAAGGGTTATGCATCAGGTTCTCAGTTCAAACTGCTTTTTTGCATGAGCTCCCAATTTCAATGCTCTCTGAACACCACAAAACAAACATTTGTGGTAAAGGGTAACTTTCTTCTAACCTTCCTTCATTTACAAACTACAAATCAATGCTCAAAGCTTTCCCAGAGCCTGGTACGTGACTGATCTACGATGAGACTCCAGATTCGGTTTAAGAATCTGAGACTTTATTTCTACGTGGTAAATCCAACCATGACCTTATACACCAAACATCTTGGAAGAGCTATCTTTACTCATGTAACAGACTGAGGGATCTGCATCTGCACATGCCTTATTAGCACATCTCACTTTAGCTCCAAGATAGCAGATAAATGATTAGTAGTTTGAACAGTAGGCAATGACTGCCTGGACTTAGAGGTGGAACAACTGAACATACCACCAGTTACAGTGTGGATAGATTCCAAGCTCATGTTAAACAAGGTCATGAACATGTCTTTTACCTGGCATGCTTTTGAGTGACCAAAGGTATAGTGAACAGAAAATTCATCAAAAAAATACAACCAACAATTAGAATCACCAGTCCCTACCAAAATAATGCACATCCAAAGCTCCTGTAACACAATCTGGCAGAGAAACTGCATGTCCAATATAAAATTTTTGCTTATTAGAAAAACCTCCAATTGAAAATTCAGGAGTAAATGGGGAAAAAACCCGAGAAGTAACAAAACTCCAAAATAAAAGTTTCAGAGTCAATGAAATATCCCTACCTTAGCCAAGTCAGTAACAGAACAAAGAGTGAGAAGGCAATGCATCTCAGTCTGCACTGTACCAGAACAGCACAAAGCAAAGCCTGGCAGAAGCTGATCCACCACAGACTAGGATTTACCAGAGATTTCTAATAATTTCCACCAGGCACCAACAATCTAGCCAAGAAACTGCAGCTGCTCCGGGCTCACCTTCCTTATGAAGCTCCAGCCAGCAAAAACACTCCAGGAGCTCTAACAGCCCTGCTACCCTTCGTCTTCAGGACAGGAGAAGAGAATTTGCCCATTTAGGCAAACCCCACCTTCTCCCTGTGGACCCACTTGCTGAAGTGCAGAGAAAGCATCTTCACCCAAGCAGCTCATTTTCCAGCTGCCCCAGGGTACAGTGACCCTGTGCCATGCTGCTGGCACCTGTGTTTTACATTCTCGTATGCTTGTCCCTGCTTCTAGGACTATGCCTTTCTCGAATTTCCTCCTCTACCTCAGTCTGCAACTCTTTAAAATCCTAATTTGTCATATTCAATCTTAAGACAACATTCGAGGCTTTCACAGCCTCCTTTATGCAAACCTTTTATTTGTGTACCAGTGCTCACTTGAACACTGATGCATTTCCTGTGATGCAAGATCAGGGCTACAAACAAGATTATGATCTCGATTGGATTATCTCGTCGGTGTTTTTAATGCAGGTGAAAGAGCAAACTGTGCATAAACTAAACACCACTTCTCAACAACCTTAAACGCACTCTGTTTCCATGGATTTCAACTAGTTCAAAAGCAGTGAAGAGGTAGTGTGAAGGTTAGCTTTCAAGCTTTACAAATGAACACTAAAACTAATTCTGACCAACTCTTCATGAATTCTTCACAGCATTTGTAAAAGTGGGTCTCTGTTATGGCTTTCCATTCAGTCTTCTAGAAGGAAGTGAGAAGTGCCAAAAATGCCAGCTTAAGCAGCCTTTTAGCACCTGTCCCAGTAAACTACATCACAAAGTGGCTCTCAGTTGTGGAGTGACACCTAGTTTTTTTCCCCATCTCCAAACACACAACCCCAAACAAAATCCAGGAGCAAACATCTAATGAAGCCATATGATGCTTCAAACTGTAGTTTACAGATATTTGAGTTTCATATACCTCCCTCTACAGCAGAATGAGTCTTTCAAGCTCTTACAACATTTGGAAAGTAGACTTTAATCACAAGGGGCTTGTCTTCTACCTTGGAATTAGTGACTTTGCACAAAAAATCTTTTGTCTGGTTGGGTTTTTTGTTTCTTTTTTTTTCCTAGTTCTTAATTCTATCAATTTTTATTTCTTCTTCTGTTTAGGTCACTGTAGAAGATGGTTTAACATCGTAGAATAATGACATAAATATTTTCATTTTAACTAAGACACTGCAGCATCCTTGAGACCTATAGGAGTCACTCGCACCATTATGCTCCCTCAGACTGATAAATCTGACTTACAAAGGAACAAGAATTTTATCTGGCCATAAATATATTGTTGTCACCTCAGAGTGTCTAAGTAAATCTGAGCCAAAAAACAACTTGTTTTCCTAACTCTGATCATTCACTTTACAGCTACAAAAGTCTTTCATTTGCAGTTTGTCACTTACAAGGCACTTTTAGGGATACAAACAGTAAGTTTTCTCCCTGCACTATCACAAACCAAATTCTATTTATAGCCTAGCACTAGAAAGCAACATCAAAAAAACCAAGTCAGCACGCTGCAACTTTTTCAACACATAGTTTAAAAACTGCACTCTTTAACAGCAAACTGAACTATGTGTGACATGCTTCTATAGTTAGAGAAGATCCTATTAACTCCTGCCCCATGGCTCTGCTAAAAGCCTAGGAAATTGAGCTTCCCTCCTACAACAAAGTCAACATGTATACCTAGGTATAAGCAAGTAGAACATGGGTTGGAGCATCTGCAAAACATATCCTCCTTTCCACTGTTGGCAGCACATGACCTTCTAAGGAAGGCAGGGGAGCACCACCAATTTTGTTGATCATTCTATGATCAATATGGAGGCTGGAAAGACAGCAGAAGTTCAATTAGGTCTTCAGCAGTCATTTAAAAGGCCAGTCACCAATATCTAGGCCAAATCTGGATCCACAATATTTTGACTCTGGTAAGATTAAAAAAACCCAAACTGAAACCCTGAAGCAACAGCACTGGATACTTGTGGGGCTGTGGGGTAAGAGCAAGGTGAAGACCCATATCACCCACCAGGCCTTTCTTTAATTTAACATCACTGTGATACACTACCAGCTCAGGCACTGCCTTTTAATATAGCTCAGCTGTGATGTTAAGTACATGCTAAGCTGATTGCATCATGATGTCAAAATAATCCCTGCTCTCCTTCGCTCTATCCCTAAACTCATATAAAGCCTTGCTATTCCGTTGCTATGGCAGGAGCCAAGCTGGTTGCTGATACATGTGATACAGCATGATTTCTTTTTGAAAAAGCATAACCTAAACCAACCCAAATCTGTAGAACTTCAAAGGCAAAGGGCAGAGCCTGCACCTGAAGAATGGAGCAGACCAGCCCCATTTTGTCAGGAGCTCAGTGTAAGAGCTGCTAAGCATATTCTCAATTCGTGTCTAATGCAAGGATGTGTGAAGGTACTTGGACACTGCCCAGTGACAGCAACAGAGCAAGAACCACAAAACTCTCATAGCAACACACATTGTAAAGTCTTTTCCACGTGTAAAAAATCCCTCACCATCTGTGTTCCCCACCACACAAATAATGTGCATTGCCTCAAATTATGCTGAGTACTATTCTTGGGAAAAAAACTACCTCAAGAATTCTTGAAGCAAGGCATTTCAGACGATAATTAACATCTTAAATATAAACAACACCCTATTCAGTAAAGCTATTCCTTAAACCTATTGGATTGTGGACAAAGCAACTAACAAAACTCAGTATTTATAACCTCCACCTCACACACTGAAAAGTCAAAAGCCAGAGAAAAGCCAAGAAACTTTGTCTTCATTGTCCTTTAGGTAAACAGAGGCCAGAACCCCAGCCTGAACTGCCTCAAAAGCATGTTCTTGCACATGCAGGACACGGACTTACTGTAGATGAGACCAGATTAGCATTCAGACTGCAAACCTCACCAAGCTGCTCTAGTGACATGGCATCAGTCTGGTGCTCAGCCCTTCCCAAAACTAAGTCAAGCACAGGAAATACAACAAAGAGATGATGATTTGCCAATTGCGTCCAACTGGGTGAAGATGTGCAGCATGAAGCAGCAAGCATTAAATTTAATCATGAAAGAGGCTGCACATTCAAAGACAAAAATTAGGGGACTGCTAATCAGCTGGCAGCTCTTACAGACAGCGGCTGCTCTATTTCAGTCTCATTTTTTTCATCTGACAAAGACTGGCAGCTTCAAGGACAGAACTCACATGCCATCAAATGCCCAGATATTTAACTATCAAAGGCTAAGTTATAGTCAGAATAATATTTCATAGGTATCTTCCAGGTGCCAGACTTAAAATGATGGATAGACCTCTTAATTTTATCCCAGTAATTGCAATTGTGGATTAAATTTCATTCATATCTTTAAACATCTTTTTATTCTGCTTATACTAAATCCCTCAAGTTAATTGTATGTTAAACAGCTCACTTTTCAACTCAATCTATACATTAAATAGATTGTATTTCACTGTTCAGGATGATTTTTTATTGAAGCCCTTGTGCTAATTTTTAGGCAGCAGCCTTTTATCATCACATCTGCAGTAAAATCTAACTATTTGTCCTGCTACTTAGATTAACCCGTGGTGGAGCTGAAACAAATGACACTCATCAATAGGATGTTATCAAGCCTCCAACTTCAACAAATACTGGCTATAGCTTTTCACTCTCATGACCAGTGACAGGACTCAATGAAACAGCACAAGGCTGAGTTGGGAGGCTTACATCGGATCTTGGGAAAAGGTTCTTCACCCAGACGGTGGCTGAACACCGGAACAGGGAAGTGGTCACAGCACCAAGCCTGTCCAAGTTCAAGGAGTGTTTGGACAATGCTCTCAGGCACAGGGTGTGACACAGGCCAGCAGCTGGACTTGATGATCCTGTGGGTCCCTTCCAACTCAGCATATTCTACGATTCTGTATCATTTGGTATTATCTTTTGTTTCCACATAATACTTCCTGCAAATACAGTTGCAGCAGAGGGACATGGATTAGCATCATGTCGCCAACCCCTTGTAAATTTACCTTCATGGAACACTGAAGATATGCCTATACAGCATGCAAAGTGCAGACATCTTCCAACATAGAACATACCCGTGCACTGCCAATCACTTGAAAACAGGACAAAAACTCACGGGTTTTTTTTGGATACAAGCATGTCTCCTAGCATATTGCAAGCCTCCCTGGTACCAAGGCCGTGGATTAGTCAGAAGCAGCAGCTCAAGACGCTTTCTGCAAACATCTGGCCAACGAAGAAGCAATAAATGAAAGCACAAGGACAGACGAGTGTGCTGTCAGTAAGCTTAACTAGATCTGAGTAAGCTGGATTGATCTTTATATGAATAGAATACTAACAGGACGAAAATTGCAAGAAACAAATGTTTAACATAACATGAAGCTAAGAAGCAAGGTCAACAAAACATACTCATCCCCTAAAAACATTAAAGGGTCATTTATGACCAAAGAAACACCCCAGCTGTAGTGACGCTAAACTTCTTAGGACAAGCTTTGCTCACTAGACAAAGTACATTCCCCACACATTACAAACCACTGCACATGACACAGCATAGCAGGCATTACACAGCCAAGATGGGCAGAAGAACAGTAATCAAGTTCCAAAAACACAGGATGTAAGTGCTAACGAGTCCAGGCTATGCCACAAATGTTCTTTTAAACCAGATGTCCTGCGTGTGCCAAAACTGGGGGAAAAACAGGATAATCAAAAGTGCCTCTCAAAGCCTAGAAGTCCTCAGGATTCAGGTCATTAACAATCCAGATTTTCTTATTAGAAGATTAACATCTTAAAAGTTCATCACTAATGAAAAGCAAATCAAATAGTTCATATTAACTTGTCCAGCAAAAGGAGATGAGGCAGAAATAAGAAACATCCTATTGATAATCAATCATCTAAAACTATAGAGATGAGTATATTTTAGGAAACCTACAAGAATCCTTTAGATATTCTTAATGCAGTCCCATTAAGAAAGACAAATCCTAGTACAGATCAAATCCTCTTAGGAAAACTCCCTCTCTGTATCCAAGAACTGTATCCTGATTTCCCCCACTGCCCCTTTCAAACAGTGCAATGGGATGAAAGAGCTTAAAGACAACCTAAAACTGTCAGACACAATGTCACAGAGCAGTTTGCTTTACTTTCCAGCCAGAAGAAATCCTTTTGGCACTGGTTGAAGTTATTGCCATTGAAGTTTAAGGTCATTTAGCAATGATTTCCCATTTATCAACAATCTCAGCTGTCTGCAATGGGAATGCAAGAAAGACGCAGTATGTCTCTACCATTTCAAAGCCTGACTGGATCCACCTGTGCAAAAAGGAAAAAACCTTTCAGTTTAGAGTCCTAAACTCCTCTTCTGTGACCACTCAGAATTGAGTGGACCAAGGCTTCATTCCCTTCTGAGAAGGCTCTAGGGAAATTTTTATTACATGGTACTTTTCCCTCTTCTAACATCTTTTCTGGAAAAGCAGGCAAACAAACTTTCACAACATGGAAGGAGAGCAACAACCATTTATATCGACATTATGCCTAGTTTTCTCCATTTGAAGTAAAACTTTGGCATGTTCTGCACTCATTTACCAGACACACAATTAAGTCCCTCTCTAGGGTACAGATTTTAATAAGTAACAGGAAGAAAATTTTTCCAGATTTAAAAAAAAAATTAAGACCTTCAGTTACTGTCTGAAGAAAATTTTGCAGCTTTTCAACAGTAATTTGGTTTTGGCTAAACAGATGACAGAAGTTCTTTAAAAAGAGAAGCCCTAAGACTGGCTTTTTAGGGGAACTCCTGCCCAGACCCAGTGTCTGCCACACCAGTTCCTCATATACGGACATACAAAAAGAATACTTTGTTACTTAGGAATAGTGGAACAACTTCCATCAAATGTTCTCATCAGTGCGACAGTCCAGATAGTTTAGTAGCCTCTCTAAAAATATTTGAGATTTGCTGTTACAGTGAAATAGCCTACCAAAGTAATAAAATAACTTGTCTTTTCAGAAAATTCTGCATTTACAAATCATACTTCACATCACCATACTTATGCAGATACTTTCTTTAAATGGTTACCACCTGCTTCATTGATAGATGTGGGCTAAATTGAGAAGGAAAACAAAGCTTGGTGAATCAGAACATAAATCTTGTATTTCTTCCCTTTGAGCTTCAACCAAACACACAGCCAGTTCAGCTAATTCAATGATCCTTTTAATTAGAACTCCAAAGGAGGACTGTTTGGGAGGAGGATGCAGCCTCAAGCTCACCACCACTCCTCTCAGCACGCACGTCCACAGCTCACACCAGCCCATGAACAAATAAACAAGAAAATCACAGCATCAGCAAGTTCAGCAGCTCACCTCAGGGTCATGCAGGCAAAGACAAAAACCACCCAATCCAGTCAGAGCCTAGTGGCCAGCTCTCAGCTGGTCTGTGCTGCTGCTTCTTTTCAGAACCATTTTGGTTCTTCTTGGCCAACTCCAAGTCAAGCAGCTCATGGGGCTTTTGGGTAACAGTCACAATGTCAGGACAGCAGAGTTGGCCAGTCGGTGGATGGGAAGATGGCATCCTACACAGAAGATGCTCAGGGCCCCACTGGCTCCAGGTGCTCCTCATGAACGTGGCCCATGAGGACAGTCACACTACTGCACCAACTCAGTCACTCACCACAGGTTATCAACACAGGAAACACCTCTCTATGCCTTGTATGCACCCTTTAAGCTGAACCATGGGCTTGGCCAGCAGGGCTGCTCCTTGTTAAGACTGCCTACTAGCTGTATTTGTAAAGCTTTGTTTTCCAGGGGTGATAATTTCACAGTATTTTGATCACTTAAATCAAAATGTGGAGGCTTCTAACTGAGGCTCTTGGGATGAACTCAGAGAGAGGCAGAAACAGTGGCACACTTTAGTATAGAAAGTTTTGGGCCAGTCATACAGACACTACCATGAACAAACTATGGGAAGTTATTATATTAAAAGTTGGCTAGAAAGTCCAGAGTGTGTGTGTCACAGGGGGGAATTAGGCAGTTTGACTAGTGCTATGGTTTGGAGCAGCAAAGATTTACTATTTTAGAAGAGCAAGGACACATCTCTCCTTGGAGATCAGTTAACAGTCCAGTTGAAGACATTTTACCAACTATTCTATGTCTCCAATATGGTCTTGTTCTGGCCATATTCAGGCCAATATGATTTTCTCTGTTAAAAAAAAAATGCTTCTGGAACTGTAAGCCCCATTTTTTCTGTCAGCTCTGGCTACCTACAACCCAGAACCCCACAGGAACCTCATCACCAGTTGTCCAACCTGATGCTGACAGGAATGGCTCCACATTCCAAACACTCTGCATAATTTAGAAATAAGATTCTGGCCAGCCTTCCACATGCTTTCTGAGGAAGCAAGAACACACCAGCTGGGATCACTAGAAGATGACAGAAGAGGCCCTGTACACCACCAGAAGCCACAGAGGTGGAGAGCTACCCCACGTCTCCCTGGAAAGGCAGCCTGCCCAGCCTGCACGTTCCACACCAGCAGAGCACTCTGCTGAGTGTGACATTTGGCTCTAAGTGTACCAGTGGCTGAAAAACTGACTTCTGGTGGCAAAAGCTTCCTTATTGTTTCAAATCAGCCTTAAATATACCAAGTTTGACCTACAACACAAACATCTTTATTTAAAAAAGAAAATCTTACACTCTAGGAGAAAACCATTGATGTAAGGGTTTTTTTTTTAGTATCACATTTCAAAGTGCTAAAGTAAAACACTTTATTTTTCCCAAATTTTCCATCTTTTAGCTCTCTTCTTCAGTAACTCCTATCAAATAACTTAGTTCAGATTCAAATTAACTGTTCCCCAACTAAGCTTAGTTTTTACTAATAGCCAATAATGTTTCAGCCAAACTATGTGAAAGAAAACAGCCACCCATTTATTCTACATACAGCCATTCTACCTGTTGTTCTTTCCTGTCCACATCTGCAGCACCATGACACATCAGGTTAACCTTTGTGCTCCCTCAGGACACCCACACAGTCCAGCACCCAGTCTGGGGCTTGCCCAACTCCGGGAGCAGCTGTTGCAAGCAGCTTTTCTGGCAAGAACCACTTCTCAAAATAATAAAAAAAAAATCCCTCTAAACCATCATCACCACAGAAAACCTCCCCACCAGGTTAGCTTGGGGAACAGACTCATGTATTTGGAGGAGGAGAGAAGGAAAGGCAGGGGACAGAAGAGACTTTTGATCACCTTTGTTTACAAAAGGGCACCCGTAACTCTTCAGGGTGCTCCTGCAAGCAGCAGTGGATCTCTACCCAAGTCATCATATGTTTTCTCTACAAGACAAAGAAAGAAAATTAGCAGTATGGAAAAACTCACAGCTAGCTATCCTGACCAGAACTGGGAACCAATCAAGGGTTACAGATTGATCCAAAACTCCAAGTATACCTGTTACATCATGGCTCCTACATATTTAAAGTTGGAATAGTCCAGACAGGATTAAGTAAATGTATTATTACCAAGACCCAAAGGAAAACAGAACCGCCTGTTCTTCTGCTCATGACATTCATCTAGCACCTTGGAGGCCGGACTAATGAAACACTCGGTAAACAAAAACTGACAGCTGGCAGTGAACATCTGCTAGACTGCCTTGCTGTCTCAAACCAAAAAGGCAGGAGCTTATCATGACCTCACACAGTGGAGATTGAGACAGAAAAAGTGTTTCACCTGTTCTAATACAAGTATTCATGTAAAAGTTTGATGAAACAGGAAAATGGTATGGCTGCCTTCAGATGCAGAGACATCAGGCTCTAGCACCAAGTTAATCAAGATACTTGCCTATCTAAAAATTTCTGCAGCAGTTCAAATGAAACAGTACAAAGCAGATATACCATGGTGGTATCAACTATCAGGATGCAACTACAAGCAAGGAACAGCTAGGCTCTCCAGCTAATTCTTTAAATAGCTGATTTACTTTGAAAGCTGATCAGTGAGAGCATTCCAGATTTTTGTGTTCCATTTCTATGTGGAGAAATAAGAAAAGTAGCAGATGCAGATCAAAAGATGACCAAGGAAAGTAGTAAGTATCACATTTGTGATTCCATAAAATTTTTTCATGTAAACCATCTTGAGATTAAACATGTACTATACAAAACCCTGCCAAGGGTCACACCCACAATCAAAATGTTTAAGGGTTTATTTTTAAACCCACATCCAAAGTGGATTAGTGGAATATAATTAAGAGAAAACCCTCTAGACTTTCACACAAGGTCACCACTTGTTGAGGGTGGTTATTTTTGTTGACTATATTGTATGCTTGTAAAGTTGATGACATTTTAGTTACTTGATATTTGGCAGTTTTTCATTGCAAAAGATCCCTCCTCTCATGACATTGCACAAGAAACCTCATCTCTTTTCCTGGCATAAAACTATATTGGTTTAGCATTTTGGCTAGAGTTTTTCCCAATAGAAGTAACAGAAAACCCCAAACGTGGGAACTGGTCACACACAAGCTTTGGAGAAGGACCTTGACTTTTTCAAAGTCTCCCTCAATTTTAAGCATAGTTAAATAAGCATGTAAACACCCCATATTCCTCATGAATACCCATCTTCAACATTATTTGCTTGCTGCCAGTTGGTTCTAAGGAGTGAGGAAAGAACAACCATCTCTACCATCAACTAAGGTGTTTCATGCCATTATTTAATAGCTCATGGAATAACAGAATAATGTAGCTTTAAAAGGACCCTCAGAAGTCACAGCTACCTTTTCCAAAGCCAGTGAAAACAAGCAGCTCCGAAAGCAAAAGGGTTGCAACAAATAAAGCAGGAGAACTCCATGAAGACATCTTGGGCAATATACAAGGGAGTTTTCCACTCACAGTAGCATATAATAAATTAAATCTAAGATGTTTCTTTTGAGTGTACACTCTCAATTCTTTCATTTTAAATAGCCCCATGATACCATCATTCTGTTCCTTTCTTAAAAAAAAAAAAGGTAAAATTTTATTCTTTAAATGCTGCAATTCTTCAAAGTGCAAAAAGTATAAAACAACAACAGTTTCATGATTTTGACTGCTGATTTTATTTCAAGTTAAAACAAGTTTTAAGGTTTCCACTACTGGAGCTCTATCTCTGTTCCTATTTACAAACGGTGACAAGGTGGGGGGGGGGAAACAAACAAACAAACAAACTCCCCAAATCATAAACAATTGAGTCCATCATTCTAGGGAAGAAAACAAATGTATCCCGAGAGGGACCAAAGCAGGACACTCCTGTCATAGGCGCACACAGGTATTAAGCACAGACTAAAACGCTTCTCATTCAACCTTTCATCCCTCTTTTGAAGGGAACAAAGGTGTCCATTGCTGTTCAGCCTCTGCAAAGATTCCTCGACTGCAACCTGTATTGCACAGTGCTAGGAACATCCCTCCAGCTCTCAGAAAGGTTGCTTTGTCAAGCACCACACCAAAACCCTACTCCATCAAAATAATCATTGGACTAAAATAATAATAAAAAATGACGAAAATCTACCCCGAATATCTTTCGCCTGCTTGCAGGTTGCATGAGGTACATACAGGAAAGTGTGGGGAGATACACCAACCTTCATCACAAATAAACACGTACTGCAAGCATTTAAAAAAAAAAAACATTACCCATTTTAAAAGCAGCATGGCATTACTGAAACAACCACTCATTTACCTGGTTTCTCTGCTTCAGCATTGGTTGCGTGATGTTTGCAAGTGACAGCAGCATTGCACCTAATGCAATCTATATCATAACATTCTGCACTGTTTCATAGCCTTTAAGTGGCTACAGCAACAAGAAGTTGATTTATTAGTGTTCACTAAAAGAGAGAAGCCTTTCTTTGCCAGAAGTTTCAAAGTCTGCTGGCATTTAAATCTTATATGAACATTGAATTTCATTTCTGTCCCGCTTTCCTGTTCAATAGAACAGGGTCATGTAAAATGTTTTTGCTACTGTCAGGATAGGGAAGGGCACCATTTCTAATTGAAACCTGGCATTTTAACTATTCTGCTTCAGGTAACACAGCAGTGCACAGGAGGTACACAGCCCTTTCTCTACACGCTTCAAGGGCATTTCGAGCACATAGAGAAGCAATGTTCTCTCTGACACAAAAAGTTACTCTGTTTCTAGGGAAGTATCTCTGAATGTCTGCTATACAGAATCAGAATCAATTAGACGGAAAACACCGCTGAGATCACAGAGTCCAACCTAAGCCCAAACACCCCCTTGCAGCCGGACCCTGGCACTGAGTGCTACATCCAGTCTTTCCTTAAAGACCTCCACACACAGTGACTCCATCACCTCTCTGGGCAGCCCCATCCAAAGTCTAATCACCCTTCCCGTGAAGAAACTCCTCCTAATGTCCATCCTGAAGCTCCCCAGGCGCAGCTTGAGACTGTATGGATGCTGCAACACATATCCAAAGCACTAGTGACAAGCTAAAGCACTAAAATGAAAACCATGCCTGTAGCAGAATCTAACAGCCACTATCAGAAAGAGCTATTTCCTGCCCTTTACATGGAAAGGAAAATCAGATGGAAAATCAGCCTAAGTAAATTTCGGGTCATCTGTTGTTGTCGTCATTTATCAGTTTATCTATCTGATAACCAGGCTATAAAAGACATACCATATAATGGTCTGGGTTGGGAGGGAGCTTAAAGATCACGTAGTTCCAAGCCCCCTGACAGGAGGAGGAACACTTTCCACGAGAGCAGGTTGCTCAGAGCCCCATCTCAGCAGACCTCTCATTTGATAAACCTCCAGCTGTTGGCTCAACGCAACCGAGCCTTTCTCCCTACCCGATTTCAGCCTTACTTAAAGTGCCTGCAAACGCTCAGGAGGGCCTCCAGCGGCCACAGCTACCTTTGCTCAAGGCACTGAAAGCAGCAGGACAGTGGTTAGGGTCTCACAGCAGCATTTGCGGGAGATTAAGCCCTCCTTTCTCTGCTGCAATGGACAGGGCTCCTCTCAGCCCCAGCACTTGCCCCAGCCTCAGCACCTCATTATGGGGAACGCGACGCCGCGGCGACTCTCCCACCACCGCCCGGGCGGCCCCGGCCCCGTACGNCGGCGGCTCGCCATTGGTCGCTGTCCCGCGCCCCGCCCCGCGCGCCGGTGGGGTCGGTGGGCTGGGCTTGCGGCACCCGTGGCACACCGGCGGGATGGGGCGGGCANCCGCGGCACATGGCACAGGAGTGCGCCCAGACGGGTCTGGTATGCTCCCGGTGGGGGAGACTCCACACCTTCTGTGAGCAATCTGTTCCAGTGCTCGGTGGCTGCACAGGCAAGTTCTTCCTCATGTTCAGGTGGAACTTCCTGGGACTCAGTTTCTGCCCATGGCCTCTCGTCCCGTTGCTTGGCACCACCGAGCAGAGCCTGGCTCCATCGTATTGACACCCTCCCTTCAGACACTGATAGACATCGATGAGGTCCCCTCTCTCCAGACCAAACAGGCCCAGCTCCCTCAGCCTTTCCGCGTCAGAGATACACCAGTCCCCTAAAATTCCTTCATTCACTCTACCGTATCACTAGAGAAGCTACCCCTGACACAGAGGGCCGGTACCTTGGTTTTATGATGCTGACTGGTGAGTTAAGTGTATTACCTGGAGAGATTTACACACTGCCTGGTAAGAGCCAAGACGGCAGCAGAAGATTTAAGGAGCAAGATAGGGCAGCCTCAATCCCCCATCACCTGCTCTTCCACCAGTCTGTAGTGGTTTGACACCATCCGGGCGGAAACACCAATTGAAGTGTAGTGGTTTGAGTTCGCCAATCCAATGTAAGTGCAATAATTGAAATTTGGGCCTATTTAGGATATTCCCCTCTGTGAGATAAGGGTTAGGAGAAGCAAAGCAGGCTCAAACTTTAGAGAATATAAAAAAAGTTTTATTAACAGAACTAAAAGAAAAAAAAGAAATAAAAAGAACCAAATAATAAAAATTAGATTAAACCTTCAGAAAACCTCTCC
>VZTF01006007.1:293465-305103 GCA_013397755.1 Cnemophilus loriae
CTGCCGGAGGTGGCCAGAGGTGGGGGCCTGACCCAGCCCGGTGGATGGTAAAAGGGAGCCAGGCCCCGGCCCTCGTGGGGGGAAGGCAGGGGAGGGGAAAGACTCGGCCCGGCAGATGGTAAAAGGGGGCCAGGCCCGGCCCTCGGGGAGCCGGAGGAGAGGGGAGAGGGCCAGCCAGGCAGGCCCGAAGGCCTAGCCTGGCAAGAACCCCCCCCCCGGGTCCCCTGTTACCTGTTGGAACGCTGGAAGCCAAAGAGGAAGTTCCCAGTGTCCAGCTCCTTAAATACTGCATCTCGCAGAGGGCGTACCTTAAATGTCATTGGCCCACGACACCCTGCCACTCCACAGGACCTGGCAGGGTGAAATTCACCTAGAAACCTGTCAACCCACGACACAGTCCCTTTCCCCAACAGTCTCACACTTGACCTTTCACTGCATTTGGTTGTTGGGGAAAGACTTTTCTCCAAAATAATTTCTGTATTTGCTGTGACACACCAAATTGATCCTCTAAGATACATTTTTTCTCCCTTGCATTATTATGTGTCTTTGAAGGATAATGCTTTGTGAGCAAGTTCTCTTAACTGCTCCTTACAGATATGTACAAACATACTATTTCCATACTCTTCCCACAGGATATAGAGATGACCAGGTATACAACACTGAAACCTACTCCATCATATGTTAGTGAAAAAAAACCCCCACAAATATAATTCTGAAAGATAATTTTTCACTGTCAAATTGCTAAAAGCTGAATACAAAATACCAAAGATATGTATTTTGGTAGTCCTCTGTTTTGTCTGTAAGGAAATATTTTTAAATAAGCAGGTATTTTTCATTTGGTATATTACAGTTTGCACACTAGTCACAGAATGCTTTAATTCATACACAGTGAAACTGCTGATATTGATATCCAGGAACTGGATATTTCAGCATATAATGTATTTGTATTAATGTATTTGTAAATACACATTAACTATATATTTTCACATAATACAACCAGAATCTATCTCCTTCTATGAGTCAGCATTTTCCTTCTCAAGGAAGTGAACAAAGACATTTTGCTTTTAGAGCTTTGATATTAAAGAATCTTAAACCCAGTGCAATTTGTATTATAAATTTTCACGAGGCACTCCTGATGCTCACAGTCGAGGAAGAACATGGAGGGTAGGTTTGGCATGCATTCCACTGTCCTGCAGCCCTGCTCCCCCTTCCCATTAAGACCTCACTTGCCCCGATGTAGGAGACAGCAGGGTATGCTCTTCAATGCCATGTGTATGAGATCATGAACATTTTCATTTGTAAATAAATTTGTATCTTCAACTAAGAGAATGATTGCTATGTGGGAGCTCCAAACAGTCCGTACTCCTGCAAGTTTATCTCCTTTAAATATGCGCTCTACCTTACGTTATTCACTCTCTCATGCTCCCACCTTTGCAGGCTGTAGCTGTCCAGGAGAAGAGCACTTGTGAGCACCTTGAATGCACCTGGCAACATCGGCTGTGTCAAGTGCAGCTTTCCAGCATGAGAAAGCCTTGCAGTGCAGGGGCAGCCACTTCACAGAGTTTGGTATGTTCCCAGGGACATCTTTGTGCCTTTGGGCAGGGAAACCGTAAACACTGAAGTCTAGAACCAAAACTACTGAGGCTGACTACTGACACAGTAGTGCTAGGTGTCCTTGCCAGGCCTCATCCTGCATTTCCCATCTCTCAAAGGACATAAAGATAGAGTGTGTATGACCAGCAACAGTCGGGTGTGCTCTGACATGGGAGAAGGAATCTAATCACATCTAACATGAGAGCAGGTTTTAGCAGTCCTCTGCCATCAGATCAGCTAGAAAAGAGGGGGCTACAGCTGAAGCAGGAAGAGTCTCAAATCTCTCCCTTCACAGCCTCCCAAAAACCTCAGAACATTTGCCATCACTCTTTCATGGTACTGGAGAATGTGACAGCATTGGGGTACTTCTGTGCTACCACAGCGCAGTGACTTTCTCCCTTGTGCACAGAGACTTTCAGCACCCCCAGGCTATGATGTGCAGGATGAGCACACCCTGGCTCTTGTGGTTACGATGGTGTCTAGATCTCCAGCCTGCAAAGGACATTTAGACTGCGAGGGACACCACCAGCTCGCAACCAGAATGGTAGGGGACGGAGGACATGCATCCATTCAGCATTGTGGGGTGAGACTTCAGCTGTGAGCATCAGATGTGCTGCACAGACCCTTGCCAGCACTGACCACTAGCAAAACTTTCTTATGGTCTAGAAAATCCTTCCTTTTTTAAGAAAGAAGAGTATTAAATTACCTGTTGCCTCACCAAAACCTCAACCTCTTTCCATCTACACAAAACTTTGTAATTTTCTTCTGTAATCAGTGCAAAACCCTGCAATGACGATCATTAATTGAGATAGCCAGAGGGAACAAATGGCATTAATAATACAATTTTATTTTCTACAGACTAAACTCACAAATTATGTAGGGTCTTGTCACTTGAGACCATTCAAATGCTCCACTTCAAGCAAGTGTTTAAGTGGCTGCAAAAATGAATGCCTAAGCAGGCAGGAAAAACATCACATTATTGACATTTTTTAATTCTGTATCAAGGTCAGTAGGTTGCTGTATTTTTCCATGTTGCTGGAGCATTCCCATGTGAATCACATTCAGCAATGAGGATAGCCTGACTAAAACTTTACTATCAATTTTTCCCCACAGATTATATAGCCATATTTATGCCTTATGCAGATTTGCTGAAAGCTCGGCTATTCCCTTTTGCCTGAGTGCAGAGCACAAGCCAATGTCACAGACAGCCCAGACAATTTAGCAGCTCAAATCCCATTCCCACCCTCCTAACCCTCCTGTTTCAAATGCATAGTAAAAAGATTAGCTGTGCAGATCAGGCTGATGCTATTTAAACACCAAGAGGCATATGGTTTTCACTGTTAGCCAATTCCAAACACACAAATGTGGTTTATTTCAATTTTAACACGTGGGCTGCCATATACAGAATATAAATCCAGAACAATGAACTTTTAAAAGAGCTTTGAAGGAGCTGAAAAGAAGCTGATCCTATCAGGTGATACAGGGAGCTTAGCCTCTTTCTCCTTATCACATTGAATACCCTGATAACACGCCTTATTCTTAAACAGGCTTCATCGCCACTGTTAGAAAGCTTTCTGTTAATGTTTTCAAAATCTTCCTTTTCAGCCCAAAGTCTATGGTGCCATGTAAATTCCAAATCCTTACATGCAATTTATCAGCAGGCAATAGAATAAATAAGTTATTGAAATGGCTTCTGTGTCTTGTATTTTAAAGGTCACTTTGCTACTGATGAGCAGAAAACTGCAGGATTCACTTGCACAGAGAGAAGCTAATTGCTCAACATTTCATGTAAGTATACTCAGACTCTTCCAAGCTGTTCATTACCATTTTTACCCTGACTGCAATGGAATTATTTAACATTTCAAACCATCAGATGCACTCAATCACAAAGCTCTGCAGACATCACTGCATTTAAAACCCCACTTCTTTCAAGTGCACCACAAGTAGTGGTGTTCATTTTCCATTTTATATCGAGTCAGAAAACCACCGTTACTATCACAGCAGTTTTTACACTTCCTAAGCCCATCACAAATACTTAGATTTCTATCCTATGATACACCCTGTGTAATATTGACTTCCCCTCCTTTTTCTGCCCACCACTCATAGCCTCAGTGTCAGTTCTATCAATATACTGCCTGCTTCTCTCTCTCCCTTTGTTTGCTGCAAGCCAAGCCCTGGCATCTGTGAGCCGTATGTTTGACAATAGTGAGCTATTCAATTCTTCATTTACACCACACGAGGGTGTTTCAGGCTGTGTAGGATGCCAGAATCAATCTGGAAGTCATCCCGTTTGGAAAGAAACCAAGGGGCAAACATTATTTTTCCACTGAGTAAAAGTTTTATCAGGGCAACCTGGTACAGGAGACTTTGAAAGGAAAAAGATGAAACATCATAAGCTAGAAAACAGATAGAAGGGGAATTTTAATTTTGGTTGTTCCCTGAAATAAAATAATCTCTACTGTGGACTTCCCTGAGATTTGTCTTGTCTTTAAGGAATAATTTCAAAGATAATATGATTTCATATTATTTCCATTAAAATCTCCTTAGACTGGATTAAGCAATCATTATCCTCCTACAGAGCATTTTAAGATCTTTCCATTGGTGTATTGCTCAAAAGTTAATTGCAGAGTCAGAAAGAATTGCTTACTAACATAAACAATAAATAAAACAAAATTTCTCCTTTGTATCCTGCTTCTTCTGGAGTCAAAGTGTACACAGGTCTTTCTAATGTTTGCCACTTCTAACACGTGATGGCTTTAAATCCAGAAAAGACCACGCAAAGTAACCAATACCCTGTGCTGGTTAACACTGTGCTGTTAAGGTATAATTTCTGTAAAGCAAACACAGACACTGAAACGAAGCTGGAGCACTTCTCAAGGCTTTCAACACAGCTGCAACAAGGAGAACATTCCTGAAAAGAGAAAACTCCACAGGTCGGTATTAAGATGGGTGAAACACTCCGTCCCAGGAAATCCCAAGCAGCAAAGCCTATTATCAGCAACTGTTATCTAATGAGTCTGGCGCTGGGATGGCCAGGCAGCCTGTGCTCTCCCACAGCCTGCTCCCTGGCACTGCCACACTTCTGCCTGCATTCCAATTACTGGAGCACACCGTGCAGACTGGAGGGGTGCTTCTTAAATAAACAAGCCAAGCTTGATTAATTTACAGGACCAACAGGTGCCCTGTAAGAGAAGCCACTGCAATACTGTTTAAAAAGGATGTGTGATTTAGAGTGAGGCAAAAGGTAATTCAGGGGGATAAAGGTTTGGGATGGCTGTCAGGTGTGCCGGGAGCAGGGCATCCTCTAAGCTCCGAGCTGTCGTCTCTGTTGTCAGAGAGCTGGAAACCGGGCTGGGGACACCTGTCTGCTCCACGCACCCTATGGGCTTAGGGCTGGCAGCCTTTCCTGGCCCTCCATCAGTAGGGCCCAGCACCACCTGGGTGCAACAGTCAGGAATACAAATCCCAGAGTGCTGGGAAGGGTCACTCACTCCACTGAAATCCCCAGGCCTTGCCACTGACTTCACAAGGCACATTAGCAACGGCAAACAAATACTGAGAACAAATTCCTTGCTTTTGTAATGTTTTTCCCCTCACTCTGCAGCATTCACTATCTCCTCAGGAGCAGAATAAAACCACTTGTGCATAAAACCACCTAGCTGCTTAGCTTTCCAGTGTGTTGCTTTTACTGCTTTTACTGGCTGTATAATGCACACATTAAAGACCATATACAGCAGACCCAGCTAATTTCACAGTATGACATTACATGTTATTATGTGACCTCAGATTCTGACTCGGGTCTGCTTTACAGGTTTTATTGTGTCATGGATTTGCATTTAGCAATGTGGTTTTGGCTGGGGAGAGTTCATTCTCTTCATAATATCTGGTATGAGGATTTACAAGCTGATGTTTTGGATTTATGATAGAAACAGTGTTGATAATGCAGAGATATTTCCATTGCTGCTGAGCAGTGCTTCTACAAAGTCAAAGCCTTTTCTGCCTCTCACCCAATCAGTGAGTGGGCTCTAAGGAGTTGTGAGGGGACACAGATGGGACAGCTGGCCTCAAGTGACCTCAGTGATGTCCCACACCATATGGTGTCATGTTCAGCATATAAAGCTGAGGAAGAAGAGGGGGACATTCAGAGCGACGGTGTTTTGCCCCCTCAATTCACCATTACACTTGATGGAGTCTGGCTTTCCTGGCATTGACTGAACACATGCCTGCCCATAGGAAGCAGTGAATAAATTCCTTGTTTCTCTTTGATAGTGTGCAGCTTTTATTTTCCCTATTAAACTGTCTTTATCTCAGCCCACGGTTTTTCTCACTTTTCCAGTTCTCTCTCCATCCTACTGGTGGAAGTGAGCTGCCAGCTGGGGTTAAACCACAACAAACATTTAAGACTCTCTCAGAAAAATCTTTACTATACCCACACAGCAAGCTTTGAACATTTTACACTTACAGGAGAGCTTTTGTCTAATACTCCCATAGCCACCTTCAAGCATCTGGTAACTTGATCTGGGCCAAGTAATTCCAGAGTTGACAAAACCCAAGTCCAAGCCAATGATTCCAGCTTACATACCGGGGCAGCAGCTGCCAAAAACAATCACTGAATCATAGAATGCTCTGTGTTTGAAGAAATCCCTAAGTTATCATCTAGTTCCAACCTCTCTGCCACTGGCAGGGACACCTTCCACTAGACAAGGTTGCTCAAAGCCCCATCCAGCCTGGCCTTGAAAACTTCCAGGGATGGGACAGCTGAAGTTGAGTGTTTTTTTTTTTTTTTTTTTTCTCCTCTTTAAAGCAGGGGTCAATTTTGAACTAAATTACAATTTTTGAGTAAACTGTATGTTCCATTCTTATCGTGGTGAGGAGCAGATAAAGGCAAACAGAAATATGAACCATCCTACACCCAACTTAGCTGCAGAAGACCAGGAAGATGGGGCTGGCACGGGGGGGATTTCCCCTCTCAGGTCCCAGTCTGATGGCTGCCCCTTTCACTGTTCCCTCTCTGAAGCCGGCAGAGGAGGGCAGGCATCCTCCTTGTGCCCGTCCCTCCGCCCCGGGGTAGGCAGGGGCACCGCCGCATTCCCGCACTGCTGCCGGTGGGACGGGAGGGACGGGACGGGACGGGAGGGACCGGCCCGGCTCGCCGCCGGGCGCGGTGCTGCGGCGCTACCTGCTGGTGAGCGGCGGGAGCGCGGCTGCCGTGCCCGGCCGCGATCCCGGCGCAGGGAGTTGAGGAAAACCCTCGGGAGAGGCTGGAAGCGCCCCGCAGCCCTGCGCGCTCTCCCGGCCATCCCTGCGGAGCACCGCTTGCGGAGACAGCAGCAGCAGCAGCAGCAGCAGCAGCAGCAGCAGCCTTCGGGGACGGGCGGTCGGGGAGCGGCGCTCACCGCAGGAGGCGGTGGCACCCATGAGCGCTGCTCACGGTCAGAGGGAACATCTGCGGCCAGAAGCAGCCGTGGGGATCAGAATACCCGAGACAATAAAATAACCAGCCTTCGACACGTATGCTACAGACGGTCATCCTCGTCTAATGGCAAGGAGGAACGTCCTGGCTCTCCACATCCCTTGGAATATTGTTATCCATCTGTTTGTTTTTTTTGTTGTTGTTGTTGTTTGTTTGTTTGTTTGTTTGTGGGTTTTTTCCAATTTGTTTTTAAAAGGCAACAATCTGCCTTCTTTTGCAGTGATAGATAGTATGACAAAAGTTAAACCACTGTGCTTCTACAACACCACACAGACAAGAAATGCTCAAATTAACAATGACCCTGCCATGCATAGAAGGTCGGTATAGTCTTGTAGGAAACAAAGTGTTTTCTGTTCCGCACAGATGATGGATTTAGAACTGCTTGTACTGTAACTAAAATAATACAACACAATGCTCTAAAAAGGTCTGTTAGACCATTCTTTCCAGCAAGCCATTCATTTAATCTAAAGTCCCGAGAAATACAGTGCTCTGAACCCTGACACTCATCGACCAGTGTTTAGCAGTAAATAAAGCAAATCCCATTCCTAAATCAGAATATCAATTTTAAGCCTGACATGACTGAATTTTAGCTGATTTGCTTTAATTACAGAAATACCATTGTGGTAATAATACATTTCCAAACGAGCTTAGAGGGATGGTTTCTTGGCTGCCTGAAGGTATCGTAGTTGCTGCCAAAAGCGGAGCTCCTCCTGCAGCTCTGGTGCCTTACATTGGTGATCACACAGCTGCTGACCTGGCTGAGAACTGTGCACAGGGCCAAGCTGAGCCCACCCCCCCACACCATCATTTATTCATTAGTGTCAATACGAGAAAATCTGCAGCTTGGGCAGGACAGGGGGAAGACTGGGTCATCTCTTTCACAGGCTTAAGCCACCTGGTAAACGGCCCTTGAGGTCTTGGAAAATGTGAAGACAGCAAACGATGGAAGCTCATTAAGACCAAAGAAAAAGAAAAATTTTATATTTTTTTTTTTCTTCATGTATACTGTAAATATAATTCCTGAAAAGCAGATTTAAAAGTAAATTTTAAAGGCATAGCACTTCCAAAAGGACTAGAATTTTCCATTATCTTTAGGCTTGCTTCAGTCCTTAAGTCTCTGGCCCACAGGTGACTTTTACATGAGCCTAAAGCTGACTTTCTTGTGACTTCACCAATGACAACTGAGCCTTCTTTGCATACACTTGCACCAGGCCTGCACCATGGTCTTCCATCTCACCAACCACTCTCCATGATCCAGAGCTGCAATCCTGTGCCAAGAGATGCAGATTTTCTTTCTGTGTATGGTGCTGATTCTTTCTTTTGGTTTCACAGTGATAGAAAATTATATGTTGGCTTGGTGTTAGTCCACGGTAAAAATAAATAATTGCAAGAACAGCTCATGTAGGTCTCAAAATCTTGTGTTCAGCCACTGTTTCCCGTGTAACCGTGGTGTCCATACGGCAGAGCTGTCATCTCCATACATTTAATTGATGGACAAGCTTCAACACTCTTCAGTCAGGCTGGCAGAGCGATGTGTTGATCTGTTGCCATGGACGAGACAGCAAATTCGCAGCTGATCACCCAGTTCAAGTGAAGCACATGTAATCTCACAGTGACACTCACGACGGTGTTGACTTAGTGCGTACATAGAGATACACGGGACGAAGGGAGTGTCCTAAGGAGTGCTCAGCTTCCAAAATTAATGTCACATAGGAGCTCTGAATTTTAATACGGGTCATTAACATCAAGCTCCTGTAACCACTGTTCTGCAGGCAGAGCCTTTTAACTGTGTCAGTCTTCTGTGTGCTACACAAGGGGGTGCAAGTGATGTTACAGGTTTTCCAGTTCGTGGCAGGATGGGGGAGTCCCATCAGACTCCACCATGGAGGTGTACTTTATTGGAGGTGGTGGTGGCTTGAAGGATGGAGGTCTGTTCATACTGAAATAGAAGAGAGAAAATGCACTATCACACAAAAGTAGCATAAAAGACAGTTGTAAAATGTTCACAGGAGGAGGTGGATTGACACTAAGTCATTGTAAGAGCACCTGACATTAGCTCTTACATACTGTGACTTCCCTGAGTCTGTTTTATAACCCCAGCACATCTCCTGGTATTCATTTGGCTTTCTTAGCCACTACCTCACAATTTGACTTCAATCATGTTTTAAAAGAACAGAACATGGTCCTGATGAACCATTCAAAACCCTCACACAGGCCTTTTGCTCACACTGCTCTCTGAAGTTATATTTAAAGACTTATAACTTTTTTTTTGGTCAATTTGTAAATAAAGGTCCCATCCCAAATTAGTTAAAAAAATAAAGCCTGTTTTTACCTTTGATATGCAGGATTTGCAGTTGTGTTTCAAGAGGGTTTTTAGAATCATAAGTGATTAATTATAACTATGATTTTTTTAGTATTTTAGTGATGTTAGTAAGATTAAAAATAATTGTCTCTTAGATATTGCTTTCACCAATAGATCTTGGAGTGCTTTAGTAGGGAATAAAACTTTGGTAATAATTGCAAACTCAATGCTTCTTTGACTGGGATTGAATTTCGGGTAGCCTACTTTCATATATATTATTCAAAACTCAAATAGAGCTGCCCTAGAAGTACAATTTCATTAAAACATGTCCCCAAGTAACCATAGAAAATGAGAGAGCAAAAGCAGCTGGCAGGGAGGCTAATAGAAATGGGGGGCTCTGGGGACAAAAATTGACTGTTATTCTTCCCTTACACCCTGAAGCTCCACTGCAGCTGTTTTCTTAAAGTTTATTTTAAAGATAACCCACAGAACAGATGAAAGGACTGAGAACACTCCACTTTTCATATTGCTGTATGAAAAAAATTGCATTAGTCATCCATGTACTTAAAGGCCTTATGTGCTATGTGTCGTCTCAAATGAAAAGGTGTAAATCCAAACAGCTGAGTTAGAGTTTGTGCTGCCCTCTGTGCCACGCCTCCCGCCCCTGTGGCTCCATTCACTTGTACTTACATCTCTTTCTGGTACTGACACCATTTCCTGATGCCTAAAGCTACTAGACAGCTGCAGAAGAGGAGCAGGACAGCTACCACTGTTGGCCAGGGGAAGCGACTGGCGTTGGTGTTCCTCCCATCACCTGTAAGGGACACACCAGTCAGAGCTCATCTGAATGTCCACAGAGAGGAGGGAAATCCCGGCTTGCTGCCTGTGGCTCGCTGCTGCCTGCCCCGCACAGCGCTGGTGCCAGTGCAGCCCCTCATCACCAGGCTGAGGATCCCAAACTCCGAGCATTGCGGCTCTGATCTTTGCACTTAGCCCACTTTTGTTCTGACTGGGTGTGTGAGCTGATTTCAGCCACCCACTGGCTCACTTGATGAGATTATTTAGGCACAGCCCAGAGATCATTTCATCCAAAACACATTGGCTTTCTCTGTTCCTCTGTGAGCTGCTCTGCAAGAAGCTGCATGTCACAGTGCAGATAGGCACATCTGCCCACCCCAGCCCTCCTTCCCAATGGTTTATTTTTCACACCACTGATACCAGTTCCTGCCAAAATGTCTGGCCAAGGGCTCAGCTGCCTTTTGAGGTGAGCTCTTGTCGGCAGCACAGCATGCCAGTCCCATTCCAGCTGCCTCTCCCCACTGCGGTGCTGGGATTCCCCTCCCCTTCCCCTTTCTGCACAACCACCCTTGGGGATGCTGACAGAGGTGCCCTCAGGTCCTGGGTATGGAGAAGAAGGAGAGAAGGAGCACAGTCCTCCTCCTGCTGCCAGAGGGTGCAGCACTGGGTGCCGGAGAGGTCCACGGGTGATATGCCTCAGTGTGACCTCCCGTTGTGCTGGCATCACCACCCTGTGCAAGGCTGGCCATGCCGGTGTGTCACCCAGCCTGGGTCTTACCCACCGTGGCAACCAGCGCTGCGGCCAGTCCACCACGCTACATGAGCCACGAGATTTCCCCGGGGCACAAGAGAGTGACTGGCCAAATTTTGCTGCTGGAAGAAAACATGCACTGGAACTTAGCTTGGAGATGGAAGGAGAAGGCTGGAATGCCAAAAACCTGTGACAACCTGTGGTGTGAGGACACAGCAGCTGTGACCCCTCTTTCCTTCTCTTTTCCCTTTTTTTGAAATCCCCTGGTCAAATGCTCCAGGTTTTGTGCTTCTGCAGTGGCATGCTTAAAGAAGAGGATTTGTAGGATAATGTCTCACCAGTACTGTTCAGCAGGATCCTGATAGGAAAGAAATCTTTTCCTCTGGTAACTGAAATTGTCTGGTCTATGATGCTGTAGGACAGGTTACCTAAAAACATATGGGCATAGAACATTTTTAGTAACTTACTTGGGTTTTTTTAAATGAAGATTGTTTTTTGAACCCTCTGTTATTCACCCTGCTGAAAACAGGAAGTCAAATTCCAGGATCAGAGCATAAAAATTCACCTGGCAAGATGCCTACATTTTTGGCTTACAACCTTGTGTTAGATAAAAAATGTGTTTTTATCAAATTAAAGAATATAAGAAAAAAAGAAAGAAAAAGGAAAGGAAAGGAAAGAAAAGGAAAGGAAAGGAAAGGAAAGGAAAGGAAAGGAAAGGAAA
>VZTF01006007.1:305287-457173 GCA_013397755.1 Cnemophilus loriae
AAAAGAAAAGAAAAGAAAAGAAAAGAAAAGAAAAGAAAAGAAAAGAAAAGAAAAGAAAAGAAAAGAAAAGAAAAAAGAAAAGAAAAGAAAAAACCACCTGTTCAGATGTTCCAGCAAGCCAGCATTGAGCCAGCTTTGAGCTGCACAGCTGTCTGGGAGAATGATAAGCTTTTTACCTCTTTGATGGTAATGAGAAACCTAAAGATATTAAGTGGCTTAGCAGCAACACAAAGAGTCTGCCTTTGTCATGACTGAGCAAAACCTCAGTCTCCTCTGTCAAGTACTGTCTGAACCACAAAAATCATCCATCATCTGTTTGTAGGCAGTTTTTGCCCTTTCTAATACATGTCATGATAATAAGCTACTGATGTTTAGGATCACTTCTCCGTAAGGATACATTTCTGTTTTTTTCTAGCCATCAACACATTCACAGCTTCTGAAATAATAGCTAAAATATCCAACTAGACAATGGCACAGCATTTCCAGAGCTGGCATGGCACTTCTGATGTGGGGATTTGGTAGTGGAATCATTCAAATTTGTACAAAAATAAATAATGTCCTTCAATTATCTTATAAGTCTGTACATGACTACTTCATTAGGCTATACTGTGGCTATTTTGTACTCTTTGACTTTCTCTGATGCAAATGACAAATGAAATAACAGAAGAACCTGACAGTCTCTGGTATAACTGCTGATTTGTAAATCCAAGACAAAAAACCAGCTTTAAATGATGCAAATGACTCACCAGACAGAACCAAGAAAATCTCTTTATTGTGAGATGCTTTCTGGCTTTGACTGAAATTGAGAATTGAAGTGTATGTGTGTGTGTGTGTGTCTGTGTGTGTGTAGGTATGCATGCATGTGTGCATTAAAAAGCCCTATGAAAGTCAGTCCAATTTTAGGGCACTCTAAAAATTCACTGAGATTTTTGGATATTAATTCAGTTCTTTTCTACTTGCTTATTAGGTGTTTGATTTTATGTGAGTAAGTGTGACAGATCTTACATTTTTAAAATGCCTGACACTTTACAAAGTTATATACAAAAAAAAAAAGCATATACACTTAGAGATCTGATAGCACTGTGCTCTATACAGCACACTGATGAGCACTATTTTTTCTTATTTACATAATGGCTTGTGTTAGAGCATCCCAGGACCAAAATGATAATGGTAATCACTGTTGTAGGAGCCCAGTGGCCCTGGGAGGGCACAGGGATACACGTGCATGCCTCAGCAGGCTCACTGGTGCCTGTGTGCTCTGAAACTGCCCTCAATTACAGCTGCTGGACCGAGGACCCTTCAAGGCCATTATCTCTTAGCTGGTTTTCAGGCAGGCACAGGTGTAGGGAAGCAGTGGCAGGGATGTGGGGATGGGTGGTGCAACGCACGGTATCCCCTGCTAATAGTGGAGCAATTCAGCACGCTTTTAGCAAAAATTGCAACCAGCAATCTGTGCAAGAGCAGAATTGTGAAGCGTTAGAAGCTGCCACAAGGTTGTGTTATAAATGCACGGTTGTGGGTTGTACGAGGGCAGATCAGCACCAGAGTGCTACCAAAAATACATTCACAAAATGGAAAGCGGCTGCTACATTTGTGCCTCAGCCAAAAGACGACTCCCATGCAAATGCAAAAGCACATTGACAGGTCCTGCCTGTTCCAAAAGCACAAAGGCAAACCAAGATGTTAAAAAAGAAAGTCACTTTGGGCTTTGTACTGCTGAGCAGAGATTTTGTAAAGGGAAAGACTAGTGAAAAAATCACCCTAGGGTTTTTTTATTGATTTATTGATCTTTAATGAGGCTGTCTTTCAATGTTCTATTAGCCAGCCTTTATTGCTCCACATTATCTCATTATTTCACTGCTGCTCTGTGATTTTATTTAGCTTCTCTGGCAATTTATTTCATCTATAAACTACCTTCAGCACTCACTACATTTGCCTAGCAACTATCTCAATTGTAATATTATTAAAATAAATATGTCTAATGAAACCGGGATACTCAAATGTTTTTTCATTCCTCTTTTGCCGCTGCAAATCCTTGACAGCTTGGAAACCCAAGCCTTTATCTTCTAACTCAGTGGAACTCTACAGGGAAATTGCTTCTGTGAAGTATTGAAAATCTGGTGCACATTACTCCACCTGACTTTTGGCCTCTGCTCAGACACAACTTTTCCATGCTTAGTAATAATTTTTGCATGGTAATGTGGTAACTCTCAACGAGCAGCTGAAAATAAGTGCCACAGAGCTAATGCTCTGAGAAAAGGCATCACAAATTGAGGACCTGAGGACCTGCTGCGGTGCTTTTTGCAAGATGCTCCAGATTACTGTAGATTTGCAACCCAACATTCACTAAGCTGGTGCCACATTTGCACTTTGGCTTCATAACTCCTCTGTTGCAGTCCTGTGAAGCAAAGAAGATGCGTTGTCTACTCATGTGCTGTTGTCAAAGTCTCACTGGATGCTGTGGCACTGGTATAGCCTTTTGCCTCTGTGGTAGGAGTCAACGCTCCTGCTGAAGAGCACACAAGCTTGTAAAAATTGCTGTAGGGAACTGTATCACTTGTTTTTTATTTTCCCCCCCTTTCTTCCCTGTTTTCTGACTAATGAGGTCAAACAGGTGTAGCCCACTACTCGAGATGCTGGCTTCCCTCAGACAGGCACTACACAACGCTGTGTCTGGTTTGAAAGCCTATCACAAGCTAGAAACTCAAGCGGAATTTTACTGAGATAGGTAAATAAACTGAGACAAAACATCTGAAGCATTTTTATATTTCAGTTTAGTTTCAGGTGAACCTCAGGAGCTTGAGTGCACTGGCTTGTTTCGACCTGAAACCGGTGGAGCAATGAAAAAAAGGTACATAAATCAGACAGGATGTCACCAGCTCCAGTGGAACAAAACTGTTTTCCCAACTAGAAGAAGGAAGTTTTGAAACAGTTAGAGTGCAAGAGTCACACCTGCAATGTCTGATGCCAAATACCAACTTATTCAACATTTTCCTTTAAGCATTTTTTTTAAGTGCTAAGATTTCTAGAACTCAGCTAGCTATTTATCTGATATTCAAACACAGACAGATGGTGGCTAGCACTTAGACCTTCATTTTCCCAAGACAACTATTTCACATTTACTAAAAAGAATCCACCTTTCTTAACAACTGTCTCATTTTTGGAAAAATATCAAGCCAACTGAACAAACCTGGGAAGGTGAATTACAGCTGTAACTGATCACTCAAACTGATAACTCATCACTGAGCATCTCTGGCTCAGTGATGGAGCTGTTGTGGAAGCTAAGCAAAACCAGGCTACAGTTTTAACAGCCTTGATTTTGCTTCTCCTCTTCCTCCTCTTGCCTGTATCTGTGCATTCTTCCCTCATATCCATTCTCAGCTGTCTCATAGATTGTCATTTAAAACTTGCAAAATAGCAGGAAATGAACCAAACCAGTAGACTAAAACAGCAGGCTTGGGCTTGGTGTCCTGTCTGGACTGCAGCCCAGAGGATTTGCTCAAGAGGCTGATGGTGGCACCAGTGTGAGGACCAGTAGCGAGCCAGAGAGGAGAAGCACTAACCCAGGGTTGTCATTCCATGACTGGCACACGTTGGGAGCACTGGTTAAAAGGCAATTGCTTCCCAGGCTACTTGCAGAAGAAAAATGACTCAGATCCATCTCACATTATGAGTTTGACCTTGTACCACCTCAACCAGAGAAAATGTATAATTCAGCGAGGAGAATCCTCTCTGTTCACATTGTATATTTATAGCCTTTGTTGCTGATTTTTTTGTTGAGATGGAAGGGCTTTCAGTCCACTTGGACAAGCAACTTTGCTGTTCTGCTGTCAGCCAGGCAAGTGTCTCTGTTTTGGGGATAGAGAAAGCAGTGTGAGAAGCAGCAAATTTTAATTTCAGCACTGCTTCAATCTGTGTTCCTGCCTTGGCATATCTGAGTCAAGCCTCTGTGAGCCCCAGGGCTTTATGTGGAGTGATTCAGCTCCCAAAGAGCACTCTTTTGGGGCAGGCCAAAGCCTTGTGTTTAGTATCTCCCTCCAGTATTCTATTTAGGCATGGTATTTAACTAAAGGCAATAGGTATCCTTTGTAAACACTATAATAACACTAATTAACTTATTTGTAAACACTAATAACACTCAATGTCTGTTCAGTTGCCAAAATTAATGAATATATCCTAAACACAGCATTAAAAAAGATAAAATCAAGACAGTATTTTCTCATATATTTATTCCTGAACTGCGGTTACACTGGCAGTGGTTAATGTACTTCCTAGTGTGTAATGCACTAGGAAAAGAACTTCAAAGGACATTAAATTTCTTTTTTCAAAAAAAGTAAGATGGTTATTGTGTTTATGTGTCTTTCTTCTACATTGTTGAAGGAATAGAGAAAACAGTTTGATTCAATTGATTACTTTGTGTTATGGAAGCGGAAGCCAAATTTGCTTGACTTGTGAAATCCAGAGAGGCCACAGATGTTGACTGGTGCTCTAAAGACAGTTTACATGGTATCACATTTAGCCTATAGGTTCTTTAGAAAATAGTGTTAATAAATCACAAAACAACCTAGATCAAGGAGCTTGCAGTAGCTGTTGGGTAAATGCAGACTGTGCAGCAGAAATCCTGCTGTGAGAGTTAAGGGTAAATGCTCAAAACACATTTCACAACTCCAGTGGGCACTTGCAGACAGCTGATGCTATCAGTGCTGACCCTTTCCTGCTGGCTGGCTGCAGGCATTGCTAATTTGTGCTTTTATACACAGGGTTCAGGTTGACTGCTGTGGGGTGGATCACGCACTTGAGTGTGGCGCTTTCCAGCTAAGCCAGGGCCTGCCAGAAATGGGCCATGACAACAGGCCACAGCCATATAAGCCCAGGAGATCACCTGCTCTTGCAGGTTTTCCTCTCAATTGCTGAAGACAGTTTTATGTATTTACCAAATCCATGCTCTGGTAAAACAGAGTTAGTTATATTATTGCCGTGTGGGCGTTGGTGGAGGAACTGCTGCTTATCCCAAAGGGCACCTTTGGCTAAGGAACCCCTGGCGGTGCTTCTTGGCACCTCGCAAGCCAGCTCTCTCAGCAGTGCGGTGGAGACACGCAGCCACTCACACTGAGCTGGCCAGCTCAGGCGTCGCTAGAGGCAAAAGAGTCAGAGGCGGCCCTTGCTGGAGCACTGAAGTTTATTACTTATCTGTCTCGATGCAGTCCGAGGAGGCAAGGAGGCAAGGGAGCAGGGGAAAGGGTGAGGCAAGGGGGGAAGGGACCAAGGGACCAAGGCAGCAAGGACGGAGGCAGCAAAAGGGACACACTTCCATTCGGGATAGACTTATATAGGGATACAGGAGGGAGATGGGGTAATACAACAACAGCCAGTGGGGATAAGGAGGGGATGGAGTGGGGCTGGATTACATCCTCTTAAGGAATGCAAGGGGCGTCTGTCTGTTGGCCAGTCAGACAGACCGAATCTCCATAGGGTCAATGGGGGAGGCCTTTCTCACTGAGGTAAAGGGGAGTCTTGCACTTTGGAGCCTGCCCACCAGCGGGCTCCCTCTGTACCTGGGCTCTCTGGCCCCCTGGCTACCACAACTGCTGGTTCAGCCAACACAGCATTATGTAATTAATGAATGGGAATGATGCCCTGCTGTTGGTTCGAGGAAAACTGATGGCTTTAACTTTTCGATCACATGCACCTCTCTGTCATAATAGGACACATTTATTTACAGTTTTATAGGCATATGATTCAATTTTATAAAAATGCTCAAGAATAATATCTAATATTCAACAAGCCATTTTACATGCAGTGCTAACATGGCAGATTTAGCATGATTTCTGTCAGATCTCTGCTCGGGTAACCTCACAGCTCACAAATTCCCAAGCAGCAGCACATTGGTAGCATCAGTACCAGAGCGCACTGACCTTTCCCTGTCACACCTCTGACCCTGTGTGCATGACATTTAGGCAGTGGTCAAGCAGAGATCCTACATATACTGAATAAGTAATAAAGTATATTTGCCTCTTACCTGAGGCTGTCATGACAGCTGATGTAAGTGTTGAATTACCAAACTCTATAACAATCAAAGCAAACATTCAGCATGAGAAAGGTGTTTATTCTGCTCTAGGAAAGTGAGTGATTGAAAGGTTCGGGAGCAAGAAAATACGTCACACCGAATTTCCAAATAATCTTTCCATGCACAACTCAGCCAAGTAGTCCAGAAAGAAACATGAAGCACCTGAGGTAACTGTGCTGAGAAGTCCCTAGGGAAACAAAGGTTTTGGGGAAAAAAATTTTGGAGCCCCTGGTACCTCAACTTAAAAACCAGAAATGAATCACATGGGTTTATTCAATACAAAGAGGTGCACCTTATTAGCATAGATGTTGAAATAACATTTATGACCTGGTGGTGGCACCTGCACAGCTCCATCCATGAGGTACTTCAGAGGCTACAACTCTTGAGAGGAAATTTCAGAGACACTCTGCACTGAAAAGTGTTCACTGAGTCCTCAAAGAAGAGGAGAGAGAGTTATTCTTTCTAATTAAAGAACTGTTAACCACACGAGCAAGCTCCATCCTGACAGATGAGAGACACCATCCTGCCCAAGCAGCATATATGTCCTGAGATGTCTGTTTTCTTTCTTTTTGTTTTTTCCCAGCAGGACAGACAAAGTACTCCCTGGGTAGGCTAGGAGGATGGATTATGTCTCCCCAAAAAGGTCTGTGGAGGAAGTGATCTATGAAAGCTCACACACTCCATTAGAAAAACATATCTGGGAAGCCAGCCAGAAGGTACCTCTGTCTGGTCAGGCACGTGTGGAGGGCATTGGGTGCGACTGCAGGCTGGATCTTAGCGTAAACAGGCAACTATCCACTCTCCAGCTGCTTTTCTGTGCCAACACTTGTACCTCCTTTGACTGCTGCTCTTCCATTTGCATTTCATCTTAGCCTTGCCTGAGCTAACAGGGATTTCACAGTAGCTGGCTGACATAAAGGACTCCTTACCAAAGATGCAACAGGCCTAAAAACCAGAGCAGTGAGGCTCTTTGAGATGTGCCTGGCTCCTAGAGGGTTCTGCAGAGTGTGCAAGGCGAAGCAGGATGGTGGCCTGATGCAAGTTGCTAGGGTTCCTTCAAGAGATCACCTGGCAGAGGCCAGCAGAGGAAAAAGTCTCCCTCTCTCAGGGCTCTCCAGTATCTGGGATGGTTTTCTGGCCCCCAGTGGGGTATTGGCTGAGCCCCCAGCGCCTGCCACAACCTGCACTTGCAGAAGTTTTTCCCACAAAACCCATACTGTTTTCATGCCACCTGCTTACAGCATTTCTCTGAGACACTCATGTAACCCCCTGCTGAAGTGCAGCTGCATCCCATGCGGAGCAGAGCAAACTTCTCCGAGAGAGATGTTTCCAAAGGGCTTCAGCTGAGGTGTGCAGAGAAAATTTATCTGTCTGCAAAAAGGTGATAATAAGACAAACTCGCAGTGGAAGAGCAGGGATTTACCAAATTTACACAAATTGAGAAACATCCTATCAGTTCTTTAACACGGCAAAAGTGCTGAGGATCTTGGCTGTGTACTTAAGCAGAAGGTAGAACCATTAGCAGGGCTGTTATTTTTAATTATTAGTTCAGTACTGAAAAAGCTATATTCAAATGCCAGCTGAAGCATCAGAAATAACATTAAGTGCCCCTCAAGGCTGGAGTTTAATCATTCTTGGTCTTAATTATGATAGATTACCTCACCAAAATGTCAGTTTATAGTATTTTCTCTGAAGTCAAAGCTGCAGAAAGGAGTACCTTACTACCCATTTAGGGTAGTAAATGCTACAACAGCTTTAGGACTTTATAAATGCACCTTGGACACAACCCAAGTTATTTTATTCTCTAATTTATCCTACCGTCTGAAACCGTGGTAGTAAGAACTTCAGTTGGGGCTTCATTAGACTTATTGTCTGTGAAGGAAAAAAAAAAAAAAGAGAAAGATTAAAGCAGTTCTTAAAAGTAGTTATAAAGGCTGAAAATTTAGTTCGGGCTTGTGTCATACTGTGCACCTTTGCAGAAGGTATGGCTGAGAATTAATGTAATTCTGTCCTTTCCTGTCACATCTAAATACTTTAACGTTTTTATACAGAATGGATCTATCTTAGCATTAGCATAGCCTGCAGGCAAGAACATAGACTGCTTTAACTGACAGCTCTTCAATGTGAATACATTTCTAGAAAACTGCAAATTGGCGGAAATGAGTCATTTTTGAGAAAAAATAAGATTTATCTCCCTCCCCTCTGAAGCTGTGTTTCCAGAGTAGTAATCTGTGGCTTTTGCTGCAGTCTTACTTTGTGGAAAAACATACCAACAGGAATATACACAGCCACAAGAGAGCCCAGCTGAGCTGCAAGTAGTTGCCACGGTAGGTGACGTGCCCCTAGATGCTGCTAACGTGTCAGCGGCTCACTCGTATTGTCTGTGCAGCAGGCAGCATACATAATAAAAACGTTTTAGAAAGGTATAAATATGCTTTTTCACCTGAGGAGGAGACATGCCCAAGAGGGTGCTGGAGGAAATCTGTCTGCCCTTCTAGCCAGTCACCCTGCATCCTCAGAGGTGCTGAAAATTGCACCCCCAAATCTCCCGCTCTCACCAAAAAAGCAGGACAGTATTTCTCCCCACTTCCCTAATCATGTAGCTAATTTGTATAGCACAGGTTATAGGGGAGTTTCTCCACCACCCACAGAGGTGCGGCCTTCTGCATGTTTTTCTGAAGATGTATAACATAGCCCTGAGTCTGAGGATTTGGTTTTGTAGGGAGCCACGAGTGCTCAGTGAGAAACACATGATTATAATAGCTCACTGGTGCCATGTGGCTACGCTAGAGTATTTTGGGGTATGGGAAGTACAGCAAGATTCTGCCTAAACAAACAAGTGTCTTCTGTTTGTGCAGGAGTTTCTTAGCTCATTTAGAGGCTTGAGCAAAGATTTGAGCTAAAAAACCTGCCAGAGTTCAAGATGTGTGATGAACTTGTACAATAAAGCTTCTATACTCTTGGCATTTCCTCAGTATTTTAAATAACAGAGAATACATGTGTTTGATGTTCTTAACATTTTATATGTGTCCTATCTATGAAAAACCTACCAAAGGAAACAAATATTTCTTCTGATGAGATATTCCTTGTTTCATTCCCTGGGAGGGGAAGCAGACACACACACGAGAATGTCTTATGTGTCTCACGGGTCCTTTGCAGCATCAGCGTTGATCTCAACTCATAGAAACCTTCACTGTCTTGTAAGTCTTCTTGTACCACAGAAATTTCTTGAGGAGAGAAAAAAAAAAGAAAAACCCTCTTGTTATGCTCCGAACTATAAGTTAGAGCTGTGCAAAATATTGGTACTGGGAAACAGGCTCATATAGCTGCAGATTTCTTTGCTGAGATACTGTCAAAGATTTGGCAAGAATAGTGTGGTCATGCCAAACCATAGTTCCCACTCCCAGCAATTGCAGGGGGCTCTGGTCACAGCCATTTGCCAGCTGTTTCCTTTGAGGAGGCCTGGTGCTCTCCTCTCCAGCCAGAGAGACACCCACAGGTTCCCTGTGGCAGGAGTGGATAACAGCCATGACTTTCCCTGGGAACCACTCCTGCAGCTGTGCTGTTTTCCTGTGGACAGGTTGCTTTACCTCCAGGCTGCTCCGTCAGGCTTGCTTTGTCCACGTACCACAGGAGGCTTGGCTTGGGAAACGCCTTCCTCACGACACAGCTCACGTTAGGCTGTGGGGCAGCAAAAGGGAATTGTTAGGTTAAATATGTACATACACACACACACACACACACACACACACACACACACACGTATTTATATATATCTATGTTAGGTGAGCCTCTGACATTTCCCTCCTGCCTGCCAGCTTCCAAACTCCTGTACGGACAGTGGTTGTTTGCTCACAGCCCTGCTCTGGAAGGAAGCACTCGCTTCCTCTTTATTGTGTTTCTTGCCCACTCGCCTCACTTTTCTGATTGTGGACACTATTGAGTGAGAGCCCAGGGACACCTCCATTGCCCTGGGTGTCAGGACTCCAACCCCCTCCAGTCTTGTGCTGTGGATGGAGAGATGTAGAGTGACCCCCACTCTCCTGCTCCCAGCGACAAACACCCACATGGAAAAACACCGGAATTGGTAATGGGCACAGTCTGTGTGTGGAGAATGAGATGCTTTCTGATTGCCATGTAAATCCTTCCTTCGTTAGGCAGAAAAAAGAGACAAATCCCATGAAAAAGACTGCCTAGCCCAATGATAAGTTGAATATACAAAATTAGATTCCTTTGTAGCAGACACAACATGTAAGAGATTTCCAGAAATCACAAGGAATTGGATGCTTTAGATGCAATAGTCCTGGTTCTGTGCCAATTGTTCCAAAGATCTGTGTTTGTGCTCTATTTAACTTCTCAGCAAACAATAGATGGGCAGGACCTCAATATCAAGGCTAGATGAAAGGCTGGGCACTAGCAGGGTGAGAGGTCTCATCCTCATGCTGCCTGGACGTTCCCAGGTATGTTTATTTAGCAGGTTATGACACTGCTAAGTACTAAACACTGTTATAAGAGAAATGGCCTTGTCTTTTCAACAGAAGAAAAAAGCATGTGCTACTCATGCAGCACAAACCCCTCTTGCTCCCTCTTTCAAATAAATTGGTTCCCACATTTAGTTGAAAGCAAGCTTGATGTATTGAAGCCAGCAGAAGTCAATCATTCAGTACGAAGGCTGAAACTACCCAGCTGAAACTCTTTCCCTGCCATGGTAAACAGCACCTGAGCTTGCAGTGTAATTGCTTTCCCCTGTTTTCCTCTTTATTATTCCCTTATTTTTCAGGTACTTTTAGGTCATAATATTTTATAAATTCTTCCTATGAAGAAATAAAAATCTGATATCCTCACTAGATTTAAGCCCTGCATGAAAAGGCAGAAAAGAGAAGTAAAGGAGTTGGTGTTTGTTTGAAGGTGAAGAACAGACAGAGGCTCTTGGGGGAGTTTCTATTGCCCAGTCCTGTGATAGCACCCCTTGCTCTGCTCAACAGAGACAAAAGCCTGCAATGTCCAACACCACACCCAGAAATAGGTCACCAGGAAAATGACACCATTTTGCAGAACCAACTGACTCATGGATTGTGTGAAGTGAGTGGTTATGAATAGTACAAGGTTCTGCCTGTCCACAAGCTCTCTTTCCAAGGAAAACTTTCTTGATTTGAGATACTTGCAGATCAAAAGCTTTAAGCTGGAGAGATGGAACAGGAAGCAAAGCACCATAGCCAGTAGCCAGAGAGGCTTACTAGTCAGTCATATGAGCCATAAATATGTTTTATGCCAAGCACGGCCAGTGCAATTCAGCAGGCTTAGATTTTGCCATTACCAAGACTAAAACAGAGGCCCACACAACAGAGAAGTCCTTAGCTAGCTCCAGTTTGTGCTCACTGCTGTGGGGGTGGGAGTCGCTCAGAGCAAAGGGCACGAGCACCTCGTGTTAACTCCTTGCCTTGCCTGCTGCCCCGTGAGCTCAGTCAGTTTGGAGGTCGCTTCTATGTCTGATTCAGCTCAGCTTGCCTGGTCCTGCTGGGGAGGTGTGGTGGCAGTCACAGGCATCACTCTTTGCTCCAAAATTGCTCACCTTCTGCGAGGTGCTGGCTGAGCCCTCCTGCAGGCTAATGAAGATCTCAGGGTAAGCTGGAAAGCAAACATTAATGTATTAGTGAAATGGACACCGCAGATCACAGCAACAGCTCCTAATAACACTTAACAGCCTTGTTTCAAAAGAAGAGTGGAAATTAAATCCTACCTCCAGCCACACATCAAGCAAGATAAAAGCATGCAGAGCTGCAATTTGAGGTCAAGGAAGTGGTTTACAAGCCTGTATCAGCAGCTATTGCCACAGGATCCAGGACGTATCTCACTGCCTACCCCAACCAGGCTTGGGTGGCTTTGCTGGGGAAACAAACTGAAACCATCCTGCAGTCACAGCTCCAGCAGCAGAGCCAACCTTCCCGGGCCCCATGAAGTCAAACACACCCCAGTGGCTGGTTCCTCTGCTTGCCAAAGGCATCTCCAAAGGCTTCAGCCATCCCCCAAAATGTTGACTGGTTTTGGGTGCCAGCTACCCACATGCTGTTGCTTGGACAGACGCGTGACAGTGTCCCACCGCAGATGCTTCCTGCCTTGCCAGGAAGCCCTGAGCCCGCCTTCACAGCACGGCAGCAGGTCACTGATGACCACATCCACACCAAACAAAAAACTGTTTTCTTCTCTTTTTGCAGCGTTTTGGTTCTGGGCACAGCTGACTGTATAAATTAAAGCTATCAGGTACTGTAAGCCTCTCTAAACTGGCATTTCTAAATTAGCCATTGGGATGCCTGGTTTGGAGCAAAATTGACTGACTTGTTAAGTAATGACTATTGAAACTGCGTTAATACATAACAGATCTCAAAAGCCTCAGATAAATTGTGCTTCTGGCCCTTTCTGAACCCTGAAACTGGACTGGAAACAAGTGCTCTCCCTGAATTACTTAGGAGATCCACAATTCTTTATCTTTCCAACCTAAACCTCACTTTAATCTCTACCATTAAAATAATTTTCTCCTTTTCTTACCCTGTTAATTGATATAAGACCACTTCAGTTAATTACATTCCCCCCTGAGGTGAACTATTCAGGTTTCCCTGTTGTTTTATACAGTTAATCCACCAAGGACTCTCCTGACTTTATTTTTAATTTCCATTTTTCTGCCTGATATTACTCTGCCTGGGCATGTCTTACATTTAATTATCATGGCCTTATGGTTTTCTGGACTTACAGTACTTTTTTTGAGTGGAATTTCCTGTATTTTTAATCTCTCCTGTGTTTTGGGTTTTTCTGTTTTTCTGGGGGGTGGGATGTAGCAGGGGTTATAGATTTTTCCTACCAGGAAATGAGTGTCCTAAGATTTCATTCTTTCTTCTTCCTTCCTAAAACAATGCAGATGGTAGTGGAGCTGGCAGAAGACAGCCATACTTTTTCAGATACACGGAAAAGTCTGGTAAACTGGATCCTCTAATTGCTGCAGAAGTTGGCTAGGAGGCTAAATAATGTCTGGTCTAGTTCATGCTCTTCCTTTTGATTTTTTGACGAGAATATGCATGCTTTTCCACACCTGTATTGAGCGCTGTCCTCTGCTTTCTCAGAAGACGTGTCTGCTGGGTAACTGTTCTGGCAGGCAGCTCTCACACATAGCTCTGAATGGTCTAATAGATCTTTTCCAATTAACATCTCAGCCCCTGTTAACACTTTGACATTCATTTGTCTTGCTAGGATATTTACCAATGTTTTGGATCTAGCAGAAATTCAATATTTAGTTCAGTAGTTTCTGCTGCTGAGCTTTTACGCTTACAAAAAGGAGAAATCAATATTTGGCAAAGTTAGACATGAAAAGACCATACTTTTTCACAGAAACTTGTATCTAAAAGAACTTTCTTCTAGAAGAGAAATATTTTTAAGTATTTCAGTCCAAAAGTACCCTCTTAAAAAAGCTATCTTGATTGAATGTCTGTTTTTACTCAACATACCAAGACTCTCAGCTTCCTTGAGAGATTTTTTCATGCCTTCTCCATCCTCTCCAGTCCAATTCTCAGCCCCACTCAGGCCACCTCAAGCAACTGTGAGGGAACACTCCTTGGCACCTCTCAGACTTGGCCTGTCTCTGCTGTGTTTAGCCCTGCCTGAAGTATTTGTCAGAGGGATCCTGCATGAGGAGTTTTCCACAGGCACCCTCTCCTCCTCCTGTCCTTTACAGCTCTATGGTGCAATAGCTGCCTGCCTTCCCTGCCCTGCTTTCAAGCCACCCAGCCTGTGGGGTTCAATTATGTGAGTGTTTGGGTGACAGGGGAGATGCTGGCTTGCCAAGATGGGAAAACCTCCCCAGGTTTCAGCTGGCCTTTTTCCCCTAGCTGTGTCCTTGCTAATGGCCAGGATGACAGATATAACCAACATACGGTGCTGTTGACTTTGTATACATATACTATCTTCAGGTTCTGTCACACCCATTTGAGGCTGGATCTAACTGCCAGAACACAAATATTAATTTCTTTATTCTCTGGTCACAAGGAACAAGAGAGGTGCCGTTATCTGAAAGGGCTCTTTGTCCCCAGATGTCACCTAGAGAGTGCCGGATTATTCTGGGCAGTGTCTCTGCCAGTGCTGCACAGGTGTGTGGGCTGGCTCGGGGCAGGCTCTAAGCCCTCTGCTCTAGGTCTGTCCTGCTGCTGCAGCACGAGAGATTAAATGGGGAAAGGCTGGGATGGTGCAATCATAAGTGGCATGACTTCAGCAAATGGTAACGGGAAAGAGTGAGACAGGATGCAAAATAGTGATTTCACCTGCAAAATTCAGACATGAAAGGGCTAGGAGCACAAAAGCACACTTCCTCCAAGTGGTGGACTCTACTTGCCTGAGGTCTGAGAGACTTTCCTCAGCACCCACCACAAACCTCAGGGCTCTCAGAGAGCCCCTGCGCCCAGCTCTGCCCTCGGAACCCCTGCGAGAGAGGCTGGTGGCACAGCACCCTGGTCCAAAGCCAGCCAGCACTTACTGGGAAATGCAGATTGTTCACCACTGAGGGCCACAGCTGCTTTCTCCAGTTTGCCTCTCTACCCTGCTGTACTGATATTCTGATGTGGGTTCATGCACAGCTAAGCACACATCTCACAGTAATTTAGAGAAAAAGCCAAATAAAGCAACCTCTTAGACTAAGAGACACACAAATCTAGGCAAGAGCATCAGCAATGATGGAAGAGAGAGAGGTCAAGTACGTTAGTATCCTTGAACGATTACCCAGGTAACACTGTGCTATTTGAGAAATGTTGGTTTTAAAAAGCGTCTGAATCATGCAAATGCAAGAGGAGATTTCAGATAATTAACTTCTATTTTTATTTCTTTTACATCAGTGACCAACAGCCCCCAGATACAAATTACTTTGTTTTTGTTGCTGCTCCCTGTTGAACCTTTCTTTGAATTCAAAGCATCAGCCTTGAATGGCCGTGTGATCCTCAAGCTGTGGGCTTTCTTGGACAATCAGCTACAGTCAAGGGACTGTTGACAGGCCCAGTGTTTAACACTCATTTACTTTCAGAGCTTTGGAAATATGTTTTCCAGACCAACTGATCTATAAAGAGAAAATAAAGCCTGGTTTGCAAGTGGGCAGCAATCTTCTGATTCAGTTGTACCTTAGTGATTGTAGAGCAGTTCCTAAGCCACTTGAAAGGGAACAAGGCAAGTACCTAAAGATGGGGAAGGCTTACAGAATGAAATGCCAGCCCACATGTTTGCAGTACACAGGCCCTGCCACTCCTGATCAGTTTGAGACCCCCCCACTGGGACCCTCATTTCCAGAGCCAGAGCCTTTGGCAGCAGTTGAATGTCACATGCCTTTGAGGATGTGACTTTGCTACAACAGTAGTCCCAAACTGCTCACTAGATTTTGGACATGATTTCCTAACCACAGACAGCATGGTCACTGGGACACAGAGATCTTGATGAGCAGTGTGCTTCCCTGTAACCCACAAAATCCCAACATAAGCCTACGCATCAGGGGAATATACTGGCCATGTGCGTGGCAGTGAGGTTGATACACGTGCAATGAATCTGCTATCCTTTCATGACAGAAATTGAAGGAGTGGGCTCAAATTCTTCTAAGAACCCCAAGGGTATTTGCTAACATTTTGCCTCACTGCGGCTGGAAAAATGACAAGGTGAATATGTACGTATTAAAAAACCCCCAGTATCTGTCAAAAGTTGGCTTCAGACCCAGACAGGAGTGTCACCTTTCCAAGTGCAAGGCAGCAGCAGGCAGCTGGCATAAGTCCCTTACCAAATACTCTCACAGTGGTGCTGCTATTCTGGACATTCTCTGGGTGGTACAGCACATGGCAGGAAAAGACTCTGCCATCATCAGTGATTTTGGTGGGGAAAACCTTTAGGGCATTGTTCAGACCCAGGAGGACTCTTTGCCCGTACAGTGCGCTGCTGTTCCTGTACACAGCAGGACAGGAGGGCTCCTTGGTCACAAGTTCCTCCTTCCTGTCATTTTCACCCTGTGTGCAGAAAAACCCACAAAATTATGAAGTCCAGACACGCACACAGCAAAACATTTTTGTAGGCCAGCTCTATTCCCACTATGAAAAGCTTTCCTTGCACATTGTGTAGCAGTAAGTGGACATTTGCAACATTAGAGGGTTTTTTCCAAATATATTCTCTCTCAGAACTTCAATACCAAGAGCAGTCATCATCTTGACAATAAAATATGGAATAAATAGCTGCATCTGGAGAGTCCTGATCTCTGTAGCTTGCAGAGAGAGCAACAGAGGTGCTTTCTCACTGCACCAGTCTTTAAGTTATGCTGAACACCCCATACATATTAAATACAACTGAAATTTCAAGGCAAACTTTGCTCTTTTAGAATTTTAAGTAGAAAAACCTGATTGTAATAACAACTAAAATTTATCTCTCTTACTGTCTGTGTGGCAGCCACCCTTGGCTATAAGTACAGCCAGCATGTCCTGGACATCTGTGCCTTGGCACATATTTGCAAGCTTTACTCTGTATGATGCATGGCAACCCACATATTTCATTGTGCTGACCTTTGGGTGCTTTTTTTTCCCCCCTTTCCTCCGCTACTTTGTAGAGTGAATAGGCAAAACTGAAGTAGTAAGGATAAAGGTGTTCCCTACAAAAAGGTTTAAAATTTTAATATTAAGAATGACCTGCATAAGGGAGATCTAAATAGATAATGAACCAGGACAAAAGGTTAAAAAATCTAAAATATTTGAAAGTCACCTTTAAGGAAACGCTGAACAGTTACAGCTTCTCAGTGACAACATATATAAATGAACAGGCAAGGCTCAAGGACACTGCTCACTGATACTTATCTCTACACACTGAAAATGAATGCTAAAAGGTTGCATTAAAACATGCATATAAATATTTATCCAGAAAGTGAGATAAAGCACAAAAATATAGAAAGCTTCATATCTCACAGAAAATTGCTTAAAAATAGTTTTTCATGTGGTTAGCTTGATAACTGGGTTTACACGTCTTCAGTGGCATCCGTGACACAGAGGTTAACAAAAGCCAAAACATTAGTCAGTACCTTCCTTTTCTACCTCAAAGCAGCCTGATGTCTCACTATCCTACACAGTAACCATGTATTTTTCAGATACTACAGTTTCACTACAGAAAAAATCACTGGAAATCCAACACAAGAAATATTTTAGTTTTGTTATATTAGCCACTTTTCCTAGACTTGCTTTCTACATGCTCCTGAAAAATTCAAAGCAATTAAGATGGAATTTTTTTGTCTTTGTTTCTTTAACAGCTATTATTTGCAGTGTGTATTTTGCAACCCTATGGTTACACTTTTTCCCTTTATTATCACAGTCCAATATGACTGATAAGTTTTTGAGCAGATTCTGCAGGACACAGTAAAGTAGAACATTTTCATTTCAATCTGCAAAAATACCCTGTAGTTCTTTCTGAACTTTATATCTGACATGAGAAATACTTACCACTAGCCATTTCAAAGGATAAGTGTACAAATTTTCTGAGGTCGCGTCCTCAAGGCATGGAATTTCTAAAGTCTGGTTTAACCACACTTTCTTCAGGTAGTGCCTCTCCTCTTTTATCATTGGAACAACAACAACAACACCACCACAACAAAAAACAAAAAACAAAAAAAAACCAAAAAACAAACCCAAGGAGGAAAATCAGAAGCATGATGTTCATTGTGCTTTGAAAAACAATGCTGACTAATCTTCTCTTCAAGGAACAGGCACTTTTTTGTTTAGAAGGGAACTGTAATTTTCAACCATTACCCCTAGACACATTTTTTTAAGTGAAAGCCCTGCATCTGATTCTGGTCACAGTTTCATGATTCAATTCAGAGCATTACCTGAATTTTTTGGCAATTCTTAAAAAAGCTTTTCTTAACTGCAGGATCATGAGGTCTCCTTTCAGAGCTGAGAATAATTTGAAGCTTCAATTTTTATCTTGCAACTTTTTTTCTGTGGCAATAAACCTTCACACCAATTTTGTGCACCTCTATTTCCTTTTCTCTGAAGATATCTGCAGACCTTCTTTTCACTAAGCAAGCTATTCAGCATGTCAGTCAGGTTAAGATTAACCCTGTTTTTCGCTGTAAGTGCTCCTTTTGTTATTCTCTAACCTGCCCACTATCACAAAACGTGTCACTCTTTCCTTTCTCATCCATTTCAAAAGCCATTTCACCATCTCCTACCCTAACCATTCTCAACCCAGAGTTCCATCCAGCTGTGGAGGCTGGGCAGAGTGATGCAGTGAACAGTGCAGTGCTATGGTCCAGATGTTGGGTCTGTGAGTGTGCATGTGTGCATTTAAGCAGGAAGAGCAGTGGTGATGGGTGAGAGATGCTATGGTCAGCACTGATGTCTCATAGGCTGGATTAAGATGTTTTGCCTTCTTTTGAGTGGAAGTGGTTCATTGCAAAATATCTGGTTACCTTAAAAAACAAACCTGCAAAAGGTAGCAAACTCAATTTTTTAGTTCTCTCTAGCAACCAGTCATCAGTAGCACAGCTTGCTATATCATGTAGTTACTGAAAAAAGCCACAATGCTGCTGATATGAACAAGAGCTGCCCACACTGTAGACAACAATAACAGCATTGAACCTGTCTGTATCAACCAAGGGCAAGAGAAAAGGAGCAATGCCTGATTAGCACCGTGACTGTACTAAGGAAGAGACAGAAAAACATTGCATGAAGAACAGAAGTGTGGGAGGGTTTCATAGGGTTACCAGTACAGTTTGTACCTCACTGCACTCCCCTTGATCCCTCTGCCCTGTGGAGCACAGGAAAATTCCAAAAGGGTAGCCTGCCACAACACACCCCCATACAGTGGGTGGGGTGGCAGCTTCCTCTTTGGCACAATTATCCAGCATGTATTGTTTAAACACACCCATCCTCTGTGAGCTGGGCAGAGGTGCCTGCTCACTTAGCCTCTGTGAGTTCATCAGGGCAGGAAGCTGCTGCAGGGTTGCCCAAGATGTGTCTCCAGGATAACAGCACCGAAATGCTTGGAGCCACTGCCATGCAGGGGCCATCAGTGTTAAACGTCCCTGTGTATGTTTTGTACAGGACCTCCTCCTGCTACAGAAGCAACGTGGTCGAGCATGGGGACTACCAGTCTGGCCTCATGATGCAGGTAAAAGGGCACTGGGAGCACACTAAAATACCCCTAAAATAACCTGCACTCATCCTGCTCCTAACTCTTGAATGTCTGCTGTGACTACACCCTTGGGCACAAGCAGAGTGAGCACGTTGGCCTTGCAGCTCTGAACTGAAACAGAGCCAGGTTTGTTGTATTTACTTTAATCCTTCTTGGGTTGTTAGCAGAAACCTGGGTCAGAAAGAGGTTTCTGGGGTCATCAATCCAGTTCCCCATGTGCACAACAACAAGCTTGCTCAACACCCCTGCCAAGTTCTATCTTCACAGCAGTTTGGGCTTTTGCCCTCACTGCTGACACTAAATAGCTGTTCGCAAAGTTGCTGCACTGACAGTTGCCACTGCTGTTTAATTTGTAGTCAAATCCATTCTCATCTGATTTAAATAAATTTGTTCCTTTACCAGGATAATTTAAATATCCTCCCTGGAGTTCACACTCTCCCCTGAGGCTTACTTACCAAGAGCAGTCATGCTGCTTTCCAGCTTCTTTTTGGCTGACAGAAGCAGCCAACTCTCCACTCCTGTGATTCTCCTAAGCAATTCCCTGCTTTGCTCCAGTGTGTTTTTGGTGGTGGGGACACAAGACCTTCCATGGAGCTAACACCCAGCATGCCAGCCCTCAGCCTCAATCAGACAAGGGTATTTTCTCTTTCTGGTGCCCAGTGCCACACACCCACAGCAGTAGCGCAACATGGTTTGAAGATCCAACATCCTTAGTCCCACGACATCTTGAGCTGCTCATCCAGTCTCCTCCACAACATTTCTCCAAAATGAAAATGCAGAAACTGCCCACCTCACCACCTTTTTTTACTTTATTATCTAACTTTGTATTCCACCAAACAAATAAGGTTTCCTAATCATGAGCTGGATAAAACAGCTAAAGAGTGCCTGGTTGATAGGAAACTGTACCAGCAACGTTTAGTGGCACCAATGTAAATCCCAAACAAGTCATAGTCACCAATCAAGAAATGTTCATCTATCCTGATATTTTCCCCTACCACGTTAGGAAACAGCAAAATCTCATTCGCAATCACTTACCTTCTGCCTCGACAATAAGTTGAATTTTTGCAGCCTTTGTCCCATATGGGTAAGTAGTAAAAGTGCATTCGTACTGCCCACTAAGGGACACGGTAACATTTTTCAGATGCAGAGCCCACCAAATGCATTCAGACATGGCATTCGGATTGGTGGAACACAAGGCCTCTGCGTCATCCCCGCCGCAGCAACTCCTCATGCTGAAGGACACCGAAAAGTTGTAAGGAGCCTCAGAAAACTTGGCGTAATGGGTGCCATAAGTGGGGTGATGTACACCTATTGTGGTAGACGAGCTGCCATCAGTCTTGGACCACTGTGTCTGTTCGACGAGGGTGGTGTGCTTCTTTGGGAACATGCACACCAGGGTCACGTCAGTACCTGGCAGAGCACGGACCATTTCTGTCTGGGTAATGACATCTGCAGTCTGGCCTTAAAAACAAACAGGATAATTTTCAGTAATGTTTAAACGAAGCTTTCCCTAAGCCATCTTTGACATGATTTGGTGCCTTAGCCACAGATAACTACGAAGACCCTATAACTGTAACCACAGGCTTCCCAGCAAGGGGCTTTACAGCAAATCTCCTCCAGTACAGGCTGCAGAGAGACAACTAGGAGAGCAAATGCATGTGGGTCTGGAAGAAGCCAGGGAGGGCCTGTCATACTTGTGGGAGAGAAATGAGAGCTCTGAGGGCCTCTGTAAAAATGAAAATCTTTCAAGTAATATAAATGAAGCAGAAGCTGGGCCCAGTTATTCTCCAGGTCTTTTTGCAAGAACAAATGAGCTATCCCCACTGGCTAATTCCCTGCACTGTCCCCCTGCCCACTGCCTTTGTGGCTTCAGCAGAGAAAGCCTTTCTCCGTGTTATTAAACAGCTCCTGCATGTCCTAAATGAGTGTCTGTCTCAGTGTCAGAGTGAGCTGCTCTGGTGTGTATAGTTTCTTCCTCAATTAATTTCATAAAGCAGGTGGCAGTCCTTAGTGTGCCATATCAAAGAGTAATGGATCGATGAAATGAAGGGGCTTTCAGCAGGAGCCTGTACTAGGTTTAGCTGCTGTTGTAGTAAAATTGATTTATATCCTTTTCTCCCTCCTATGAGTAAGAGCCTTGCAGTCCCCAAACCCCTGAATGCAGGGCACTGACAAACTCAAGGAGATGAAGAATTTATGGAGGGGGTTGTTGCAGTGAAACAAGTAATCAATCACTCCCATAGAGCCATACACAAAAAGTCCTTTTTCCAAAAGAACACGCAGGTCCACAGAAAAAAATGAGTTGTGCAGTTGTCCTTAGGTACATACTTGCTGCCCCCCATTTACATTGCATTTTATCCTCCCTATGTATCATAACATCACTGTATATTTGCTTTGGGAATTTGCCCTGCAGTCCTGCCAGCTGCAAGTGCCCACTGCTCACCTCCTTTACTTGAAAAAGCCGGGCACCGATTCCTTTGCTTTGACATTTGCTCTGCTGTGTGGTACAGGGCTCTGGGGCACCTGAGCCAGGGGCTGCCCTGCCAGGGGTCAGGCAGCCTCAGCTGTGCTGCAGTGTGCCCAGCACGCTGCCAGCTCAGCCAGGAAGGAGCCAGGCAGGGACCCTGTGCACCCTCAGCTCTGGCTTGACAGGGAAAAGGCACAAGGGCAGAGTGACGCATCCCCACAGAGCTGGCTCAGATTTGGTACCTGTGCACTGAAGGGTGACAGAGACACTTGGAGAACAAAGCTACTGAATGGCCATGGCCAACATTAATCTCTGCTGTTTCATTGCTGAACGTGTTCTGCTCATCTTTTACTTTTGTTCTAAGAGATGTGATGATGTAAGAGAGTAAATAAAAATAAGCCTGAATGACAAGACTCACAGCCTTGTGCTGTGAGAAAAATTACTAAAACTATTTTTGTTAGTCCAAGGAGCTTATTATAGGAAATGCTGTCTGATGTCACCACAAGTTTTGCATCAGTAAAAGTTAAGGAAAATGCAATTAGGAATCTTGCAGTCAGACTATCAGGCAAAAGACACATACCATTTTTTCTCTCATATTCATGCTGATGCTGCCTTAGGTCTAAGGATCATATAAAGAATGCCTATGAAGAATCACTTGAGTAATTCATATTAAGTTGAAAAAGTTGTATATGTAGAAACAACATTTTAATTTGCATTGTTTCTTAGTAGCCTAGCACATTAGATTATTTTAACTGAAAACCTTTTGTGCAAAAGTGTTCTTAACTTTTTGCTAGCGTCTCAATATAAGTGATATCAGTTTATGTCAACTTTATTTTTCAAAATCAAATAGTGTCCATTAGTGCATACTTGTGCTCCTACTAAGTTGAAATTTCTTAGAGTAACTCCCAGACGTTTGGGTTTCTGATCACCACAAAGGGCATAGAGGCCTTCACTTTCACCTTTGAGTGACTTCAGTGAGGATTTCATCCTCAGGGTAAAAAAAAAACCAATTCCTATTTTTCTGTAATTACTATTGCTTTCTTACATGTGCATGTTTTGAGGCTTCTATTCCTTTCTTTGCATTTGAGATTTTCTATTTTCTATGAATACACATATGAATTATTTTCCCTTTATTTTAAGGACCGGTTTGCCTCAGTGATGTAGAAAAAAAGAACAGATTTTGAGATGCATCTCACCATGCTAGTCAAATATATGCAGTTCTTCCCTTCTTAACTGGAAAATTGTGTATCCTACCGAATTTTTCTTCCTAGCTGGTCATAAGTGTTCCTGCATTTATCATGGTCAGAATTTTGAAGGGGTGGGGGTGGGGGGTTGTGAACATCATACTTTTCCTTGGTTTTCCTCAGATTGCTTTTGGTTTAAACTCCCTCTGACAAAGACGCAGCCCTCCTTTGTCAACTTTTCTGAGTGTTCTACTTGAATGACAAACTTGTTTCTCAAGACGTTAACACAGCACGTGGGGCTGGGTGGAGAACAGGAAGGGAGGAATCTGTTTAAGGGGTTGCAGCTGTATAATTTACTCTTGCCTTGAAGCATTTCAATTCTTCCTCTCTCTGCATACACAGGTATGTAAGACAGAGACAGAGAGGTATTTTTTACTTTCCCATTGAAAGCAGTTTTCCTTTTGGCCTATTTGAGAGGAGCATACATTGCCCTACCTTCAAGTGAGCTCATGCCAGTGATTATTCTGGCAGGTTAGGCATATTGAATTAAGTAATCTGCTAGTCAGCACAAGCCACTTACTCCTTACTAGCTGCACATTACAACTAGGCTTATTAGAAAGTTGTCAGGAAATAGAAAATCACTGCCAGTAGCTACAGCTCACCCTAGTGAGACCCACTAATCCCTGCCTGCCCCTCACCACCCTCCACCGTAAACTGAGTCAAGGTGTCCCCCTGACACTCTTACCTGTGACACTGGGCACCGAGAGCAAGCAAAAGAGAGAGAAGAGCCACCTTGCTTTCATCTTCACTTGCTGAGGTTCTGGTGAATATGTAGCTCTCTTGGTGCTCCCTCAGAACAGGAAGCTGAAGTGGCGTGCCCCACGCAGACAGGCAGATGTGCAGCACAGTCACTCAGCATGACCTCAGAGAAATGCTTCATTAAACCAAAAGCCTCAGTTTCCTGCCAGAGTGATAAAATAAGTACATTTTGTGAAACGTTTAAGATGAAAACATTACCTACATTTTAAGCTCGTGTTGAAACCCAATTTTTTCCCTTTATCTTTTCAGATTACCTCAGAGTAAGCGGTTTACTGGTTTATACGCTCTCAAAAACATGCCACGTACCTAAGTTTGAAGATATAATTTTTGGGGATATGGTTTAGGGGTGATTATGGTGGTGCCAGGTTAGCTGTTGGAATTGTTCTCGAAGGTCTCTTCTGACCCTGATGATTCTGTATTTTCTGTGTACTATATGGTAGATAGCATAAAACTGATTTTTTTTTCTTCCTTCATTTCCTTCATGTGTTAGTTCAAAGTATTTCACATGTACTATTTCTATACTCTCTACACTCAGTATCTTTAAAAACACAGCAAAATATCAGAAACAAGAAATTAAAACAGATTGAAATAAGAGTTTCTACATTCACTTCCCCCCCCGCCCTTTTTTCTTCCTAAGAAGGAGAACATGAATTATTTTCCACAATTTGATGAATTACAGCATCACGCGTGACAATGTCCCTTGGTGTGCTTAATCCCTGTACTGTCCTTCAGCTGTCAGTTTTGGTAATGGCAGCACCCTCAGGTGGAGGAGCGTGGTTCCTGGCAGTCCTGTCACCTGTCTTTATTGCAGGTCACCTGTACATCCTTCTGAGCTGTCCTGGAAGCACACTGCATTTCCATGAGCTAGGCACACACCTGCCAGCAAAGCATCTCATTGCAGGCAAATTATGCAAATTGGACCTGCTGTTGGCAGCTTTTCAGAAAGAAACAGGTTCGAGTTCTTGCTTATCACGCTTCTTACCCCCAGGCCAAAAAGAACAGGGCAGGACACTTCACGTACACAGCGTGGATATGTGTTATGTGCTGGCTCTTCATGATGTGGATATTTGGCATATGGATGGGCAGGAGGCTTGTTGCCCCCAGCAGCTCCATCCTCAGGGGCTCGAGGACAGCCCACCATTTAGACTTTGGGACAGAGCCTACTACAGCCCGTTCCTCAGGGAAGAGAAGGCAAGTGTCACAGTCCCTTAAACAGGCACTTCTCCCTACCACCAGTGCCCTCCCTCAGGAGGGTGTCCTTGACTGATCTGAGTCCTGACCTGTCTTTCCCTGACTGCCTACTTTTGCTAACCATGGAGCTCCCCATACCTCCAGCACACAAGGTACAAAGTAAAAGGTGAAAAAGAAAGACTCTCTGGTCATTCTCCTATTTTGTGACCTGACAGGTGTAAACAACATTTATACCACTTCCCTAATTTGTGCATATGCAACCTTTTGGTGTCACATTTAAACAGGCTCCAGCTGGAGCTAGTAGTGCTGGCCAGGCTACATCAGGGCTCCACATGTCTTGGAGAATAAATGCTGCTGCACAGTTCTTTTTTTGTATGCCTTGCTCTTCTACCTGAGGAAATGCACTAAGAGCACTTGTAGGAAATGCACTGGATGCCCAGGTTACTGCTAAAGGAATTGTCCCTGGGGATGAAATCTCTGCTTGTCATTCAAAAACTTGACAGAGATCTGTCCCAGAGGATCAAGAAGTCCTGAAGCTGAGGATGAACAGAATATTCAAGCCATCTAATTGACGGCCAAAGAAGTCAGTAAAAATACTAAAGAGATATGTTCTGGTTTCCAGTTCAGAGCAAAGACCACAAAGAGCCCAGAGATTACCTGCAGACACTAAAATCTGAGAAAATCTGACCTCAGTCTAAAATTTGGATTTTCATTTATGATTGCAGTTACCTTAGCTTCTCCTGCTGATCAGGTCATGTAAGCTTTGTACCATGAGAGAATGTATTTTGTCTTAAATGAGCTTTTTTATTGATCTGAAACACACATCACAAATTGACAAGACAGCCCAGGTGCTGTGTGGCGTATTCAAGAGACACGGAAATCCCTGAGCAGCTTGTTTGAGTTACTAGATCACTGTATCTTGCCCTTAGAATTTGTTTCCCCCTCTAAAATAACATCCTAAAAATATACTGCTGCCATGTTTCATTGTGCTGGCTGAATGCAGCCACCCAGCTCTGTTGCTGTGCTTGGTGATTAAAGACAGACAAGAAAGAAACCTCCCAGCACAATGGAGTTTTGTTCAGTTCAGAGCTGTGTTTTGCCCCAATTCCTACCTTAAGCCCAGGTCCTGAAATAGTCCCTCACCCTGCTGCCGACATTCACGTGCATGAACAGCATAGTCCTGCCTCTGCAAATGACATCAAAACCCTTTCTGAGATACGCCACTCATCTCAGCCTACTGGCAGGGAGACATCTCTTCCCTGGAGCCAGACTGGAGGTCCTGCTCACAGCAATGCAAATTATTGTGAGGGTTTCTTCCCCCACTACCCCTTTCCTGGAAAGTTACTTACAGCCAGCTTTGCAAATGCCACGGTTGGATGTTACACACCAGGTTATCGATGGCAAAGATGAGAGGAGGTACTGAAATGTATCCAGGGACAGTGGACCTCCTTGGTAGCTGGAGGGAGGACGCATCTATATTTGGCTTTTCCTTGGTGGAGAAGCCACAGGGATGATTGTCTCAGAGTTGGGATGTGCAGGTTTTTTCCGCCATTCCAGAGACACCCAGAAATCACTGCAAGGCTGGGAGGCTTCAGAGGAAAAGAAATTGTGCCCAAGCAAGTGACACACCTTGCCAGTGGATGTGTGAACCACAGCGTTTTCTTTTAGGCTGGACAAGCATTTGGCCTGGTTGATAGTCCCCTGTGTCCCAGGTGGTGTCAGGAACAGATGGGCTCTGAATATCATCCAGGATGGGTCCTCAACAGTGCACTGCAGCAAGAGGCCGTGCCCACTGCACAGGGACACCTCATGCAGCATTAATTTTTTTCCATTCCTGTGGGAGTAGGGGATGGCAGTGGGAGCTCCTTTAATTATTTTCTGCAAATCTGTTCACCACTGGAGGAGGTATTTTAAACGCTACAAATGACTCTTTCCATGGCAATCACCCTATTATGCGTCATGCTCACAAAACCCTCCACTGCAATACATTTCTTCTGCCTCAATTACAGTAAGCTGTACCTAAGGAAGAAGCACAGCTACAGTCAGTCCCACAGAAAAAGAAATCTTGAGCTCCAGAGACAAATTCAATTATTCACAAAGAGAGCCTTTTTAGAAATGCTAGTGCACGAGCCGTTCCTGCCAGAGGCGAGGATGATTACCCTTGCAGACTGGTGTCCTCTAAACATTGCTTAAAGAAAGCACAGGTCCCTGGCGGAAAAGAGAGGGAGACTTTGAAGCAGGAATTTCATTAAAGAGTAAACTAACCTTTCAGGTTCGCTTGGCACTTGGCACAGAAACTCTCACTTCATCACTGTGTTTTGGTTTTGAACTTCTTTGAAAGCTGCACTAATGACTCCACAGCCGGTGGGCACCTTTGACCACAGCACCTCATGGGAGGTTGGATGAGTGGGTGGCATGGGCTGGAGGGACAGCTTTGCAGGGTACAGGGCACTGAACTGGCAGTGGGACACCCACTGGGCTTTTTCAGTGACCCCCTGCTTCCTCTGTCTCCCCTTCCCACCCCTGGCTCTGGTGCCTCTCTCCTGCTCGCAGCACTGCCTCTTCCGCATGTGGGGGACAAGAGGGAAGGGGGTTTCTTCCTCTGCTTCCTCCTTGTACTCCTCCTCCCTCACGGCTGCATGTGCACACCTACACCCTGTGTGTGACACAATCCAGCCCCTGTTCCAGCCAGGGTCTGGAGGCAGCATGGCGAGGCACACACACTTCCCTCTCATCAGCAATTTCTCCATCTGAAAGATGTTTAATGCTCTGAGTGAATTTTTGTTCCCTATTCCCTCACTGACAGCTCGGAGCATGGGAGAAAACCAAGAACAGCTCAGCCCTAGGTGCCTCCCTGCATCAACTTTCTAATTACTTTTTCTAATTAGAAGGCCTAACTTACAGGTCATGTTTCAGAGAAAGAGAGCATATGTTTGGGGATAAACGGAGCAGAATGGGGTCCCTCACCTTCTCTGCCATTCCAGCCACAGGTGCCTGTGGTCCTCTGCTCCCACTTAATGCCATTTCTGACCAATAATGTTCCATTGGGGTAAGATGTTGAGCATTTCGTTGTGCAAAGTGCAAGTTGCTGAAAAAGCAAGAGTATAAAAAGTGCAACCAATGAACAAAACAAAACAAATAACAGGCACAGTGACCCAGCAATTACACACTGATGAAATACCACCGTGTGAAAGACAGACAGATATTTCCATCAAAATTAAAGACTCTACACAGCCATTATTTTTGAAATGCAAAGGAAGGCACACATGAGACCAGCCCTGCTTTCTTTGATCACTTTCTCTTTTCTAGATACAGCACAAGCTGTGCTTCTCCACCATTTTCAAAAACATCAGCTAGATGCTTCTCACTTGTATATCTCATTTTCCAGGTTTTGTAAGAAAATGTTTCAAAGTAGATTAAGAACTATGTAACAAAATGTAATGGCACCCATAGCTTTAAAAAAGGCATTTGTTCGGAAGGATAACCCACTGCTGGGAAACACCTGCTCATGTGAGACTACAAGGTTAAGATTCCACTGAAGCCTCCCAGAAGGGCCGTGTCATCCCCCAGTCACTTTGGCAGCAGCTTCAGAGACTTGGAGCAGCTTTTGCGAATCACTCCAGCAAGAGGAGCCTGCTTGCGAAGGAACTTTTCTCAGACACAGCTCGTGGGGCTTTATTTTGAGTGGTGCACGACAGAAGGAGTTAACAAGACAAGCAACAGACCACTTGGGCAGAACTGAAGTTCACTTCCGAAGTGATGTAAACCTAGGCAGATTGTACAGCTCGTTTTACCATGCAGACTATCTCCAATAGACCGTGTTCCCCAACTAATTTACATTCATCCATACTATTGTATGCAAATACCTTCTTGAAGGCACACAGCCACCTGGCCAGAGTGCAACACGGCAAACTGGTTAGAATTCACCACTGAAGAAACACATCAAATAGAAAAGATTAAAGGTGTGAAAGTTAACTTCAGATACAGTAGCAGTGACAATTTGAGGGCAGCACAGCTGTCTTTATTAGAAAAGAAATAAAATAATTTACAACAATAAAAGGCCAAGTTTACAGTGACACTGAGAACCATAACTTGGATTTTTTTTTTGACAGAATATTTTGAAAGCATCAGATGTTAATGAATCTGTTTGCATGCAGTATCTTTGTAGCCTATAAATACCTTTCATTTTATCAGCATGTCAGAAGCAACCACAGGAAAATGAGCTATTACTCCCATCACATCCATCATCTATGAAATTGTCCACTAAACCGTAATTCCCTGTCTCTTTAGAAAAGGTGGTGAAGTATAAATGAGAAAAGCAACGCAGAGGTTGTTTCTCATGTTGAGCCTGACTCTGCAGAGAAGAAAGTGTATCTCAGCGGAGCCTGTGTTTGGACTCTTGAGGTGCTTTAGCCTGGAGCCTTGCAGAGCAAGGACACCTCACTCAGGTCCTGGAACGAGTGGGGTCGTCTCCAGGAGGCAGTGCAGAGCTGAGTGCTCCTTACACGAGCACAGCGTGGGACGAAGCATTCCTAAATCTGGGTATCTCCATACAGCTGGCAGCCTGCAGTCAGGTGGGATAAAAACAGCCCAGCAGCAGCTAGAAGGTAAAATGGGGAGTAGAAAACTTCTTGGATATTTCTGCATAATGTTATTTTCCACACCGTAAGCAGAGTAACACGTAGCTACTGCAGATGTGAATCCTTTTGGTTCACTCTGTGCTTGAAGGCATAACGTGGATGTGCCCCGAGGAGCCCACAAGGAGTTTTTAGTGCAGCAACGTGCACTGAACACCAGAGTCCTTCCAGAACGCTCCTGGCCAAGTAGCTGAAGAAAGGGACGGAGAATTAAGACGGTTTTCAATAGAAAACCCCTCTTTCAACATTCAATGTGACTTCCTCAAGTTTCAACCACCACTAAATTTAAGAAAGGCTTCCACTTTTAGGTTGATTTGTAAGGGTCACTGTCCATGTAAAATACACATTCAGTTTCTAGCTGAATCTGTCACCTCCCAAAACAATACCAGCCAGGGCCCACACTGCTGCTGCTTCTTTCAGTGAAACTTCATATCTCAGCTAATGGGGATTTAAAAGAGTCACTGTTCACCCATTTTTTGCCTAAAACAGAGAAAGGACAACCAAGTAAAGAAAATAGTCCCTGAGTGCCACCTGAACTGGAGTTTTGGTTGTGAACAAAGAGTAGGTTAGTAGTCATCTCCTCCAGCCCTCCTCCCAGTCTGACCCCTTGTCCTCAATACTATTTCCATCCCAGTCACTGATGTGTTACCTAACCATTCCCAGGAGCCCACTTGTGACCCACTGACACACAGGCACCACTCGACTGAACACTGCTCTTCCTCTGCCTGAAATGAGGTTATGCTTTAACTTCTCCACAGCTGATTAAGCTTGGCAATGCTGCTAATGGCAATGAAATAATTTGAGACCTCTAGCAGAGCAGTTAACTTCTATTTTGCATGATTGCCTCTATTTTCAAAATGAATATGTAGTGGCTCGGTGAGTTTAACTGCCTGAGTTGACGAGTGGCTCCTGGGTGCTTCCAGCCTGTCTCCCAAAAAGAGCACCACTCTGTAGACAAGGGAAGCTACTCATGCTACTCAAGTCTTCTTTCCCAAAAGGCTGAAGTCACCTTCTGCCCCTTGGAAAATCAATGATTTCAGTAAATGAATTTCAGTCTGTTACTGTAATTGGATTAAAAAAAAAAAGGCAGCATCTTGGAAGACTTATGAAAGTCAGTAAGCTGGAGAATTGCACTGTGACTGAGCACAAATCAAATAGTCTATTTGACATTTTAATTGCAAATACGAAAAAAAAACCCCTCTCATTACAGAACTGAACAAAGTTGACTTGTGTGAATCGGACTCTCCAGAGAACCCTTTCTTCCCCTGTCCTCTGCTCAGCTGCATGGCAGCTGCAGCACCAAACATCATGCAAACTATGGCAGCTGTGGTCATTACGGTCATCCTTTCTCCCTATAAAATTGCACTGACTCACACGGTGTATTTCTCTAGCAGATGATACTGTGAAGCAAAGAGCTTGTCAAGGAGAAATAAAAAAAGCCCACAACATAACTGCATGAAAAACACAAGTGTAGAAGCCATAGATCTGTTTGCAGGAGGCTGGATCAAAATCGCTTCAGGCTCATTTCAGTGATTTACCTGAATACACCAGAGACACATTTGGCTTGTAGTGCTTCTAACACGTCTTGGCTGTGGTCTTTCAAGATGCAAGAGAAAGTAGTGAGCCCAGAGATCAGTACAGCTGACCAGCTGCTCTGATACAGGTACAATTTTAGAAGTCTGATTTAATATCTGGTTCAAACAGAAATGCTTGTGGCTAAATTGGAAATAAAACTAATCTATCCTTATTAGATTGGGCCTGTAATCTCATAACACCCTCAGATATTGGACTTCCCTGACAGGCTTCTTGCTTTGCACTGGCTCTTATTCCCAAGAAACTGAAGAGAGTGAAGTGAATAATGAAAGAAACGTAAGTTCAAAGCAAATTCGGGTATGGTTCAGTGGCTTGTACAATAGAAGCCTTTAACAACCCATATACCAAACAAAAAGGGAAAGCAGCAGTCTGTGAATGTGGTTCATTCACCCAGAAGGTAAATTTATTATACCAGTGTGGATGCTGCCCCGATCTGAAAACACTGGGCGAAACAAGTGTATTCCTTGTCATCTTAGGGAGGATTGCTTATTTTTCCTGATGGTCATGCTCTATGGGATTGGTATACTGGTTGTCCACATGAAAGAACTAGGATTTTTTTTTCAGGGAAGTAGTCAGCTGTTTCAAAAAGGACAAAATATTGAACAGAGCAATTATATTAGCTATCTTATTATTAGAATTATTACCTCTAAAAAATATTGACCAACGATAGCGTAGGTGCAGTTAGTCTGACTTTGGCAAAACATGAAGAATTAGATCTCTTGACAGGCTCTCCAGCATGTTTTCCTGCAATGTTCCATTTTCAGTTGCAGTTCTCAGCAGTATTTCTCTATGGCTGACCTTTCCTTCCCTCACCAGAATCATGTTTTGCCAGCTCCTGATCTGCTCTGTGTAGTACAGCTCCAGCAGCCAGGCAGTTCCTCTGGACAGGAGGTTCCCAGACCTGGGAGAGAGTTAGCTCTGCAAGACCTCACCCATCACCCCCCAACAGGCAGGGATGACCTTCTGTTTTGTTTTATTTAACCCCCTTCACCAATTCTCAGAAAAAACTTCGCCATCCATCTTCTGTACAAAACAACACAAGTTCCTTGCCAACAGGAAGAGCTTTTCCATAGGACCTGAAGCACACCTAAAAGCTTGACGTTTACTGCTTCGCATTTTCTAGGAAGCAGGATTCAGCATGCTGCATTTAAACACCACAGAGAAGCCTGTATTTTTTTTCCCGGTTCCCCATGCTGTGTGCTTTCTCTTTGGGAAACTGCCAAAGTCTGTCTCAGGAGGTTGTTATTTTGCTCCAAGAGACCAAAATCAATCAATCAATCCGTGACTTGGTGGAGGCGGAAGAGAAGATTAGGACTTTCAAGGCAGATTATAAACACAATCCCCTCAATTAACATCTCTGGGATGTGCTAGAGGTGGTTAGATCCTCATTAAGTTAATTATTAACACCGATGGTCAGTGTGCATATTTTTTATGACAAACTGTATTAATTTCAAGCCCAAAGTGGTAAACCCAGACAGAGGCTGAGAAGTAGGGCCGCTGCCCTGCCTGCCAGGCCACTGGGAACCAGCTTCATGGAGCACACTTGGCCCCTGCCATGTGCAAACAGTCACGGGCTCTGGCCAGCAATGCCAGGGCTTCTCCCAGCCTCCTTGGTTTCCAGGCATTTGGGACTTTGCGCTCTGCCTATCTTTCCTGAGTACATTAAAGAGATGTTGTTATTGGAGAGACCTCTAAATTATGCAGTTGATGTTGGCAGGGGGAGCTTTTTAAAGCTACTGCTTTGCAGGCCAAGGCTGTGCTCCAGCTGTGCTGTGGGGAGAAGGGCTGGTTAGGGCACCTGCGGCAACACCTTTCACAGCCTCCCGCCACTCTCGAGTGAGAGAGCTCCACCGGCATCCACGATCCCCATGATCCCCACGATCCCCACGATCCCCACCCTTTGCATGGAGCATCCGTTGAAGGAAACATTTTGTGCCTGTATAGTTTAATCCATAACTACATAGCTCTCGAGGAATTTTAGGTGCCCAGTTTTCTGGGCCTGAATAAGCTTGCCAGAACACAGGAATTGTTTTTCTACTGGAAAGCAGGAACAAAACGTGCCCTGAAATTGCTCTGACAACTTAGTCCTGATGCACTTTTGCTGCCACTATGATCATCATTCTCAAAATGCCCTTCCATAATAGCCCATCGCATTTTAACAACAGAACGTCACCTGCGTTGTTCCAGACTTCTTCAGGATTTAGCCTTAGAATTATGTCAGCTGCAGTTAATCTTACCACAGAAACTTGTCAAGAGGATGGAAGGTCCTTATGGAAGTCACACTTTTTGGGTCTCAGACCCTGCACACAAAGGCCAATTTTCCCTTCTGATTTGTGCCATGCCTAAGAGGCAACTTCTTCATTTGAGTTATGGGATCAGGCTCTCTATGTGAAAAATGAAGGCATTCATGGCTCTGTCAAAAGGGCTCAGAAAACTGACCTTAACACTGGGTGTAGATTGGATTTCCCTTCAGGAGTTTAAAGAAAAGAAGCTGAACTATGACCCAGAAATACTGAAATAAGCTAAACATGTCCTGTTCCATGACACAGCACTACATCCATGCTCCTTGCTCAGCAATAATTTATTAGAACTCCTTACTGCCTGAACAACATTTAAGGGCAGCTAAATGAGCAACAGCACTGGCAGGCAGTACCCTGCACTGTCCTGTTGGGCAATTAAAACTGTGCCAGGCAAGTGTCAGATTTAACCTTTTTGTCAGGCTCCTGTAGCCTGTTGAAATCATACAAGACGCTGGCAGTACTGCTGATCTCCAGAAAAAAAGCCCCAAATTGTTCCCCTGTGAAAGGCTGGCAGATGGAGCTTCTCCAGTGGCTGATGTACTTGGCACAGCCTGAAGAGTGACTGGGAGCAACCCAAGGAGGGGAGGGAAGGGCTGGCAAGCAGCTGAAGACACCCAGATGCTCTCAGCAAGGAAGATGACGTGTCAGCAAGACCCACCAGTGACATATGTGACTGGCTGGGAGCAGTGACAGCTTGAGGCCAAAACTGATTCTTGCATTCATCCATCTGGATAAATATTTGCTGCTGTTAAGTGCGCTCACCAATGGGAATACATGATTAAAACATTTCTAATTTGCGGTGCCTTCAAATGCATTCAAGTTGGGTTCCCTTCTCCAGGGGATAACTGGCATTTATAAATCCTCAATATTTTTCTAACTTCTGGTATTATTGTGGGTGAAAAATCAGAATATTTGTACTTTAGCAGCCTGTTAGGTGCATGTTGCCATTTGATGAAGATTCAGATGTATATCTGCAACCCCAGGCCAAGCCCATCTTCCAGGGAATGTGTAATTGGTGTAGGTTGACAATGGAAAAAGGCAATAAGCAGTTTTTATAGAATCACAGACTGGTTTGGGTTGAAAGAGACCTTCAAAGATCATCTAGTCCAACCTCCTGTCATGGGCAGGGACATTTTTTACTAGGCAAGGTTGTCCAAAGCCCCACCCAACCAGACTGACTGCTTCCCAGGAATGGGGCATTCTGCTGCTCTTCAACCTGTCCTGCTGGGAAAAAAAATCTGGAAAAAGTATTTTATTCTAATTTACCCACTTTTTTTTTTTCCACTTTTTTGGTGTGAAATGGTAATCTATGTTATTGATCATTTTGGTTGCTGGCCTTGTGTTAGCACCTTTTCATTGTGCTCAACACCCCAGCTTGATAGGATTCAGCACAGGACGTGTACGACCAGGGTTCTTACCTTATGCTGCTGACTGCTCCCAGTGGTGATGCTTGCTTTCTTACACCTCCTCCTTCTGCTCTTCATACAGGGTAAGGTAGCACCAGCCAGACCAAAAAAGCAGGAAGCCTAATTGCTGGAGCTGTGCAACTGAAATGATGGAGCTTCCTAAGTCTACAGCTGAGATAAGAAGCTGCCTAATAAACAAACAAACAGGATGTTTGTAGTCCATCAGAGAAGCAATCAAAGCCTGGATAAGGCACTTGGCGTACTGTAAGACAAGGCTGCATAGACTTGGAGAAGTCCAATTACAGCATCTCAACTTATATGGAATAAATTGAAGACAGGGCTGATGGTGAACAGACCTGGAATGAAAGCTGAGCACTTGGCAGAAGCCAGCGATTGACAAGGAAACACAGAGTTCTCTGTAAGAAAAGATTCCCTGTAAATAACTTACTCAATTTATATGAAAGGAAAGCCCCGCTCCAGCCTTTAGACAGGCATTTCTACAGTGCTGGACCCCACCAGGTGCAGTGTTGTGTTTGCTGCTTTTCAGCCAGTGTATCAAGAAAGTTGGGGATGACAAATTCAACACTGAATCAGACCTATGCTAAAAGACAGCTGAGTAAATTAGGAATCCTGGCTGGGGAACTGGAGGTGGCAGAAGGGGCAAGGACAGCCTGCTGAGGCTCACTCGTTATGAGCAGCCTGTGATTTCACGCAAGCAGCCTGGCAGAGCTTATCAAATCACCACTGTGCTGGTGGTGGCTGGGGGGAGGCGGCTCCTGGGGAGAAAGCAGCAGCCGTGGCTGCATAGCAGTGCTTGCAAAGTCCAGCACAGCTTCCTGACAAGCCAGGTTTGAAGCACTCATAATTAGAGAGGCTGCACAGTCATAAAGCTTTTATCCATTTTAATTTCTGTTGGTGATTTGGGAAAAAAAAAAAAGTTGACAGGCTACCCAATTTTTTTTCTTAGTATAGAAAATAATCTGGGAAAATGGAATTAAAGATAAAAAATAATTTCCAGGAATATACCTTTTATCACAAGAGCTCTGGCGGTACAGAAAAAGGGTACAGATCTTGAGCTGTTCTGGCTGAAGCCGAAGTCCCTCCTCCCCACTCCCCATGGGCTCTGATGTGCTTATCTGAGGCACAGATACCTCCAACTCCTGCATGCCCGCGGTGAAGATGGGGGAAACAACGCGACACAGTCATTGTGCCCTGTAAAGGGGTGTGACCAGACACCATCCCAGACCTCAACATCCCCACAGGTGCTCTCCCCAGCTTTATCAGGCTTGTGACTCTTCCGCCTCTCAGCTAAAGGCACAGGTATCTGCTGCCTGTAACATTATGTTACCATGCTCAGACTTTCAGCTGCTCAAAGAAATAGACCCTTTGGAGGTCCCCTGAGGTTCAGACTCAGGGGAACCTTGTGGCTCTGCCTGCCCCCCAGCCAAGGCAGCCATCCTACAGGTATCTCTCCCAGCCCTCATATTTGTAATCAGTGCCTCAACGAGATGCTAATGAGTAAGACGAGCAATTCTGAAGGTTAAACATTTTTTGCAGCTGGCGATGCCATTCTTCTACAATTAAAGGCAAATGTCTCAAAGGTACTTAAATCCTTGTTTGCTGCCAAGACAGCTACACTTCTTGGAATGACAGCCTTAAATCTTTCAAGAGAGCTCACATTGCTGTGCCTTTGTCATTTATGGGATTTTCAGAGATATAGTAATTGTTATGCTTCAGGCAAAACAGTGTAAAACAAAAACAACAACAAAAGCCTAACGTATTCATAAATCAGAAATATTTTCCTTCAAGAAAGGTAGAGTCATTAATAGCAGCAACACTCTAATATGTGGTAATTACATGTTTAATGAATGTTTTCAACGAAAGAGATACAAGGCAGTGCCACAGCCCAATCCACTAACATTCAAGGCTATACCTTTAAAACAGAGGCTTGCTTTACAGCTGTTTTGCCTGGTGGTAGTTTCTCCCACCACCTCAGCAGGGCCATCAGCTGGACACACTTGGATTTTGGTTCGCACTTGGTGGCATTCTCCGAGCTCCCCTCTCCATGAGACTAGGCTGAGACAGGCTGCTGCTACTTACTTTCATTTCTTCAATTAAGTTCTTTGGGCTCCCTTTGGGCCCATACTGCTTTGAAACCTCAAGTCTCACTGCTAGTAGCAACTTTCTACCATTTTCAAAACTCTCCATCTTCCATTCGTAGTGTTTGCTATTGAGATCTGGGGAGTAACCTCCAGAAACTAGATTTTTAATTATTATTTTACAAAGATAGATTTGCTGTGTTAGTCCAGTCTAGGACTTTTTAGTATGGGGAACTTGTCTGCAGTTTCAGTCTTTGCAGAGGACTTAGACAAAAAAACAGTTTAGCTGAACTTTGGCTCAGTAGTGTCTGTGCCCATTCAGGGAGAGCAGGTGCTCCGGAATGACATGTTCTGACCTGGGAAATTTTATTCCTATTTGTTCTGTTTCAAGCACTATTCTCAACTCAAAATCTACAGAAGATAAATCTAGCAAACCCTCTACCCCTTCAGTGCTTTGCAGGGAATTATCTTTAGACCCTCAACTCATCAAGGATTAGCAAATCAGTCAGGTAACCCCACCCATACCCACTGCTCTATTCAGAGTACATCCAAGCACATTGTGCTTGTTCTCTACATATTAAAAAAGAAAAAAAAAATCTCAGGCTTCCTTTAATGCTGGGTCATTTCCCTGGTCCAGCCAGCAGTACTGTGCAGGGTTGGTTATATGGGAGCAGCAGTGTGGACAGGGCAGAAGCAGGGACACCTGGAACCCCTGTGGTCATCAGGGGAGACATAGCTCCTGAAACAGTCTGCTGGCACCACGAGGTGGGGACATGGAGTAAAAAAAAACCCAAACCCATGCATAAATAACCTCTGAAAACGTGCCAGCAATTTCTTTGCACGTAAAAATCAAAATAAGCCTTACGGGAAACCTTTCCCTATCCCTCCCTCAACACTGGCCTGACTGCTGAGTGCAGTCTGTCTCAAAGCTAAAGTTTGCTGGTGCCTGTGGTTTTCTAGCCACAGAGTTAGCTCATTCAGGCTTTGTCTGAGGCTTTGTCCAGAGAAAGTATCTGTGACCTGCAGCAGAAGTTGGTTTTCCCCTTTCAAGTTTATCTGATTATTGGGAGGCTCCATCTCTGAGCCCATCAGTGAACTGTTTTCTTCCTGCCTGTCATTTAGCAGTCACCTCTCCTGGTTCAATAGTGACTGTGCATTTTCAAACAGGCTTAAAATTCAAACTGACTCAAATTATCTCAGGGTAATTTACCCATAAATTGCCAAGGTAAGAGCATCAGACTATCCAGGTATCACTGAACCTAAAGGAACAAAGTTATTTTGAGCACACAAGAACAAGCTGCTCATTCGTGCCTTGAATTGCTTTTAGTCCAACAATTCACCTTAAAGCAGCCACAGAGCAGAATATCACCCTTACTGCCTCCTAAAACACTTTGCAATGAATTAGGTTTTAATATCAGAATATTACAAGCTTCCAGTACCAAGAGATAATGGGTGAAACACAGGGTTTCCATGAGACATCGGTGTATTTTGTCTTTTACGTTTGCTCTGAGCTTTGCTTTGGTGACACAATACGCTTATATGCCATTACCATAAATTCAATTGTTCACACATTCTCTCTCAATTTTCCATCCTCTGGCAATAAAGCTACATTTAGAAAGGGCTGTCTTTAGCAATTGCTTGCCATCCTTTTATTGATGGATTCTCAGAGCATCTCATTGCACTGTTTTTCTATTATCCATTTAATGGTTTTTCATTTACTCCAACATAGACGGACTAAGGAATGTTTTACCACAATAGCTGCCACTTCCACTTTCCACTTGGGCGTAAGCCGGGGGGTGCAGGGAGAACAGTGGGGATTTTGTCCATGAATTAATTTCTAAAATTAACTCTACTTTTATATGCTACACCCTGACTGCCCTGAAGAGTTTCCTTCTTATTTCTTGTCCCTAAAATATAGGAATCATGCATTTTAAACTGACATTTAGAATTCTGCTAAAATAAGTGCTGGCTGTTTAAACACCTGCTTTGTATCACAAAGAACTCAAACTGCAAAAAATATTTTGACAATGATTTCAACCAGATTTAACTTCCTAAATTTACTCTAAGACATTGCTGTTACTGGTAAAATTAGGTGAATTACCATTCTTTGCTGTTTGTTCCAATGTCTCTCGTTGCATCTGGTTGCCCAAATAGGATGTATCTCAATTAGGAAGGCACTGCTGTTTCTTAGAAATACAGTGGTCCACAGATATAAGTGAGACCTGCAAGGAAAAGGAATATCTTTCACAAAACCAGACCATAAAACAATAAAAAACCCACGAGAACCAGGCATGCGGCTGAGCACATGAGACTTCTGGTATGGAGTATAGAAAGCTATGAACAGTTTTAATTATGATACGCAAAACGTGTAAAAACAAAATTACAGCGGACAAACCACTGCTTCGTTATTCTTAGCTTATATATTTTACTAAGCCAAATTGCTCTTTTGTTTAATAAACATGGTCTAGTCTAACAAAGCAGTATCTATTCCCTCTATGGCTTCAGCAAAATCCCACAGTCTGAAGGAATAATTTTCCTTTTGTTAAGCCATTTAACATCCGTCTCCTTGCGTATCAACAGGCTCAGCCCTTTCATGGCTCAGAAGCCTTCTTACCACTGCTTTGATGGTCTTGCACAGAGATGACGTTGCAACATCTTGAGAAAATGCCTCTCTTTCATCATGTTGGTAGTGGGGTGTGTATTTCTTCAGGAGGCTCCGCTCACCCGAAGCACTCACTACATGAACTCCTGCACAATGAACAGTAACACAGGAGTTATTCAAAGCACTTTCAGGCTAAACCTGTCTTATTAAGTGCAGTTTCAAGAGGTTATTTTCCGTCCTCATGAGGTGGTGTGAGCAGAAATGAGCTCCCAGGCTCCCTCAGCTGAGATATCCACTCAGCTTTGTGGGAAGCCAGGCACATGGGGGCTGCGCCATCAGCCTCTGAGGGACCATCTCAGTGCAGCCTGATGTTGGGATGTTTCCACCACGTAGGCTAGAGAGAGAACTCAGTCCTGGCCACAGAAGGGCAAATTGGCCAAAATGTTTAGCAAAGCAGACAAAGTAATGTCTACTCAATGACTGAGTAGAAATTATAGGTATAATTAAAGGTGTAAATTAAAGTATAAATTAAGTCTAGTTTACTGAAGAGGTGAAGTGAAATACCTAACGCCAAAAAAAAATTACGTTAAAAAAAAAGGCAATTAAATCTCAGCTTAAGGTTAAACAATCACCAGTTCAATAATGTTTGAATATTGGATTAAATAATATCTATATGGCTGAAACAAGAAGTAGACATCAAAATAAATCTTCTGCTGCATATATTTGCCTGTTGTGTTTGAAGGTGCTTTTGTCATTGAAATGTGAATCTAAGACATCTGCTAGATATCTTCTTCAAAAGTTTTTATAAAAAAATAGCTGAAGGCTGAATAATTCTCCACAGCATTGTGGCTGGGAAGAAAAAAACCACCAAAAAAAACCAACCAAAAACAACAAAACCAAAACCCCTGGCCAACCTCAAGAAACACTTAGATGGCAAGGAGAAGTAAAACAGCAGAATAAGGAAAAAAAAAAACCCATAACCCCCCCAAAATACCACCCTCCTCCTTCTATTTTTCTAACTTGCAAGAACATGGTCTTCCATTTCAGGATTATGTGGGGTTGTGTGCAGGGGCATCCTCGGACCCCCAAGGGTTGCTGGATATGTTCAGCAGAGGGACAAACCTGGCAGCCCTGGGCCAACGGCCCTGATGCCACTTGCTCAGACTGGTTCTGTAAATGAAGATGAGTTCATCTACAGAAAATTTCTGCAGGACACAGGACACCTCATCCCACCTTAGCTTCAAAATGCACAAGCTGACTGGCTGAAATCCTGAATTCCTGAATAATAATTCCTGAACTGACTGAATAAGCCTTCAAAGGGTGAGACTGGACTCCAGCAGGTTCAGAAGTTTCTGTTTGACCACAGAGAAATAATTTTGTTTTCTTGTTACTGTTCTGCAACTGAGAAAATCATCATCTTGTCATGAATTTACAGATCATTTCATTTGTGCAACAAAAGAAAAAACACCCGGGAAGCATGATCTCTTTGTTTGAACTCAATCATTTATTCTGCTCAATATCATTCCAGGCTGAAATTAAATATTTTCCTCTTCTCCACCTAAATAAAATGTGATCCAACATATTATGCAGTTCTAATCTATTTTGGCCAGCTACATTTTTATGCTGATAATGGAAAATTAATTTAACCATATATGCCCAGGAATATCATCACATTTTGCATGGAAGATAAAATCTCACGAGGCATTTGACTCGTGAATGTAGCTTCCAGGAAAATGTTCATTTCCAATTGCATTTTCCCCCCAATAGATTCTTAATTTGTCTTGTTCTATATGGTTTCCAGTTATCATTTTGCGTGGCAATAAAAATCAGTGAAGCAGCAAAAGCTTATAGGCCCCTGCCTAGGTTTGATTTGTATAATGAATGGCACAATATCATTGGTCTGCGTAATTGAAATTCATTCATCTCCCACTGTTTATAATGCAGTCATAAAGTGCATTATGTATTTATTGATAAACAATCATTTTATTTGCAGTAGTGCTGGGGAAAAGAAACATGCTACCTTCATTTTTTTGTTCCATGTATGCCTTACATGTATGAAATTTGTAGATCTATGGAAAACCTGTTTATTCCCACCACCTTCTGCTTTAAAGCCCAAAAGGTCCTTATAAAGAACCATGAATTAAAAAAAAAAAAAAAAAAAGCTGTGGAAAAAAGTCAGGATTTTAAGGCTTGAATTAACACTCATCTGTAAGTGAAAAATCTGAGTAATAAGTTAATTCAACAGCTGACCTGAACATGTTTCAGACAGCTTGCTTTCTCCCACAGCAGGAAAGCTACAGCTCCAACCCTTTTCCTGAAGTTAAATTTTCCCCCTATGAGGGAAAAAACATTGAAATATCATTTTTCTGAGACATTTCCTGTAAGACTTTTTTTAAAAATAACATTTGTTTAAAGAAAAATTTGAAGCCTCACTTGAGAAACCACGACTGTCTCTTGCACAAGTGTAATCAGGTGTTTTAATCCTGCTGTCAGGAAAAATTGCATGTGCTTCCTCTACACCCTCTTTTTTTTAGAAATGCTACGTGCTGTATTTGTATCTCTGAAGGCATCATTTTACCATTCTGTTTTCCTCTATTGTCCCATTTTCCTCATGGTGCAATTAAACAAAATCATATTTTCCATAAAATATGTATTAATTCTGGCGAGGGTCACTAGACTGACAGCTTTGAAGTGAAGAAATATTCATTTACCCTACAAGAAACCAGGAGAAAAGCAATAACATGCCTTTATCCTAAGCCTGAATGAGCTGCTTCTGAAGACTGTTCAGAGCACATACAGTCTCTAGGGCCTGCTCCGGTTCATGACACCTCTCTGGGAATGCTTGAAAGGATCAATAGAATTTCCTGTACAACGAGAATTCAATAACATGTCCCTTTCTATAAGGGATGCACCTGTCTCCAAAAAAAACTTACTTCATAACAGCCAAATCTAAGTCATTGAAAGGTCATCACTTTAATTTAGGTCTGGGTTGTACTGAGTACTTTTGAAGTCCTGTTTTTGAAAATGTGGCATTTTACTCCACCAGATCCTTGATTTACCACGTGAAGATTTCAGTAGGTTTTACTCTGTGGTAGAAAACTCAATTTATTGCATTTCACTCCTTGGCTTCAGCTGGAGCCCTTTCGGAGATGTCTCAGGCCAGCATTTAGACTTGGCAGTCTCCAGCACCGTGTCCTAACATCGGAATCTGCACCCACACCTTCCAATGTATTCTGCTTCTTGATAAAGGACACGGATGGGAACGGATGCCTTTGGTGCCTAAAGCCAGTGCTGAAACGTGCTGCAAGGGCAGGGTAAAGAAAGTCTTGTTGTTTGCTGCATATCCACATTGCCTGGGGGAAAGGGACATGGTGGTGAACGGGGAGAAGACTCCCCTTTTCATAGCAACTAAACTTACTGTTCAAAAGCGTTGTCTGAAGCACTGAACACCAACATTTGCCTTTACAGCAGGCTGCAGCACTAGAGGCAGCATCTCTCTTGTACCGCTCCTCGGGGACAAAACAAACAAAAGCATCCCCCCCTCCCCCCCCAAATAAACAAACAAAAACCAAAACCAAACCACAACCCCCAAAAACCCATACTTGAAGATTTCCTCTTCACAAAAAAAAAAAAAAAAAATCCTAGATAATGACACGGTTATCCTGATATTTATCTCTGGAGATGTTCCACCTGTGAATGTGAGGCAGGTGCCTGTATGAGTTATTGCAGCCTGGTATCTCTTGACATCTTCTGACCAAACCTCCTCTCCTTCTAGCAATCTAGAGCATTGATTTATGGTGTTCAAATGCCATTCCTGACATACATAGAGTCATTGGTATTGGCACACAGTGCTATTTCAAATGGACCTTACTAGTTTTGCTCTTTTAAATGTTGGTGGCAGTTGGATTTATGGTCCCCTATGAGGCAATTTCAGCTGCTGCACTCACAAGTGTATATGGACTGTGCTATTTGCTTATTTACCTTTGATTTCCTGCCATTGAACAAAAGATTTTGGAGGTACGTGGGGGTCTGATTGATACTGCAGTGTGCCACACCACTGTTTTGGGGTACCAGGTCTCTCTTGTGGAGTCTCCTATTGGGTTTTTGGAGGTGTTTGACTTCAGAAAGCTGGTCCTAGGGCCTCCCTCTACGCCAGCAGTGATGCCCTGAGGACAGGGAAAGCTCCCAGGCATTTCAGAGCTGGATGCCAAGAGCAAAAAGTCCAGAGACAAGAGTATCAAGAATAAGCTGCTCTTAAAAGCAGCCCTAGCAGGGAGCCTCCCCACACCCCTCGGTCATGGTGTTCATGACAGAGGGAACTTGCAGGGATGGCAAGATGAAGAAATAAAAAATATGCTAGAGAACAATTTTTCAGGGGCAGAGCTGTGCCCTGGTGGTTCCTCTCAGTGACAAGATGACACCAGCACCAGTGAGTAGCTAGCACCATGTTTTTTTGCTAGCTAGTGAGGTCTGGAAAACAATGGTTCCCGTGTTCATCCATCTCACCCACAAATGGGGGGAGAAAAAGGAACTAATTTTTCTTCTGGTAAGGAAGACTTTATATTTAGTATGGTTTTAAATATTAAAAGAAGCTTAAGCTTGAACTAGTATATGGCAATTTTCTTTTTCGGGTATTGAAAAGTAACATTCTGTTGTACAAATATTTCCCTTCTTCAGATTAAACTAAAAGCTGGATTTCTCAATTACTTTGGTCATCTTTAAAGTACCTGGTCTATTCAAACATTTATTTGAAACTCCTCATGAATCTTTTGCTAACATTTAATGACATTTAAAAAAAAAAGTTCTCTTACGTCCCAAGTGCTGTAAATCTCTTTCCCTTTCTTATGCTTTATTTGATATTCTCATTTGAATCCTTACATCTTGTACATGCCAGCTTCATTGACAAATGTGTACATGAGCAGCTACCCGTGATTTTTGGCGCAAGGTAAATAACAGCACACAACATAGGGCACTGAAAAACTGAGCACAGAAAATTTTAGGACAACCAGTGAAGAAAACGCACCCTGGAAAGAACATATTTGAATGTTTGGGGCTTAAAAAGAGATATCTTGGACTGGGAATTTCTTTTCTAGGACTTGCTCTCCTCCCCCTCTAGAGAATATAAATAATTTTTTATAGTTGTCATTCAAAATTACAGCATGTAGATTTGTTAGTGTTGACCTTCCCTTTCTCTCCTTCACTATCAAACTTTGTTGCTTATGATACAGAACAAGCCTCAGATGGCTTACTGAATTGTAAAAAAAGAACTGGGAGAAATGGAGAGTTGTCCCTCCCCAACTCCAAAAAATTGAAAACAATCATTGACACTGTGTGAGAAAAATACAAAACCCCTTCTGAAAATTCAGGTACCTTGCAGACTGATGTACTTTAGCTTGCAGTTCTCAAGGCACCCTAGCATGTACTAAAAATAATATCCTGCTTTCAATAATGTGCCAAAATAAAAAAGCATTTTCAATTTAAAAAAGACGTGCTGCAGAGAGGGATCTGTGAAGTTTAATGATAGAAGATTTTATGCCCTTTTTAGAAATGTTTTTCTAGGAAAAGATGAGTAGTTACACACAAGAATTATTAAAACGCAGTGGGTAAGCTTGTCTCTCTCAAGTTTGCTTGTGATTTACAAGACTCTACTCAGAACAAGAATCTGGCTTTTTTAGGCCGCTTATTTACAAATTAAAATGGAAGAGATGGACATACTTAAGCGCTTTGCTGGCTTCATAACCAAAAATATGAACCTTCCTCCACTTCCCTGTAACAAGGCTGACTGACTGAATGTGCTGTTCAGATATGAGATGGTCCTGATATAGTTATACTTCATCAAAGATGATGATAGCCACAAGGAACTAGGTTTTTGGATGATTCATTGCTTTGGAGACTGACTGTGCAGTAGTTGACAGGGATAGCTTGCCTGATGATCAGCAGAACACTGCCAACACTTTTTAAAGGAGTTTCTACAACTTTTCCCTGGACACAAGGAGCTTGTGCTCCAAACCACAGACCTGGGGGTACTGGTCAACATCCAGCTGAACGTGAGCCTGCATCTGCCCAGGTGGCCAAGAAGGCCAAGGGCATCCTGGCCTGTATCAGCAAGAGTGTGGCCAGCAGGACCAGGGCAGTGGTTGTCCCCCCTGTACTCGGCACTGGTGAGGCCACACCTTGAGTGCTGTGTCTGGTTCTGGGCTCATCACTTACAAGAAGGACATTGAGGGGCTGGAGCGAGTCCAGAGAAGGACAGTAGAGCTGGGGAAGGGTCTGGAGCACAAGTCCTGTGAGGAGCATCTGAGAGAACTGGGGTTGTTTGGCTTGGAGAAAAGGAGGTTCAGAGGTTATCATCCTCTACAACTTCCTGGAAGGAGGGAGTTGGTCTCTCCTCCTAGAAGAAGTGATAGAAGAGGAGAAAATGGCCTCAAGTTGTGGTAGGGAAGGTTTAGATTGGATAGTAGGAAAAATTTCTTCACTGAAAGTATGGTGAGACATTGGAATAGGCTGTCCAGGGATATGGTGGAATCTCCAACCCTGCAAGCATTCAGAAAAATGTCTGGATGTGGCACAGAGAGATATGCTTTAGTGGTGAACAGAGCAGCACTGGGTTACTGGTCGGACCGGAGGAATGTAGAGGCCTTTTCCATCCTTAGTGATGCTATGGTTCTAAAGCTGGTGACCTGAGCAGAACTGTCTGTGGTCTGACAAAACAAAACGCCTCAGTGACTAGTTGGAACAGGCGTAGTAGTGACTGGTTACGTGTGACCAGGTTTCACATACACTTGAAAGAGCTACTTGTCTGTCAGGTTACGAAACAAAGCCTTGAACTGGTCAGGAGCGTATCTGGGAAAGCACGATGATGATAAAGCTTCACACCTTGGGTTCAGCCTTTCTTGTGTTTTCACGTCACTACATGTGCACATGAAGATCCACGCATGTGTGTCCAGATACAGCACACGTCCAGGGAGCAAGACACCCACGCAGGAAGTTGTGCAGCACATAGGATGAAAAGAAAGCAGTATGGCACCTAATTGTGTGGGAAACTACTGACTGAGTACAAATAGGGAGAACACAGAATTTTGAAAAGCTCCAGTTGTGATTCCACAAAAGGACATTTTGATTCTCTCATCCCAACGTTATGCATCTGAGCACTGGAGATGACCCAGCAAGTATCATACCACATCCTCTTCTAACTGAACCGTAGCATCCCTGACTTCTGAATGCAAAAAGAAGCCATATCCACAATGAGAACTATTAACCGTTTCCAATGAATAATTCAGCAAGCTCCAGCCATCAAACCCACAGCAAGCACTGCAAGGAAGATGAAGCATTTTTGCTGCCCATCATTATGTATGTTCATGCCACAGGGATTTTTCAATTATTGAACAGTGTAGAGTTGCCTTTGTTTGTAGAAAACGTCAATTTGAATTGTGTGGCTTCTACACATTCATTTATGTTTGCCAAAGGCTGCTTAACATTAGCTTGGCTTTTTACTCCTTTGCAACGTGAAGGTGCAGATCAAAAGTACTGAACAATTACTAACGTTTTATGAAGCATCTTAAGTTGGATGCTTTAACTGTCAAGACATTTTCAATAATTTCTTCTGGTATTTTCTTATCAGAAAAAGCCCTATTAACTCTATTTTTATTCACCAACCTAACGATTATAAACAGCTACTAATATTACAAAAGTTCAAGTGTCACAAGTAACAAGACATGAAAGGTGAAGTAGCTACTGTTAAGTTTATAAGCTTATCCGGAAAATGTTGCTACTATTATTTAATTCATATTGAAATTCAACCCACAGTTTAAGAAGGAGCTGTCTTTTCAATTTACAAAGGCATGAAAACAGTGATTTGTGCAACAATATTTTGCATGCAGATGTACTGAGCTTCAGCAAATGACTTGTTTTAGCCAGTGATGGTAGAAATGAAGGAGTTCCTGATGTGTGAGCTTGGAGGCAAGCACCTACCATTTCCTGGGGCACCAGCAAGAATGGAAATCCACCTTGGAAATTACTGTTATGTGTATTGTGTGGCAAGAGCCATTGCATTTAATTTATTTGTGACTGACGAGAAAGAAACTCAAGTTTGTTCTATAATTATAATTGCAGTATAATCAAGTCTGTGCCTGCTTTTACATTCAGTGTCTTTATGTCCTTAATTCCTTGGGTTCCAGGATTTTAAGAGATACAGGTTAACAGAACAGGTTAGTTTCTGCACAGAGAAATCAGTGGGCTGGTAAGAGAAAAATGGATCTGAGGCATGGTGTTGATCCACCTCCCAGTCTATATCACAGCAACACAACCAACTCTCTCAGGAGCTATTCAGGAAGGAATTTTGGAAAATGTTACATTCTCCCAGGTAGATCCCTGCTATGCGTAGAGCAAAGTCTGGGCTTCGAGGAGCATCCTAGGTGGGGATCTGGCTGTCCCAGGGACTCCCCAGGCAGCTCCTGCTGCGTAATTGAACAATTCCTTCATAGGCGAGACTCTTGGAAACAGCAGAAATGTTTTCTGCTCGTGCAGACATGGTCACCACTGCCTGAACAGTTCGGTGCTCTGAGTGTGGTTTAGACACTCAATAGCAATGGATACAATGCTGATGCAAAGGCCCTCCAGTGGAGAGTCCTGTTGCTCTCCAGACTACAAACAACCATCCTGTTCAAGAGATTTGAGTCCCCCACAGCCATCACCCTTACTCAAAGGATACTCACACCTATCAATGCAAAAAGTTTTCAAAATTGGTTTTGTTTTGATCTGTTTTTTTAAGCACTCTGTCCATGTCTGCATCACCTGAGTGCAATAGGATTGAACAAACTGGGTGGTTTCCCCACTGGATTAGAGGGTCTGTGCATATGCTACAAGTCTTATGTTAAACAGAGTTTTCTATTAGTCAGACAAGTCCAACAGGTCATGAAAACCACAATTATTTAAGAAAACAAAACTGAGAAATGTGAAGCAACAGGTTTGTTGAACTGGGACATCCCAGAACGGTTCTTTATTTTGCAACCTCTGTATCACCAACATCTACATATCATAAATCATACTCCAGAGCAAGCTACTGTCAACAAGGCAATGACAAAAATCACAAATAGAAACTTTCTTGGAAAGTCAATCTTTCCTATTAATTTAAACTTAAAAATAATCTCCATAGCCTAAAATTGATCACCCTCGACATTGAATCAGCTGCTAAACATTAGGTGCCAGATGTTCATGATCAGCTTCTTGAGTAGAAGCCCACAGACTAGTTCCTTTCAAAGATAATCCACACTTTCCTAATTGTTTAATAACTGACGTGGAACAAAATGATCTCTGTAGAGATGTTACCTTTCTTAACTCTAAAATAAACTTCAAGGTTCCCGAAGTGATTTAGTTCTCATTGAGGCAAAGCTAATAATTAACAAGTTATGCCTCTCAGTGAGACCTGAGACACAACTTTCGATTATGATGAATTTTAACTCAGCAAAATAAACTCTAAAACACAAATATAACAAAGTTATTCAGAAATTATGGTTAAATAGTCCAACAATTTTGTCTGAAAAATGCATTCTCAAATACAGAACTATTTGTATATGTGCCCATCCAAACATTGCTTAATTTTTTAAATTTACTTGATGCTCTCTGAGTATTTTCTGCTGTAAAATAATTGGGAAAAGCCAGTGAAGGAAAATTCAGAAGAAATGAACACATATTGTTACATCTAAGTATTTCCAGAAGCTTAGAAAGATTACACTAATTAACATATTGCAGCAAAAACTGACAATGCAATTGCCCATTAAACATCATATGCCATTTCTATTTCTAAATGTGTGTAATCGTTGTATTTCTTCCCCCAGTCCTGCAGTCTGTGCTATAAACATTAGCAATGCATACTCACCCCAAGACACTTGCCAGATGTCACTGGATATCTGTGATAGGCATTATGAGCCTCCGAATCTATTGCACTTACACGCCAGGTGCCTTCCCAAGACAGGAAGGTGTGTAAGCACACATCCCGATGTGCTCTGCTGGCCCAGCTTCCTTTTTGTGAAATGCAGCCAGAGTCTCCGCCCTTTACCTTCCCCATCTGAACTCCTTCCCTGCAGGGACACCTTAAGGGAGAGTTACTCCTTTAATAACTGGTTCCTTACAGCCATCACCGTAACCTGAACACAGTGAAGGGAACACAACCATCACCACAGGCTTTCCTGAGAGAGGCAGAGCAGGATCTCAGACCAGCATCTCAGGAAGACTAACCCAAAAATCCACTAAAGCAAGCTATGTTAAGTTATTGCTGGGGCTGCTCACAGAGCCCCTCCTCCCCAGGGGGCAAGATCTCAGGTTTCCTGTGGTGGTTCTCATGCACACACTGCTGCTTTCCCTGTACGAGTGCCTCCTGGCAATCAACCCATAGCTTGCTGAAAACCAGTTATTTGATTTTATGATATGACAATCACTCATTGGCCTCATTTCTCCTTGGAGAAATGCATTAGAATGTACACAGTATCTGACACCATAACACCAATTCACAGAGAAGAATTACCACTGGAGTTATCCACCTCTGGTAGAGCTGATTTAACTCCTGGTGTGATCCTCTCTAGACATCATTTCCTGCTATCTGCTTATCAGTGTATTTTTCAAAGGTACAAAAGGAACAGTGCAAAGGTGTTAGTGAAGGGACTTATGATGAATATGAGGTCGTGAGCAATCCCTGCGTCCTGCTCCTGACCTTTCGGATAATACACCACTTCATAACTCAGAGATATTTATGACATCCCCATTACCTAAGCCCATTTTCCCACTTCTAATTTGCATAAATCAGATTGACCGTTATGCATCTGTCCTCCCATAGACATTACGACAGTACTTCTAAAATATGTTAAATAAGGTAACTAACAAATAACAAGCTCATTCTTTAACAAGTTCAGCTGCAAATCATGAGTGTATCTTCCACGCTTCAGAAAACAGTTTGTCCCGCTTGTATTCCTGAAAGAAATCTGGTTTTCTGTGTAGCTATAAGAAGAAATACAGTTACTTTTCAGACTCCAAATACCCCAGCTCTGTTCTCAGCTCCTGCAGGTTTGGTAAGCCTGGTGAATCAGCTTCACCTCTCCATCCTTCAGCTTTCCACACACAAGTCTGAGCTGCTATTTCTCCTCTATTTTCCTTCAGGACAGGATCCCTCCATCTTACCTATCAAGCCTGACAGAGCTGGTTATTCCAGCCATTGATATCCCACACAAGCTTCATGTTTAAGCTACACCAAGAAAAAGTGCCAATTTCAAAGCCAGCCTGGCTTCAAGACAGCATTTTTCCTGTGGGATCTGGCACAGAGCCACAGGATAATTCAGGCTGGAGGGGAACCCAGGTGTCTTCAGTCCAGCCTCCCACCTGAAGTGGGGTCTGTCATGGGGGGTTCAAATCCTGAACAAAAGTGAGGGAGAGTCTGCAGCACTACTGCGTGCTGGGAGAAAAAATACATGGTCCTACTGCATAGGCAACAACTTTTAACAGAGATGGATGTTTTGGTTAACCCCACCCTTCACCCAACCCTTTTTGTGGCTCTGAAGCAGATTTTGCATGTAGGTGCAGCTTGAATGAAAAGGTTCATTGCTCACAGGAAATACTGTGGACTTCAGGCTGCTAACTTGGGGGGACTTTCAGAAAGGGATCTGACATGGCTTTGGGTGGTTTTCAGCACAGTTATTCATTTGGAAATTTGTGCAACAACAGCAACACTGTGCTTTTGTTATAGGTTGTCTTCTGTCACTGTTTTATCGTAAAAAATGTTGGCTCTACCATCCGACCTCACTTACCTTCCTCTGGCTGCTACTTGAACCTTCACTGGTACAGAGCCTTAAGGACACAATGGCTTGCCCAAGTCAGCTTCTTTCCTACAGACGCCTATTAAAAAGCTCATGCATTTTACTGGGTACTTATCATGTCTTCATGATATAGTTCTCATTATTGTAGCCTTAAATTTCATTTCCATGTCAATGGCTTTCAGATCTGTCTTAGTGATGGAAAGCCTATAAACTGCTCTGTTTCCAAGTTGCCTTTAGGAAAAATTAAGACTGAATCAGTCCAGGCTTTCGTTCCCAAATGTATCCTGCTGAGGCTTCAAATGGGTGCTATGTGTTCTCAGACTTGGTCTCTGACCACCGCCTACATATACTGATGCTTCAAAAGCATCACTTGAAGTCTGAGCAAAGATCATGTCTGCAGGGAGAAAGCTCATACTGAACTGATATTCAATTAGCTTTTTAATTAGGCAGACCATGAGAAAGATGAGGCTATCTTTCAGATCACCGTGTTTTTTCAACCAGGTCTGTTGGCAGCTTCCAAAATAAAATCAAGCCTTTGGACATGATAAGAGCAAGACTCATGTGGAACACCAGCTCCATGTAAAATCAGCTCTCTTCTTTCATCAGCATCTTTGCAGCACAGCTGCCACAGAACACTGGCGTGAAACATGGTTCAGCAAATATAGCGACTTTACTTGCAATAGAGGATGCTAAAGGAAGAAAGATTAATTTCAAGGTCATGGTGCTAATGTGCAAAACTTTTTCAAGGGATAAACTCCAACTGTATTTGCAGTTTCATATCTAGGTGCAATTTACTTCTGTTATTAATGGTCTAGGTAGCTACTCCTTCTGAGCCTTGACATCCATGTGTCTTAGCAACTATGACTTGCTAGATTTGTGTTCTGTACATAAAAAGTTTCCTTGGGACTCTATGCCTCTGAATAAACTCTTTGATTTTTGACTCCTGAATTTTCTCTTTCTATTTCTCTTATTTCCCCTTTTGGAATGGCTGCACTTGGGATATGCAAGTGCAAGTCAGGCTTGTAACAAGCAGGAGTCATGCATTGAAGTAAGCAGTTTGGCAAGAATGAACAATGAGGTTCATCAGATAAATTAATAGCACAGAAGGGAAGAAAAATCTAAAACAAAAAAAACCCACAAACCCACATAGCCATTACGTCTATGTCTCTGATTTTGGACTTATTTCTTGCCTTTGCATTGTTATAGACAACTAATTGGTCAGATATGGTTGTGGAGACAAAGAACTGAAGTTTGCATAGCAATGAGGACAGGGTAAACACAGGATTCTGAATAGAGTTGGAGACACATGCCAAACTCTGGGACAGTGCCACCTTCTACTAGGAAATTTAGGTCCAGCATGGAGTGCAATGATTCCATCGGAAAAATATGTTTAGTCCTAACAACCCAAAACCCAACCAACCAAATTTGATTAAATGTTATTGAGGTCAAGTTTCCACTTGTCTCTAAGACCAAAACTGAAGTCCTGTGTAATTTACAGGATTTATATTAGAGAGAACTTGGTGCCAGTGCTGGCCAATAGGACCAAGAAAGTTCGCAGCCACGTAAAAAAAGGTTTTTTTCAAGCCTCTATGTTTTTAGTTGGACTTATTATTAGGTGCTGCAAAGAAAGGGTTTTCCTTCTTTATCAATCACATTAAGTGAGAATGAGAGAATTGTTCCCATCATTCTTGTTTTGCTTTACACATACACTTTAAGTCAGATCAAGAGTGTAAACGGCCCACATTGTTTCTAATGAAGCCACGAGCATTTTATAATGAGGCAGAAGAAAGCTTGATTTTCTAATCAGGATAAAATCCTGAATTACTAAAATTAGCAATTCTGGCTTTAATCTACAAAGTAGAAACTAGAATAATGTATTTTTAGGAAGACAAGTATAATTACAGTATAAAACTAAGCAAGCAGGTCAGCAGCTTCTCACTTGAACAAGTGAAAGCTGTTTTAGGCCTAAGCAGGTTAGATTTTAGAGGATATTTCATTCCAATATTGTACTAAGACCGGTGATTTATTTCATCCAGGTCAACAATCCCTGCTGCCTTTGCTTGAAGAGCAGGAATCACATGGAAGGCTGCTTTCTTGCAGGCAGACACTGCACAGATGGATTTTTTAAAATGCGTCACAGATTGATTCCTAAAACCTACATCCTTGCCTTCTCTGCAATCAAAACTCATCACACACCTCTGAGCTGATATTCTATTTAAAATCTTGAAATTGCAAAGACTTCATATGATTTTGTCCTGTTTTCCATTCTATCACTTTTTAGCAAATTGCCACACTTAAGCAAGCTGTTTTGACATGCTTTTAGGAGGGTCTGCGTCTGCCACGAGGACAGGTTTATAAGAAGTGTGATATTAATTTTCCTCAGTCTCAGCCAGCCTGAAGAAGAAAAAGCCAAAAGGAAGTTCCGTGGGTTATCAGCATCACCACTCTTCACAGGGGCTCTTGTAAAAAGAATGGTGAAACAGTTTCAGAGCCATATTGCCCTGCCCACACGATGCACCTCAGCGCTGGGCTGGGGGCAGAAGGGGAGAGCAACGTAATCTCAGGAGACAGAGATGCTCAGTCATTTCAGAAATGAGCATGCAGGTTTCAGCTCTCAAAAAGACTAGTGCGTGAAAGCCTGGTTACAAGGGAAAGTGCAGACCTTTAGTGATAATTGAGGGACCTATAGCACCTCCAACAAAAATATGGATAAAAAGCATCCAGATACTAGAAAATAATCTTGCTCTGGTAGTACATTTTAAGCACATCTAGTCCCTCTATTTCAGTGCCAAGCTGTGCCAGGCACTTTGTGCCTGAAGAGAAGGAATGAAAAGGTCTAATATCTCTCTTCCTTTCAGGATCAGGAAGAATCATCAGCCCCTGAAAAGACCTTAACAGACCAGTTCATATGTAGGTGTCTGTTCTACACTCAGAACAGCAGCTGAAGGAAGAACACAGAGGGAGAACGAAAAAAGAAAGAAAAGAAACTAATAACATTGTCAAGATCCAACGCTAAGTTCATTGAGTCAGGCCAGAATTCATAACTTGAATGCAGAATCCTTAAATACCAGCAGTGTCGTGAACCTACTACAGTAATTTTGCCACTATTTTTCTGGCTAAGAAGAGTTGGCAAGGTCACCTGTTATCATCCAGAGCTGTGATATATCCCAAGAACATCACTCCAGGCTCAGACAGGTAATTTTGTCTTCCTCCGTGCCCTCACTTATAAAAAACCTCAAAGCCTTAATTTTTTAGAAAAATTGAATTTTCCTCTTTATCATGCATAATGTTTACATTGCTAGGCAGCAGCTACTGCAGGCAGGTAAAACAAAGAGCTTAGCCTTACAGTGTCACACCTATCTGAGCTAAATTATTGCATTGCTAGGATCTTCACAGGGCAAGGAGGTACAATAGCAGAAAGATGAAGTTGTTTACAGGACTCTAATGATGACCAGTTGAGGTTAAATCAAAAGCCAGAGAGTGCAGTTTATTGCTAATTCTTTGACAACGTATCCCAAGCTGCTTGCTAGCACTGAACAACATACCTTCTGTGTCTGACTAGGAGCTCAAGGAAAAGCCGTACATATTTCTGTGCTAGAGGTAAGCAATATTAGATTCACAGGCTGTGTTTGTTTTCTAAAAGGTTATACCCCTTCTTCAACTCAGCTTTCCCTGTAGAAGCAGTGATGCTCACCTGTACCACAAACAGACCTCTACAGCTTAACCCAAGCCCCAGCTGTTTAAACAGCTTTATAGAAAGGAAAACCCCTCAAACAACTAAATATCCCCAAATTAATAATAATAATAATAACAACAACAAGAACCAAAAAACCCAAAAGATGAGCACCATTTAATCTATTTAGAAGCCTTTTTTGCAGCATTTGTTGCAACTTGAACAATTTAAACATGAGCAGAAAGAGCCAGAAAGGTAATGGGTCCCAAGGGGAGTGAATATATGTGGCATATGTTAATTGTCCAACTTTCTTAAGGACTCTAGTCCACCAGGGAGCACAAATTCCACCTTTGGCTCTGCTGAGAATCTGGGGCTTGAACAGTGAGCCTTGTGCAGCAAGATGGGCCCGGAGATGAACCAGGATCCCTGCCTTCATCCTCGGAGCAGAACAGACACAGGGAAAGCTGAGACCGCCCAAGACACTGGGATAAGTGCAGTTTCTGCTCCAAATAGCCTTGTTACGCCTAACAGGCCACAGTGGCCTCATCTGCACAGGCAAAGAAAACCTTACCAGTATCTTCTGTCATGAGAATATTGATTATTTTGCTTGGTTGGTTTGAGGTTTACTTGAGATTTTTTGTTTGGTTGGTTTTTTTGGGTTTTTTTTTTTTTGGTAATTCAAAATCTCTTACATGTCTTGCATGGTAATGTTGGCTATAGGAGCACGAATTTAATGAAAAGAAGACTATGGCAGTTTAACCAAGTTTTTTGCCAGGAACAGCAGCAAAATGCAGAATGAGGATGACGCTAAATTTGAGTCCACGAGGCCTTCAATACACAAGTTAACAGTTGTTCAGTAAACCACTGTTGGCAGACCATGAGTAGGGTTGTCTGTACTGAGATTTGGTGCTGGAAATTAAGAAAAGTAGCTTTAAAACTGTTGCTTTTATCTGGGGAGAGGTGCTGCGAAAAGCTATTTCTGACAAAAGGTTTTTCTGTCAAAACAGAGGCTACACAGTTACATAGTCATTTGGACAAGGTTTTATTATTATTTCTCTTTGATGAAGCTTTATTTCATGTTCCTGTTCTTGGAACTGAAATCTTTCCAGTTTTCTTAGAAAAGAAATAAAAATTAATTGCACTTAAACAAATTAGGGAATTAAATTTGAAAAAGCAAGTTGTAGTATCAGGAAGTCTCCAGTGAGCTCCCTCATCTTCTGTTTCCCTGAGGCTCTCAGGACCCTGCCAGATAGACGTGTCATGAATATACAAAGTGGGTCTTATCCACTGTCTATAGAAAGTAATCCCGTGCTCGGCCAGCACAGCAAGCTGTGCTGCTCTGTCTCTGTATTTACAGCATGAAAAGCGAGACACTGAATAAAGGTATCAGCTGTGCCACTTACACAGCATGGACCTCTCAGTATGTCACCATTTCTATCTCTAGAACAGAAAAAAAACAGACTACAAAACATGAATTTCAACCCATTCATATTTCTGAAGCTTTTTTTTTCAGTTACCAGAAGAAAGCCCCTCTCTGAGAACAAATTTGTCTTTCATTAGATGCATTTCTGGCAGCAAGAGAGGTTCTCCTGGGCACCAATCTTTCACCAGCTTCGGTCCGTCCAGGAGGATAAATTTGCAGCCACCCACCTGTGCCCTCCCTGGGTCCTGATGGGATGACAAGGCTGGCATCCAGACTCACTTCCCCAGCTCCTCTCCCTCTCCCTGTGCCCCACACTCATGCCCACCACTTGCCACCAACCCACTGTCAAGTGTCAGAGCAAGGGTCTGCCCGTGAAAAGAACCCATTGCTGACAGAGAACAGAAAACAGGGAACAGATTCAGATCTCAAAGAAATTAAGGCAGAAGGGAAAAACTACTTTATCCAACAGTAGTTCGTATGACAAGGGTCTGAAGGACTGAAGAAAATCAATCCCACCTGAATGCTGCTGTCTGCCTAGGGGCTACACAGGACCATGGATTTCACCTAAACCAAGGCATTTCCAGGCACAGTAAGGCAGGTTGAGAGGGCCACAAGGTACAGCAAAACACGAACAAAGACAGCTCCTCACACATTCAGATTTTCCCAATTCCCTAAGAAGTTTAACCTGAGACAGGAGTCAGCCTCTGCTGAATACAGGCTGCTTGGTGGGGCACAACTGCTTCAGGTGAAGCAAACAAAGAAGGTAACGCAAGAGCTGCCACAGCAGCACAGACTGAATTTCCATGCAAAACATGGCACGGGAATACAGTGCATTTCCTAATCACAGGTCAGTGTTTCCCACCGTGTGTCCAAACACCCTTGGGCTGTCAGTCTGTTGACAGTAGCAGCCTGCACACATACTGGGCTGCATAAGCTGAAGGTTTCCCCATTCCACCAGAGAAAGCACTTCTGTCTCCCTGGTTCTAGTGCTGAGGTTTACTTCCCTGGCTCCAAGTGCTTTCCTGGTTACACTGTACGTAATTCAGATTTTCTTCACTGCTTTGTGCTGTGGATAACGCTTAAAAGAGCAAGCCATCCTCCTCTTTTGTCATCCTGTAGTGTATTTCATCTCCCACTATCTCACAAAGTGACAGTTTGATTATAATGTAATTACTTTTTTTAGTGAACCTAGTGCATAATTTTATTTCCAGATGGGTTTATGTGCCTTATATTTAAGCTCATTATGAACAAGAAGGCTGCACAGGAAAAATACAGAGTAAGCTGCCTCTTTTCTTTAAAAGGTGAACATTTTGAAAGGCCTATGTTGTGAGGGTAAAGATACTAATGTCACATGGTAGAAAAGATTAATTTCAAACATGAGAGCACAAATGAGCTTGAGAGCCCTTTAAGGCATTTACATGGAAATTGAAAGAATAAATGTTTAATTTTCATTGCTTGGAATTTGGTAAAAGCTAACAGGCTGAATAGCTTCAATATCCAAGAATCAAGAGCAGGGATCAGTGAGTGGCTGCAGACAACCATGGCAGGAACAGTGCCAGTTCAGAAATTGGTGAAATGAAAGTCTTTTTTATACAGTCAAGTCTCCAAGCCTCCTGTGGCTGGGTACTTGCCAAGGAGCTCGTTTGCAAGTCAAGTATTATTTGTTGATGCTAAGAAGCACAAGCTGATACATTTTGCCAAAACATGTGACAAGAAAATCCATGTAAATCAGTGGTGCTTTGCTGCAGAAACTGTGGTTCCTCTCTGAAAACTGTCTTAGTAAAATGGCACCCTGAGGTTTCCTGTTTATTGCATCTCAGTGACATCCAAATCAAACACGATCAGCTCAGACGCATACGATAATGATTTTTTTAACTGCTGCTTCTATGAAAATAGAAATAAAATTGTACAGTCGAGATACGCTTTCTGGCTTACATGTTGGCAGCCTAGATCCTAGAACTGCTATTTAGTCAATAATCCTATTTATGACTCACACTGCAGTTTCTTTTCTATCACCCTATTTGCAGTTTATTGGCAGTTATGGGAAAAAATACATCCAGAAGAAAAAAAAAGTAATGCCAAAGCAAACACATTTACTTATCCCAAAATTGAAATCGGATCCTCATAAGGGCCCATTTCTTTAGCAACGCTTTTACAACTGCTCAAGCATTTGCTGATGCATCTCTTCTGTCCCAAGTGAAGGTAGAAGGCAGTGCACTTTGTTGATAACACGATTTCTTTTTCTGAAGTGGGAAATTACTTAAATAAGAACCAATAGAATCAAACATTTTACAGTACGGATGTAAGACAGAAGCAAGAGGTACCTTGAATATACCCACTTCTCCTTGTCGTTTTGCCACTTGTGACACTGCAGATGTGGCTGGAAAATGGTGACATTTGAAATCTGTGACTTGTATAATTATTGGCACCACCAACCAGGCTGCAACCTGGGAACAAGGGACCTGCTGCTGAAAACTCCCACATTTTGCTACTCACAGCACCTCAGGCCTCTTCCTCTTTGACCAGAGGTTGCTTCAAAATGTATTTGCTGAAAATGAGGAGATTATTGCTTTAGAAATATATATACATATATATATATTCCTTTTATACGTATATGTGTTCCTTTTTTCAAAGTGTTCTGGCCTCATTTTCCCATATTTCCAAGTTTTAGGCTGCTGATAGGCCACCTAATCTGCTGTAACAAGAATATCATCTGCTTTTCATGCAGTGTCTGTCCAGCAGTTCTCCTGGGACACTTTAAACTAGCGTGTAAGATTTTGATATTCCAGGCACGCATTCTACCTTATTCTATTGCCTTGCCACAGACCTCGGTACACCAACTTAATTGTTCATTTGTCTGGGCCCGTCGATTCCTCCATTTCCACACTCCCACTTCGGTATGAGCCTTCTGTCAGGTGGTGGGAAAACTCAGAGATTATCACATAGCACAACATCATTTATTTAGTCTATCAAAAAGGAACTATTGATTGAATGAGCTTGTTCACTAGCAAACCTGCAACATTATTTTAGCAAGAAATAGCTTAGCTCTACATAAGAATTGGACCCCAGGAATTCAGACAAAGGACTTGAAACACCATTGCTTTGCTGTTACCTTTTCAAGTGAAAAAATTAACACTATAATAACAAAATCTAGACATGTTGAGAAAACAAAAGGGGAAATCATCTGAGAGAAAAATTAGAGATAAAAACAACTTATATTAAAGCCTAACCGTCCCTGAGGGTGTCATGAAAGCTTTTGAATAGATGAAGCATTTCTAGTAATTGCAGTGAATTGAACAAATACTGTCAACTTCAGGTTTGCCACAAAATATCTTTTCCTAAAGAAAGGACAACTGAATTTTTATTTTTTTATTTTCTTGAAACCACATCATTGTCTAGTTTAAATGACCAGGATCCGTATACCAGAAAAGCTTTTTTTGTATGGTATTTTCAACACTTAAGAAATAGACCCAAATAAATTTTTAATGTTTTTTTTTTAATACCCTCCCCCATGAACAACCTAGTTGCTTCCTCTTCAACCAACTCAGATGAGCAGTTTTTGTAGATGAGACAAAGAGCATCAGAAAACCAGTATCACTTTTGGAATTTTCTTCTTTAAAAGCAAAGCAGCTGGAGGATGTCAAAGTTCAAATAGTCACCATGCTTGTGGACAGTCAAATTTCATTTTAAGGTTCACAGTAAGACTTAAAACACTGTCCCTGCAGACACATCCAGATTCCACTTTCCTTTTGTTTCTCTTTTGCCACATATTTTGGCAATTAATTGATGCTGAGGCATCAGACTTTTTCCTGTTCTCCCGCGAGAGGTCACTGAACAGCCCAGGGACATAAAGGCCAACAAAGTCTATGTCTGAAAAGTTCCCAGATCCACAAAAAAAAAGATTTTGCAGAGGAAAGCCATAGATGGGAATGGATAAGGTAGCAATAAAGTTGAGATTCTCCCCCTTATCCAACACCACAAAGCAGCTCTTAAATTCAACTTGTCTGACTTTTGCCCACCTTCCAGATATATGAGTCATAGCTGAAGTTGTCTCATCATGTATTTAACTATTTCTTTCTTTGGTTTTGTTCCAGGCTAAAAAAGAACTGAATTAAGCATTATAATTATCAGGGCAAAAAGAACATTTGAAAGCAGAACTTATAAAAGTTTCTACTTTGAAAGTGCAAAGGATGCATTTGAATTAATGCCACAACATCAGTCCTTCAGAAGATAACCCAAAGCAGCCTTCAGCTTCTTCATATCAATGTAATATGAAAACTTATTCACAAGTGGCACAGGAGTAGATAATTTTGCAGTTGTCTTTTCCCCAAACACAGGATTGGTCCAGAGGTCAAAGCCTTATACAGCTGAGAAGCCATCAAGACGGTGACAGTTTTACAAAACAAAATGCTGAAGTGTCTGTAAAAAACCAGCTCTGTCAGAGCAGAAAAAAAAATCATGTCAAGAGTCTTATAATATGACTACATTAAGAAGATTTTTTAAATCAATACATGGTGTACAGCCCACTTAATTCAATTTGAGAAAATTTTAACTAGATTATACCTTGGCAAGATGACCTTTTAGGTCATTTTAAAGTCAATTTTTATCTGTTCAAATAATGAATTCTAGAAGGTTAAGAAATTAGCACTTCAGAGTATGTTTTAGTGCAATCAAAGACTTCCTGAGGGGAGGCTATTGTGCTGAAATCGTCAAAATCCTGTCTGGATAATCATATAGACAAGAAAAACCCTAAGAATTGCTATCTATTTGCTAGTTTCCTCTGACAAGATAAAATAAGGCACAGACAAGGTGCTAAAAGAAATGCAGTAATTGCCATTAATGAAAAAGCTTATCCCAAAATGGTTGAAGGAATGCTAGGAAAAAGTAAAGTAATGATTTCCCAACAAACAACCATAAAGCAAAGAAAATATAAATCTGAAAGATGTAATTTAAAATATAAGTAAATATCTTATTTTCCACAAGCAATTATTGACTGTTCATTCTTTTCAGTCATAAATGATTGATGTCTCCGGATTTTATTATTTTCTGTGTATGTCAAAACGTTTACCCTGTTTTTTTGTTTTGATCTTTAGGGGAGATGTATGCGCAAATCCCAGCATTTCTGTTCCCTCTGGCTTGCACTTCCACACACAGAGAGCAGAGGGGAAAGAGAATTAAGAGCCCGCCTGACCCATCCACCTGCTGGAAGGGAGGCGCCCATCATATGTGTGTCAGTTTTGACAGACTCGTGTTTCAGGCGCTCCTTTGAAACCACCAGCAGCTGAAAGGCCACCAGGTCCCCAGGCGCTCTGTTCCCAAGCTTCACCCTCTTTCCTCACCCAGAATTTAATTCTTACTTCCAGCCCAGAGGAACCCACTACATTTGGTCCTCTGCCTGAGGATGGGGAGAACTGAACACTTTCCCAGCACCACAGTCCTTTACTTACCAACAGGCCACCGTGTCCCCACTCTCAGTGATCTGTACTGAACCGTTCACTCCTTCCAGCCCTTCCTGGTGCTGTCCCATCTCCGAGCACCTCACGGACACAGGAGAAGCTGCCTTGGAGACTGCTGCCCCACCTCTGAGGCCCCATACCTGTGGTGGGGCTCAGAGGCACGTGCAGGGGCCAGGCTGCTGGCTCCAGGGGGTGTTTTGGGTAAGGAGCAGCTGCCGCAGCAGAACCACCAGTGCCTTGTTCCAGTGGGACACAGGGTGTCCTGGCTGTGCACTGAGCGTGAACTGGGCAGTGCTGCAGCTCACGGCTGTGACCCAGAGGACACTGCTGTCACCGCTGCGAAATGCCATCACTAGGCAGCGCTGCCCCGCTGTGCTGAGTGATGGGCACACAGCCTGCAGGGCTCCTCAGGGAGCCACAGCCCCTGACCTCCACTCAGGTCAGCCAGAATTGCAGTCCAAGGGCCTCTTACAGAGATGAAACACCACCTATGAACTGTTTGGCTTTTCCCGGCTTTTGAGAAAGGCAAGCTACTCCAGAGCTGATATATGTTATATAGGAAAAGCCTCTGGGAGCTCAGGCAGAAGGATGGCTGTGTTCCTGCAAGGACCCTCAATGGAAACCCCAAAAAGTATTAAAAGGAAGAAACTGGGGTATAATCCTTCCGTGGTATGGAAACCACTAAACCTGCATTTACTATGAGTGCTGTATCAGGCTCCAGTGATGTTCTTTTGCTGGTGCCTACAGACAGCCTATGCATCATCTCTGGCCATCAGCCTCATCACTGTTTCTGAACAGTCTATTTCCCTACTGCCTGATACAGTCACATGTGACTTACTGACATTCTCTGTATGATAAATGGGTAACTTTGGTCATCCAGAAGAACGGCAATTAAAAATAACATGAGGCCAACCAGACAGAGATAAGTGAATATTAAAGCATCTGGGCAGGCCACGTGCTTGAAGATATCACCAAAAAGGTCTTCAGTAAAAAAAAAAAAAAAACCAAAAAAAGACAACAAATTACCACCTTGACAGATTATTAAATGTTTAAAGCTTCTGGCAATAAGAGCTGCTAATAAAGAAGCAGTGTAAACCAGAAGACAGTGGCAGCAACAGTAATTATGCAGCAGAATGATTAAAAAGCACACAGCTATAATGACTTTAATCTGCTTTATGAGAGAAACTCAAAGATTCAGCATTCAAAAAAGTAATCAATTAGGGAGCAAGGGAGATGGAAAAAAAATCTATTTAAACTGAATTCCTACAATCAAGTGATAAATCAGTCACGAGTAATTGTAGGAATTACTGCAATTCGCCATGTTTCGATAACACTGGCTACTCCACCAGAGACTGAAGAACAACTGCTCAGTTTCTCGGCATCCAAAGGGACTCCACAGAGCAATTTCTGAGAAACTGTTGTGCTCAACAAGTTCTGTTGCTTAGCTGGAAGAATATCCAGCATGACCAAAGTTAAGATCTTGCTTTGGAGAACTTTTCTTATTTTCATAGCAACGGAGTAATTTCAGTTCAGTGGCACTTAACAGGCAGGCTCCTCAACTCTTAACCACTTAGACATATCTTGTTTCATTTCCTTTTCCTGATCTTCCTTGATGTTTTTCCTCTCCCAGGTATGAGGTGTTCAGCTACCAGCCAAAGAAAGGCTGTTCTTGGACATCTGCCGTGTTTCCTTTCCTCTAAAGGCCAGGGAGTTCAAAGGAACAGCAGGAGGAGGATGCACGGGAAAACCTGAGGTGATTCCAGCTGCTCCTCTCCCAAAGCTCTGTTCCTTACAACGGGATTCGTGTGCTTGAATGTGGTATTTCAGTCACTCCTCCCTGCTCGTGGCCAGGCAGCAGAGCCCACCCCTCATCACCTCCTCTCTCCTTAGCTGCAGAATCCGGCCAGCTTCTGCCTTTGGGGAGGGTGTGCTCCAGGCAGGCACCTGCTCCTGGCTTGGAGTGGCGCGGAGATGAAGAGCCAGCTCCACCCTAGCCGGCGCTTCCCTCTTTTAGGAAGTGATGGGCGCTGTTAGAAAAGGGAAGAGCTCCGGGTCGTGCACCCTCCAGTCCAGCACAGGGCAGCCCCAGACCGGGCTCTCCCTGCCCTCAGCCACCCCTCTCCCCTGCAGCCCTCGTAACTGCCCTGGGAAAGGAGCTCTGTTCCCTGCGCCCTCACTGGGACCTACAGCTTCTGGCAGGGAAGTGGCAGGAAAGAGAGACAGGGGCTGGTGTGGGCAGCAGCCTGGACTTGTGTCAGATTGAGCGTGCAAGGAAAAAAAACCTCGTCTTGAAATGTTTTTATACTGGAGTAAAGATCTGCATCGTTCTGAAGGTAAAAATATGTTACTCTGTCCCCCTATTTATCTGCCCCTGCTCATTCTAGTGAGATTATTTTGTATATTGAAAATCAGGCACTTTATAAAGCTTCTGCTTTTATTCCTGTAGCTCTTTCCCTCCTATTTGCAAAAAAGGTTTTGCAACGTAGAAAAGTTGACACTATCAGATATCTGCTTTAGAAATATCAGAGAAAAAATCCAACAGCTCCCACCCCACAAATCGATACAGACATCAATATGTCTATATGGGAAAGATCTTTACACGGGCTCTTTTAAACGTGGTGGTGTTGGTCTGACGTTCCGTGTTTGCTATTACCCTCTTCAAGGTCTGTGTGTGCCAGGACAAGATCCTTGCTCCTCCACCTTGATTAAATGCTTCTGAGAGCAGAGAATTGGGTTGGACTAACTGCACCAGATGCAAGGACTAACTATGAAATATAAATAGCAAGAACATGGATCAGATCACATGGAAAAGCAGCCTGTGTGTCAAGATAAAAATTTAATTTCTCATTTGCTGCTTTCCTGTGTAATTCTTCTTTTTGTGTTTTAAATAAATACATTAAAGGAATTTTTAATACTATGACTGAGCACTTCAACTTTCTGTAAAGTAAGCATTATGCCATTAACTACCAAATACTTAAAAATTCAATTTCAGAAGAAGGGAGAAATAAACCAACTCAGTAAGGACTTAGCTGTGCCAAAGCTGCTCTGCTTCTCAACATCTCCCAGGAAAAAATAAGCATTGATCATTATTACCATACCATCCCTCCTAGTTTGCTTAATGTTCAAATTTCAGAGTGGGATGCAATTAATTAATATGGGCTTACACGTGCTATGTTTTCAGACCTAGTATCTATTGACAGCCACTTGACATTAATTATTTGTGTTATTGACCTCTTTGCATCATAGAAAGCTCTCCGGAGAGGAGCTTGGGAACATGCCAGAGGTGGAGAGGCACAGTTGCTGAAGGCAGGCAGGGAGATGCTGTGGTTGCACTTCTGCAGACTGGGAATGCAGGTGTTGCAACGCTGAGCTCAGGGTGCTTGAGTTATCGCTGTGGTTTTCATCAGTGGGGCTCAAACCGGAAAAAAGGCAGCCTCGGCTGTGTTCCAATCCTTGCACAGCGTGACCCTACCTAGCCTGGGGATGTGCCTGCAGCACAAAAGACAGTGACACGCTTCCCTTGCCACGCACTCGTGGAAAAGCAGCCCAGCCCACCTCAGCTAGGTGCTTGTGGGCAGGTGAGCTCAAAGTTAGGCAAGTCCCTGAGGTCTCCAATAGAGATGCATGCACACAGAATTAGCAAATAAACGAGTCAAACAATAAGCAGAACATTAAACTTCAGAAACAGCACCAGAGAGATGAAGTTCTAATTGTAGGGATGCTGAATAACAACACAGAAATCAGATAAATCCGAGCGCCAGGGCCACAGGCAGAGCAGTGCAGCCTCAGTGACACAAACAGGGCAGGCACCAGTCTGAGGGCGGGTGTGGGGGATCCACACAGACCCACAGTGATTCCTGAACAGCAGCAGCCAGGAGGAGAGCAAGATTGACATAACTTGGGGCAGTGTAAGACCTGCAGCTGCCTGAGAAGACATCACCCAAAAGCTCACAGTGCTGGGAAGAAATTACCAATGATTAATCTGCCTTAGGTTGACTGTCAGCCTGGTTACACAGCAAGCAAGGGACTACTAAGAAATCTTGAGGGCAGGAATGAACTTGAAAAAAACTAAGAAGGTACAAAAGTTTGTGACTGTGGAGAGAAACATTGGAATAGGAGAGTGGTGGTCAAAACCCAGTTAGAAATCCAGCAAGTCACAGGTGTTTGATAATGTTTGCATGTCTAGTATTGTATTTCACTGTTGATATTGATCCTGAATGTGTTTCATTAATTGTTCTTCAATTACTTTTAATTAAAAAAAAAAAAGCTACTCAAAATGCTTGGATCCTGATTTGATCTAACCACATAAATTGTACAGCACATTTCCTGAGAAAATAGACAAATAAAAGGACACACATTACATAGTGAGGAATGTAGGTACCAAAGAAACTGCCCAGAGGAACGATTTCCTACTCATCTGTAGGTGTTGAATTTGGGGTGAGCACTCACCCAATGCTCACATGCTGCCGAGAGGCAGTGAGCTGAAGGGAGGCAGGATGCCCACAGGTTTTTCCCTTTGCTTGTTCAGGCAGTAGGCCAAAGACAGGAATCAAGTAAGAGAAGATTAAGACTTTCCCACTCAGAGAAATGTTCTCCCCTAAATGAGCAATAATAAGAAATTCGGCTTTTCCCTCTCCACGCGCGTTGCATTTTTAGGAAGGTGCAAACACAGGAAATTTAATACCAATAGGGGATGCTGCTTCCCAGCCAACAACACCTCCACAGAGGTCACCAGCCACCACTGCAGGTACCACTGCTCTCCAGGTCAGGGGAAGACACACCCACACTTTTCATATTGATGTCTTCTTCTATGAGCCTATAGACAGAAATAGGAAGCAAAGGCAGCTCATAGAGTTGTTCGATGGTGAAATACCTTACTAATGACCACCAGAACAGATTTAAAAGCTTAAAGCTTTAACAGCTGTCCTTACCATGGATCGGTTACACCCCAAGAAACCCAGAAGCAGAGCCTTTGTTTCCTTCCCACCAGATAAGTCTCCGTTTCCTTATCACAGTCAGATCCCAGCACACTCCTCCTCCTCCTCTCACTTTGCTTTTTGCACGTGATGCAGCTCCCAGAGGTCTGCTGTTATCCTTCACACCCCAAACCCAACCTCGAATGCTCCCTTTAAGGTTAAAATGCACATTTTTCTCTGGTGGCCTCGCTCCATTTCGCGGCATGCTTCGATTGCCAGAGCAGCCAGCTGGGCCAGTAAGTTAGAGAAAGACGTTGTTCCCATAGTAACTCGTTTTCTCTACCCACTCATTAGATTAACACATTTCAGATCAAAGGTAGACATGAAAATGTCTCAGAAATGACAGTCCAAGGCATGGCTTAAATATGAACAAAATCCGCCTATCTCAAAAAGCACTGCTTGATATCAGAGTGTACATCTATAGCTGCTCTGCTCATTGTGCTGTCCTGCCTGAAAGTTATCAAAAGCATCTTGGATAGTTCATTTTGTTGCTAGTTTGCAGCCAATTGCTTAAGTACAGGAACAAACAGGTACTCCCCACTATCAGATCAGAGCTACAACCAAGAAAAGAAGTTCACTGTCTCTGTGCACTCAACATTCAGATAATGTTTGCAGCTTTGCTGCAGAAAAGGTCTGATTCACACTCCCAGTAGCAGCAAATCTCTTATCAGTTTCACCTTCCCCAAATTCAATTTTGTACATTTTTAGTACTACAGCATGAATTGACTTAATGGAAGTTCAAGCCCAAGGAACAGATTAAAGTGCCAACACCGTGAGTCCACACAATACAAAAAGCCTTTGGGCTGCTTCTGCTCCATCATCACACAGCAACTCTGCCATGCACCAGAAAGAACAAAAAAATCTTGATGCTGCACAGACCCTTTGCTGCTGAAGATTTCCAACAACACTTTCTGGTAAAATACAAAGGACGTGGAAGTAAGGTATGAGAAACCTGGAGCTTTAGATAGTGTTTCTTTTTGTTTGTTTTAATTTCCTCCCCAAGTGCAACTCTGCAGGTGGAATATGAGCAAGTTCTTTTGATTGCCTGTCTTGCCATTCATCTCTCCAAACTGATTTTATGGTTCTCAGGGGACTTCACCATGTATACATGTAATTTATGTATACTTACACAACACCTTCTATGCACACTGCTTGTGAAAACTGCAGTTGGTATTATGGGTCCTGAACATGCCTGTAATGCAAGCAGTAACCTTGAGCTGGCTAAAACCCTGTCTTAACCCTTTGCCAGGACCCAGGTAAAGACTATTTACACCTAACAACGTAGTTCAGAGACTGACTCCCACTGGCATTTTCATGTCAATGTCCACTGTCCATTTGTGTCTGAAAAACAGGATTTTCCCAATGACAGTCTGCAATTTCAGCAGTCTGTTCAAATCATCAGGAATTGAACTCGGTTCTTTTTTTGTTTTGTTTTTTTTTTTTTCTCTACACCTCTCCTTGTCAGAAATCTCATTTGTCAGCTGTGCAGCCTCGGTGCACCAGCTCACCCCACCGACATCTCACCTACCTTTTCCTCAGTATGGCTCCTCACAAAAGTGCAATTTATAGGTGACAAAAAATAATTCTCATCTCAGAAAATTGCCCCAGAGTTCTGGCAAAAATTCATACAAAAGGTGTGATGTATATTAAGAACTTAGATAGGCTGATGCTGTTCATCATTTCTGATGGCAAAGTCAGTGCAACCCTTTGCCTGGTGAGGTGGGGGAAAATGTTGTGCATGTCCTGATTAAGGTCTCTCACATCAGGTACTGTAACACCCTCACATAATATCTTCACAGCATTGACTGATTTTAATTTTTTCTTCATTTTCTTTTGTCTCATTGGCTCTCTGAGTGCTCTGCCCTTGTCTGCTTTACTTCTACAAAGAAAGGTGTCGCTGGATTCTTGGAAAGTAGACTCTACAGTGCTGGATGGTGCATGACTGGGTCTCTGCTTTTGTACTGGGGGCTCTCCACTGTTTTCTATCACCTGTGGAGACTGAAATTTGGTCCTAGTTTTCAAGTAAACTGCAGATGAAGGAGACTTTGCTGACTTTGTTGTGCTGTAACCTTAGGCTGGAGCCTTAAAATATATATGATTTTGGTCATTAAAAAATCTGCAGCCTTTTTCCTGTCATTTATGTTCTCTATACTTTGTGCCCCATTAGAAACATGAGAGGCATACAGGCACTCCAACATGATGGAAATGTCAGCCAGAGCCAGTACATTTTGAGTGTTAAAATGCACACAGTAAAGTGGCAACTGAATGTAAAGAACAAACCATTTTCCTCTTAGCTTCTATTATTTTCTGCATTTAAAGTATAGTAGTCAGAACAAAATCACAGACTTTTAAAATGACGAAAGGAAGCTGAGTAGGAAAGCTGGCCACGAATTACATGAATTCCTGTTACTTAATAGATGTAGCTCGCTGGATCTTCACAAGAAAATACATGTCAGCCATGTCACTACCCAGGGAATAATCATTCTCTGACACTTATTTTCCTGCTTCTTTTCATTGGCAGAGGATAACTGGTTAAGCTGCCCTGTTTCTATTGGGAAAAGCTAAATACCCAGCTCTCCTAAGGCAGGCAGGCAGCTCCTGATCTGTGTGGCAGCACAGGGAGCAAAGGGACATTGCCTGTTCTGAACTAAGTGCAGTTCCCTCAGGAAACGTGTGCTGCCATTCCCAGGGCACCACAGAGGGGGGTCATACCTTTGATCATCAGATACCAAGGTAACATTGACTGTTTTTCCTCTCTCTCTACTCTGATATGTTGCTTTCCTCATTTTAAGCATCCAAAATCAAGAGAAGAAAGATAACAGTTTTCCCCAGAAGTCAGCAAGCACTTGTGCTTGTGTGAACTCTTTCTCTTGCTTCTTTTTACAAAAGGAGATGGCCAGCAATTAGAAGGCAGGCAGCGCTTTGGGAATAATTTTACTATTCTCTCTGTTTTGATATTTCAGAAGCTTCTTCTCAGTTAAATTCCCACAAACAGCAGATGAATGTCCTTTCAAGTCTACCTCTGGACCAGATTTGGTGTCATTCATGCCTGTGAATAAGTGGTGCTTTCTACTTTGCAGGTAGAAAGTAACCTACTACACAGATTTCAAGGTTAACAGAGCTCTTCAGGGACCCTGAGATTTTACTACAGAAGGGTAAATTCTACTACACAGCGTGTTACGGGCTGAGGAGGAGGATAACCTTCCCTGATGTTTCTGAGGTGGTAATTTTTCAACCCTTACTCAAAATGTTGGTGGGGCTAGCTGGCACACCAACCTCAAAAGAGCTCCATTTTTCTCACAACTCTTTATCATTGCAAATACAGAGAAAACTCCATCTACCTTTTTTTTTAATCTCTCTTGCTGCTTGCCAGCCTCATCTCCTGCAGAACACCTTTTTATCCTCTGAGCCAAGTGATTTTACAGCTGGCAGACAGGAATGGCACTGCACTGAGCAGGCTCTGCTGCTTAGCCATGGTGTGTACACATGCACGTGCAAAAAAACTTATTTCAGTGTCTTGTATCCCTGATTTGCACTTACTACAGCTTTACTTCAAGGTGCTCTTGGCCCTGACACAACCTCCTTATTTGTATTCTACATTTAACTACATAGCTCCTAACCAGCATATGCATTTTCTTTTTCTTTTGCTGCAGTTTTCTTTCCTTTTTTTTTTTTTTTTTTTTTTTTTTAAAGTAGATGTTACCTGAGCTGCTCTCAGTAGTTAAATGTGTCTCTGATTAAAATGTCATGCTCTGGTATGTGATGTTCGTGTTCAGCCCCTGGGATCCATCCACAAAGCCAATCAATACACCGTGCAGAACACAGATTACAAGAGGTGCCACCCAGACACCTTTGTGCATGCAGGTGCTCTCTCTCTCCCTGGCAGCATTCCAACAGCCCTGCAGACGGCAGACGCAGCATAATGGAGAGCAAAAGTAGTTTACTGGCAGAGATGTGCACTGTCACACAAACTGCAGGCAGCTGCCCTGACACATCCTGACAAGGAAGCTCTGATTGGGCTTGACACCTACATGAGATATAACTCTCCAACTGTACAGGTCCTAAGGGAGTGCATGGGAGACCTTTTCGCTAGGAGAGACACAGGTTAACACGCCAGGAGTTCGTCAGCACTGCTGGTCTCTCGGTAATATAAACAGCAACTCGCCTTAAGGAGGAAAGCACAAAGTGACCTTCACCGCCTGACAGTCAGCAGTCTTAAATCCAGCGACAAGCACAACACAACGCCTTACAAGTCTCAGAATGGTTTCTAAAGAGAGCCGGAACATCACAGCCACCTCCCCCACCGATATCTCAGTGCAGCTTTCCACTCTGACTACGATGTGCTCTCTTGCTAAACCTTCTGTGGCGACTGCCGGCTGCCTGACGCCCGAGGGCTGTGCGAGCCGCACAGCGAGCGGCCCGCAGGCACACGCGGGCTGTGGGGAGCACCGCGGGGTGCGCGCACCCTCGGCCGGGCGTGTGCCCGCTGCCCGGCGGGACGCGCTCCCGTCCGGAGGCTGCCAAGCGCTCCCGAGCCCAGCGGCTCCGCGAACTTCCTCTCGTGGGGGAGCAGCCAAGCCCGGCGTGGGGGGGCCGCCCTGCCGATCAGGCACGAAGGTGCTGGTGTGACTCCAGCACGGCGAGGCTTTCGGCGGAGCAGGTGGCACCTGTGGGAGTAAGCGCCTGGCTGGTACAGCCTGCCAGCGTGCTGAGCTGCTCTCCGAGCGACTCCGCGAAGGGGGGGAAGCAATCTTGGAAGAAGAACCTCCCAGCGAACTGTCAGACAGTGATCCACTCCTCTGAAACCGAGAGGCTTTATAAAGGAAGTGCTCGAATTTTAGTTACCTGTTTACTAAAAGCAGTTTGAGTGGGGCCGAGCGATTTCAGGAGGTTTCTGGTGGCTGCAGCACCCAAAGGTGTTCTGGACCCTGGTGTTGCTTCCCTCCCCTTTTCTGACACCCAGCATTTCCTCTGTAATTGTTGCCTGTACCCTTATAAGCTGGTTTTCATCTTTGTCTCCTAGCACTCATGATGTAAGAAAACATATTCACAGGTTGTGACACTTCCTCTCTGAACTGCTGACTGCTGACCCATCCCTGTTCCTCCACAAGTTTTTAGGATGAGACTGGGCTTCTCAGAATGACACAGATCAGCTTTATCAACTGATATCAGCCTTTCAAGCAATAAAGATTTTTTTGAAGTAGTAAATCAGCACTGCACAATGTCTGACAGTGACATATATTGTAATATTGTGCTAATATTGTAATAACTCTCCAAACTGCTCTTCTATCTTAGAGAATGTTTCTGAGCTGGCCAGTGACAAGTGTCACATTAGGAACCTTGACCACTGTAGTGGACTGCAAAGCTCAGTTCTGATCACATCTCCTCAGAGGAGCCTGGTCTGTGTCCACCGCAGAAAATCACAGCAACCCTACACTGTGACCCAGCTGCCTGCAGTGAAATGCCTTAATCGTGCTTCTCAAGCTCAGCCTGACAGCTGGTAACACACTCAGGCACACTTGGCATTACCTTCCACTCAGCACCGTGAAGAACCTGAAGTTTGATAAGATTACAGGTGCCACCAGCACGAGCCATCAGCTGGACAGCACTTTTATTCCAATTTACCCAGCACACAGCACCCTAGGAAAAGTCCCCAGCTTAGGTCTACAGAAAAGCACTTCAGGCAAGCATCTCATTGGGGTTTGGTTTAGTTTAAATTCGGCTTTTGGATGAATGGAGGGAAATGCAGAAAGAGCATTAGGAAGCTGTCAGCTTCCCTTCACTATGATTCATGCGGTCCTGAGACACAAGGTAAAATCTTATGCTGAAGAGTAATACAGCATGCCAGGATGTGCTGTACAAAGTCATCTATTTCTGCTCTTCTGCTGTTTCTCAAGTGGCAGTCACTTAATAAAGAAAATCTACAGGAGCTCTGTGAACAAGTACACTAAATGCACAATTACATACATTTTATTTCCAGTCCCATCACATCTATGCCATTGCTCTTAAGACTTCTCATCACGATGGGACCTAGCACCTTCTGGTATGTTCTCATATGTTATTGTTGGCTCCCTGCTAAATAAATCATGCATAGGAAGGCAGATTTTTAGTCAGATTCTGTACTAACAGTCATTCAACTTCAGAAGAGGAAATTCCATTAACTAAAACATATTTCAAGGTAAAGATCAGGTTGAAAAAACATAAATTATTTTGATGATCACTTGTCCAGGTCTGAAGTACATTTTTAAATAAAACACAGCATACCTCTCAATCTTCACGATCGTCTTTTTTATCAATCACCAGAAAGAATAAATACATGATCCAAAAAGCACTTGTTTGGCCTTAACCCTGTAGTTTGATATAATTAATCTTTTGTAATGCATCCTGAATAAACTACCCAGGATATCTGGGGTACATACTTTGAAAATGGGAACTCCTTGTAGCCTTACTAAATGTTTTAAATCCTGATTTTCAATTAAGTACATTTAAATGGCATTTTACCTAGCTGAAAGAACAAATTTAATTTTGCTACTGAAGACTTACATCCTTAGACTTTTGAAGTTCTCCTCTAGACTACGAACCATCCAGATAAATCATAGTGGAGAACCACAGTGTTGTTCTTTTCTTTTTTCCCTACAAAATGTGCAAACACGAACACCAAATATGCCCCTGCCCCCCAACAAAAGACAAACAGGAACAAAAATCCTGTCTTTGCCCCTGTGGAAATGGAGGAGAGCTGCCTGTTGTCTGGCACTGGGTGGCTGTGCCTCTCCACGTCACACCTTGATCTGCCCCGGACCTTCTGGGTAGCCTGGGACACACAATTCTCGTTCAAGCTGATAAATAAGTGTAGGAGTTGGTGTCCCTTACTAGAGAAGCAACTTTCGATCAGTTCACAGAGTCTCTGTTTCAGCATGCGTGAAACAAGAGCTCACATCACTGCTGGGCTGACAAGCCCTGCGAGACCAAACTCCTGAGGTACTGCCTGCAATACAGGCTGTAACCTAACGAATAAAAAGCCCCACTCAAGCATGAACTGCCTTTTCAGGGCCACCACGCTGTGCTTGAGAAGCCCAGCTGCCACCTACCACTGCTTGGGAGCAGTGCTAAGCCTGCACTTTCTCCTGCGCCTGGACTTGCCTTCTGCTACAGAACACAGGGGAAGTTGCAATCTCAGGCTGACACCAAAAGGTTACGGAGTTGTCATTGCTCCAAATCAACTCTTGCCCCATCTGCTTCCCTAGCATCTGTTCCCATAGCATTTCCTGACTCCCTCCAGTGAAGGAAATTGATCTGCTGCACACTGTTGGTACAGAAAGGATAGGAAAGGAGGAAGCAAAATTCCCGCTGTACCAAGCTTGTAAGTATTTTGCAAGCCCTGCTGACAAATCTGTTCTGCACAGGGCACAAATCACTGGCAAAGGCGAAATTTTTACCTACCTCTGAGATCCTTGTGGAAGCGCCAAGCATGATTTTCACTTTTCTGGTTCCTGGACAGGGGAGCAGAGACAAGTGACTGCATGGGGAGAATGGTCATCTAAAGTAATTTGTGAATACAGTCATATGTGACTTACTAAAGAGCTTGAGACATTTTAATCAGGTCTAATATCCTCACACCTTAACAGATGCCCCAAGTGTGTCAGTAGGGAAAAAAGCAGAAATGTAGGGATGTACGTGAACAGCGATAAAGGGCAGGGTGGTAAATGTAGGAAGAAGCAACTAATTTATTTGGAATGGATATTAGGGTAGTAGGGAGTAATTTGAAATATGGAATTAGACAACTTGATCGCAGTCACGAGCCAGATCATGTTTTACAAAGGTGAACTTACAAATGCAGACATGGATTAGTAGTGTCAAGACTGCATGATGAAAATGACTAGAAAGGGCAAAACAAAATCAAGGCCTCACACTTCAATTTTGCTCACCAGAGCAAATACAATGTCCTGGCACTTCCTAGAAAACTGTGGTGAGTGGGATCCTAGTGATGCCTTTGTAAAGCCACGGGATCAGCTGGGATATTTGGAGCAGTAGGCAGCAGCATCAGAGTTCAAACATCTAAACCTTCTTTCTTACAAGTCTGCTAAAGATCTGTACCTTTAACTCCCCAAACTGTCATTAAATAATTTAGTCTTTCCTTTCAATCCTGAACCAGGAGTACAGGCACAGCATTTAATTAGTGTCTCAATTATCATTTAAATGTTTGCCCATCAAGTTCAATAAAGATCAAGCGGCTGAATTTTGAGACAAGTGGCTGTGTCATCAATGATCTCCCACGTGGTGACTTATTTGAAGGTTAGAAATTCATGCAGGTGTTTCTAAAAAAGCAGTTAATCAGTATAAATTCTTTGGCTGCAGACCCTGCCCCTGTGAGAAGTGTCCAATTCATTTGACCTTAATGGAATAGAATGCATTTCATGTGTCACAAGAACAGACGTCCTGAGCTGCAGTCATGAGCTTCAGAGAGGTCATATTTCTAAAAATATATTCTATCAAGCAATTGTACTGCAGAAAATTAGCAAGTGATTCACTAAAATAACTTAACTACACCAGCTACTGAAATAAAGATGTAGAAAGGTGTGCAGCTGCAACAAGCTGCAACTTCAAATAAGTGTTCTAGTGGCTAGAAATCTGCTTCTCAAAAGGAACAGTCTTGGAGTTTCCTGGTCTCCTTACAATCATCAGTCATCAGTCATCATGAAATGTTTGTTTCTAATCTCTGGAAGAGAAGGAAGACAGCAATGAAAAATCCCCAAACTTATTGCACCTTTTGGAACAAAGATGTATCATCTTCGCTTCTATCTCTGGGCTGCCTACAAAGTCTGCTACTTGCAGAAATGTGAGTTTTCCTTCAGCTTAGGCAGTTGCAGGGACTTTGGAGATGAAGAGAGTGGAGTTCAGATCTTGAGTGTCACAAGTGAGATACATAAGGAATTCTTCCCACAAAGCAGGCACATTATTTGTAAACCAAGTTAGTACTGGAAGACCAATGCCACGATATTCCCAAAGGTTGCCTGGAACTGAAAACAATAACTATCATCTGCTGTCTTCATCCCCCAGTGAATACCCCTACAATAGTGACAGGCCGGCAAGCAAACATAGTTAAACTTCCCAGAATATTTTTCAGTGTGAAGAGGGAAAGAGAGAACCAAAACCTTCAAGTTAGTCCCTAAGACTGAATTGCTGGAGGCCAAAGGGCCAACAATGACAAAAAGCTGGAGAGACCGAGCACACCCAGCTGATCCCAGCTCAGCACACACACCAAAGCTCCTGCCAGGGCAGCCCAGCAGGACTCCTCTCACAGCCCCAGCCCCGTGGTCTGATGCAATCCCTGAGCAGACACACAGCTGCAGAACTGAAGGGAAGGGACGCTCTGCCATTTGAAGCCACACAAGTAGACAATCTTGATTAGTGCCTCCGTAACCTCATATTTAATGTTTGTTACCCTGCCTCTTGCAAGTTATATATTACCTCAGGTTTCAAATCATTGGCAAAATGGCAGAAACAGCTAGCAATGCTAACTCAAGAAAAAATCATCACTGTGAACTCACGAATGACCTCCCATTGACAAGCTGAGGGATGCCAGTAAGCAAACCAGTTCTGAATTTATCCATTTTCTGCTAACGCCTTGCATGATCTAAGTAGGGTATTTTTGTTTTGGAGATTTTATCCAAAGCCAAAAATTAGATGTCATATGGCATTTGCAGCCAAATGTCTCAGAGAAACGCAAGTGAACTGTATCAACTAAATTTCTTTTGTTCAGATATGTAATCCTACAAAACAGTGAAACTAATTTCACCAAGGCCATCAATGCATGATGCAGATTTACCATGATAGTTTTAGTCTGGGCTTTGTGGACAGAATTCTAAATTAACTATTTCATTAAACTATTCTGCTGATGAACTAGCTGATCTACAGCTCCTGTTCACCATTTTACATTTATTTACTATCACAAGATTTATCTGTTTCAGGCAGAGATTTGTTTAGCTGTCTGCAAGCAATTATATTTATTGGAAGCTTCTGTCATAGGCCTTTTCCACAGAATTTTGCCAATTACAAAAGAGGCTTAAAGATCAGCAGTCAAACTTCAGACTAACATGACTAAGATTACACTTTGTGCTAATGAAATTGAACTAGAACAGCTTGGCACCACCTGCAACAAGGATATGAAATCCGGCTACACAAACACTTGATTTCTCAGATTGGTTGCTAATTTAAGAAAACATTTTTTTTTGGCCCTAATTAGAAGGATTATACCTTTGTCTTTAAAAAAGCCCAATAAATTGAGAAAAGTAAGTTAGTTTTGTTGGTGCTGAAGCAAGCTGCTACGTTTCCATGTGGATGGTTTTAACCCACACAATGCAATTGAGATTCCATGCACTAGTCACCAGAGAAAGAAAAGGGAAGAGATTGATGCCTGATGCCCTTTCTCCCCTCTCCAGTCAGGTTTCAGAGGACTCAGCAGGAGACACGGGAGCCCTTTTGATGCATGCTGAGGATATGAATTGGGTCTCCCCATCACAAGGGAGCTGCAGCTGTCAATCAATCCCCACAGATGTTCACAGCACCCTGATTCTTTGGCTCTGCCTCCTCCTTCCCCAAGGCCCTGAGCTGGGGAGGGACTGTTTTGTTACCCCAGGGCTGCGTTACACTGCCTGCTGTAATTTCTAGGACATTCAGTCAGGGATGAATAACCTCTGAACTAGATGAAGGACCACAAGGTGCCAGCCTATGGCACATCTCCAGCTCAGGCAATTACCAGCTGGCATAGGTGTGTACAGGGGAGGAGAGGAAGCTTTCCCAAGGTGAAAAGCAGCACACCAATGCTTTCAAGAACTTCTCACAGAGAGTCTGTACCTTGAACTCTCTCTCACTCCTTTTTTTTTTCCTTATTTTTTATTTTTTATTTTTTTTTTGTCTGCGTGTATTTTTTTCGTTCAGTGATATAAGAGTCGTAAATCCATGAGTCAGTTCCCAAACATTTCATGTCAAGGTTATCATTGAATCATAGCCATTGTGAAATGCCCTGTCTCACTTTTCATGCAGCATTTTTCTTTCCTACTCTTGTTGGTATTCTTGCCTGAGCACTGCAAGCAAGCCTTACAATACAGGAACAGTGTAACTTACCCACCTCTCACTGCACAGAAATAATTTTGCCTTCCCCCACCCCCATTCTTGGTGCTCATTCAAGATGTCCCATTTTCAGGCAGGGAGTACTGCAGAGGTGGTGGAAATGTACAGTGCTGTGGTTAGGAGGGAAGGAATATAGGCAGCATGAGCTAATCCCTACTAGACAAGTATCTGGGCATGGCGACCTCTAATGTTGTCTTAGATGGCACTTGAAAATTAAATATCATAATTGTGGGAAGAAAACAGCGTGACACATTCTTTCCATCTTCCCTGTGCTACTTCTTACCCCTCAGCCTACCTCTCAAAAAATGCTCTTACTTGGGCAGAAATGCCACAAAGAAACGTTCCGAAGCCCAAACCAATCTGCAGCCGGAGGCAGGGCACCTGTTTGGGTGCAGCCTGGCTCCCGTGGCTTATGAAAAGATCTGTGCATAGGGTCCTCTCACCCTCATAGTTTGCCTTTGGGTAATTAAGCCTGTTACCTCCTTGTAATAATGCAGGAGTAGGTATGCAAACTATCCAACACCTCTTTAGCAATACAACAGGCTTACCTGCTGCATTTGCCCTAAGGACAGGCAACACAGTTTCAGGGGTAGCCAGGAGCAGGTATTTCCATCTCATCCTGGTATCAGCTGTGAGGCATTTTTATCATCACAGTTCAGGGTTCAGGCCTTAAACATACTTTAAAGAAGGAAGATAAGAAATAGTGCAGCATCCACATCTGCAGTGCTGTGTAATTCCACTGCTGTGTGAATATGTGTGTTTGAGAATTGAACCCAGCATCGGGAAGACTGAGCTCCTATGGGACTTTTAGCACAGGGAGATGGTGTTTTGGGATACCAGGTACTAAGCTCCCAAAGGAAAAGGCAAAGTGCACACATGCCAGCCCACCTGTTCATTCGAAACTGCTTTTTAACAGAAAGCTGACTGCCATAAAAATCTCACCCTAAATCAGAAGGCAAATAACTAACTTGATTAGGCACTTACACATACTAAGGGTGAATACTAATCTCGGGCTTAATGCATCCTCCCTGCACTACTGAAATTTCTTTGGTCCTCTGTCTTTTATAGGTGAATGTCTTACTGAAGAAAAGCTCTGCCACCAGCATGTTTCCTTCAGCAGAGCTCAAAATATTTGATCAAAATAGGTTGGTCGCAATATTCTTATTTTAAGTGTAAGGAAACAGGCAGAAGGAAGGGATTACATCCTGGTGTCTCTGCAAATCAGCAGCGAGCTGGAAGGAGGGCTCTGGGTCACTCGCTCTGCTCCAACACTACAAGGAGGCCAACCTAGCACTGCCTCAGCCCCTGGGCTGGAAAAAAGACCCCTCTGTCTGTCCATCCATCTCCCTGTCTGTCCTGGGGCATCTGCTGAGCAGGGGCCGCCCCACGGGCTACAGCGAAGTCCTTTCCCACCAGCCTTACCTATCAGCAGCAGCCCACAGCTGAAAACCCCAAATATTAGTCCTCGGAAGCAATATCTTCTAAAGGGTAGAGAGAACAGATGTCTGTGTGTTACAGTTCTAATATAAATACCAAGTCCATTGCTTCTGTTGCCAGGCATTCTGGTTGTGACTTCAGTTTCCCCACAAAGAGAGCGCAGAAGCAAAGCACAGATGGGAAAATATTAGTTAAACCATAAAAAATAAAAAAGTTACTGCTTTTTTTTTCTTTTTTTTTTCTTTTTTTTCCTCCTGCAAAAGGAAACAGCATTTCTAGGAAATGCAAATGTAGTTCCAAGCTAAGTGGTTAATATTTTTTTCAAAGTCAAATGCAGTGGCAGATCAGATTTGTAATTAGGATTTTAAAGGATGCAAAGTCAAGACAGCAATCCTTCTGGCTTCTGCAAGGGTAATTACCTTTTTAAAAAATCAATACATACCTTTCCATTTATTAAATATGAGGTAAATTCTAGAATAAGTGTTAAAATCTGCTCCTGCTTTTCTAGAAATATTTATTACATTGCAGAATCACTCTGATGAAATCTAAAAAAAGATTGATTTTTTTATTCCATTCCAAGTGATGTGAGCTATTTTCCAAGAGTGCTCAAGAGTAAAAATAGGATTTTTCCAGGTATTTTTAAACTGATTTTCTTTTTAACCTGAGTTCCTCAAAATAGGCAGTCTTCAAGGTAATCTATGCATTGTTAATCTTCTGAAAATATATACAGTCACATATAAAAGATTTAAAGGTACACCCCACGGTGTTAGTAATAATAATAAAAATTTTCTCTAGTCTGGAGAAAACAATTGCATGGTCATATGCAAAGATCAAACCATAGGAGGGACTGAGAGACAAACTCTAAAGGAAAAAAAAACATAGGGAAAGCAGCAATACACTGGCAAAAAAGCGGCTTTGATAAGTATAACTCAGGCAGCTATTTTTCACATGCTACCAACTTTGCTACCTTTGCAGGACCCAGACACCAGGTTCTGCTGCTTGTACATGGAAAAAGTAAGTTATACAGGTTCTGTTACCCTATGGCCTTCACCTCATAGGACAAGAAATTCCCAGCAGAACAAAGGAATTTTAAAGTTACACAACTGCAGGTCAAAGAACAAGTTGAATCAATAAACCCAACAGTCAAATAAAAGGCCAGGACTGTAATAGGAAAAAGAAAAGTTAGGACCTAAAAAGAAAATAAAATTAGCGTCAGCAGATGCATCAGAACATGGAAGAAGTTTGCCATTATTTGTCAACAAGAGGCAGTGAGTGCAAACTGACATTATACTTGAACAGAAAAAATAAAATCACTTTACAGTGAGGGTGTTCAAGCACTGGAACATGATGCCCAGAGCAGCTGTGGAGTCTCTGTCCTTGGAGTCCCAGCCCTGGACAACCTGCTGTGGCTCACCCCACTTGAGCAGGGGAGCAAAGCTAAAGGGTCTCTAGAGGAACCTTCCAACCTCAACCTTTTGCTGTGTGATTTTGTCTGATGGGCAAAATCCTGTCCACGAGGCAGCATTTATTGCAGGCTGCCTGCCTTAGTCCAGTCTGGTCCAAACAACAGACATCTCCTGCTTCCAAGGCTCATTCCAACTGCACTCGCTCCACTCCATCCCTTGGGAAGGCAGCAAAGGAAAGAAAACTTTTTCCTCTCGGGTTGTTTTGTAAGGTCCTAGGCTGACTGCCAAAACCCTTAATTTTTTTTTCAGAGAGTGAACCAAACACATTTGTAACACTGACCCTTCCCTGGTTATTGTCTGGGGCAATAAGCTGTAAAGTCATCCATGTGACGGTAAGTTTATGCACTAAGTCTTTGTGTCTACTCTGTGAGGTTGCTCAGGAGATGATTTACTACTGCAAAACGTGACTATGTTAAAGACTTTTCACATCACTCCTCAAAAACTTAGCTGGAGATAAAACAGGCCATAGGAGTTAAGAAGAAATTAGTCTTTTTCTGCTGAGTTGAGCTAGTTTTGGAACATTGACTAACTTGTCATGTTTTCCTTTCACAAGAAATGAAAAAGAAATAGAAGAAGTGAAAGGAATCAATTTAAAGGTGAAGACATATCCTGCACACTAAGTTTATTTGACTGTTAAAGATCAGACAGTAGCAGAACATTTTGTATATAGATTTGCTTCAAAAACTGCCCTCTATCTAAACATGTCCCTGATAACCTAGAGAAATCAACTGATAAGACTGTGTCAATGGGAAAAAATAATGAAAAGAAAACAAAATGTACGTCTTCTAATAATTAAATCTCAAAGCCTCCAAAGTCAAATAAGGTGTCTCTTGTCAGATGCCTGGGAAAGAAAATTTTGCTCCTTTAAATCTTGCTTCTTTTTCTGAAAAATAATTTAATGGGTGTGATTTCAAAACATACATTAATGCTCTTACTGCAGGTTTAATTCTACGAGTATGAATCAGCAGCAGAAAGGCAGCTCAAGAGATTTTAAGGGTAGGAACTGAAGGCAATGACAGCCCAGCATGTACTTGTGAATGAGAGCAGTAGAAATCAAAGCCTTTGCCTTCTGCTTCATGGCTTGATTGACTTGGCAATTACACAGGCCATTGCTCTGATCTGCTACAAACTTTGTCTCACAGCATCAAGTCTTATTTTTTAAGGGCTTATGTTCCTGATCAGATTTCTTTTTCAATAAGTACCCCTTTTCATCAAGGAATGCTTGACACATAGTAGAGTGAGGTAGAAGCAAAGAAAGAGAAATTATGTAGGAGCAAATTATAAGTGTCCAAGAACAAATTGGCAGTATTTGTTCAGGTGGAAGAAAATCATATTAAACACTTGCTGTGTTCCAGAACATCACAGAAGGACACATTGTTGTGTTTTATCAAGGTATTGCATCCTTTTAAAAATCAAAGCCGTTGACTTTCCATTGTTCACAAACCCAACAGCCTCATGAAGGCCACTGCTTTGGATTTAAAAGCCAGTGAATCATTTCCACTTGCTCTATATATAGTCTGGTCTTGCCATCCCTTGGATCACTATGGCTCCTTTCAAGCTACAGCTTCTGTACAGAACTTGGAGGTCACATATTCACATGACCATGCTCCAAGTGAAAAAAGATATACAGAGGCTTTAGCAGCCCAGGTTTTAAAAACTGAGGAGTGTAGAAATAGATTTTTATTCCCCTTGTATCAGTAAGGAAAACATGGTTTCTGAGATTCTCCATCAAGAATTTGCTACAGAAATACGCCAACATTCTGTGACTGTCTACAAAGGAACACACATTTATTAATCAATCATACTCCTTCACAGACAAAGTGAGTGCCAAAGGCTGACGTGCCTATCGACAAATGAAACAACAGCAGCCCCAGGAATAGATAACTTTCATCTTCCCTTGTGGTCTATGTTGAAGCAATTAGACACTAATGCTTCTAATGGTACCCACAATCTATATGCTGTTCTTGCATGCTTTGACAGCTTGAGATAGGCAGAGTTGAATTTTTTTCCTCATTGAGTGAATAAGGAAGGCTTTAACTTCTATGAATGAGATGCATACTCTTGTTTTAAAGAATAAAATAGGATTTAAACTCTGCTCTCAGGCAGAAGAAAAATCAGATACTATACTTCTCCAATTCCACCAAGAAGTGAGGAAAGATGCTTCTCCTTACTGATGAAGTGGAAGAAATTACTTGAAGCAGTTCATTAGCTAGACCAGAGATCTCTGTATCCTGATTAGCCATTGGCTGCATCAGTCTGGACATGGTTTTTGGGGGCCAGAGCCAGGTGTCCTGCTGCCAGGTGCTGCCTGGTGCTGCCAGGTACAGGGTGACCTCTCCAGCCTCCGGTGGCCACAGCACTCACACAGCACTGGCGAGGGCAGGGAAGGGCTGAACTACAAACAAGGCTTAGTTTGCAGTCCCTTATGTCTCTCTTCTCTGTATTCTGTCTGCTTTGTTAACCATCACACAAGACAAGCAAGATGGGCAAGAAGGGGGAACAACCTTGGTCCTTGGTTAAAACAAAACCACAACACACACGCCTCCCAAGCCAGAAACGGCACCTGCTGAGTCAAAGGCTGTGACAGTTCTTGCCTGAGAAGGCTGGAGACTGGCAGAGGCACAGGGATGAGCACGCAGCTCCCGAGAGCCCCAGTGAACCCTGGCCTACACCTCCAGTCCCTCTGGCTCAGGTGCCCTCACACCCAGCTGTGCCCAGCCACGGCTGCAGCAGCAGCTGCCTGGCACAGCGGCATCAGCCTTTGGCACACGCCTCTCCCTGTACTTTTTTATCCAATAACCATGTCCTGCAGTTGGCTTCTCAAAATCACTGGTGTTTTAGGCAGCACCAGGGGAGAAGCAGAGGAAGAGCTAGCCTCAGAAAAAAAAGAAGACAAGATACGAGGCAGCTGTGGGGTAACATTTACCGCTAAAAGTCTCACTGTCTTGTAATTCTTCCTGACACAAGGGAGGGTCAGTCCTGCCAGGTCCAAGCAGCACTGGCAACTATTAATTCCTGTGACTACCTGCTTTTCCTCCCTACCCCAGCTCTCCTTCTCCCTCCAACCCCTCACTCTCTCTAGGCCCAGGGCCACTATTTTGGCTTGGCTGAACCCCTAGAGCCCTGCTGTCCTGACCATGCTCTCTGAGCATCACCTTGGGGCCCCTGATGGAGCCCACTGCTGCCCTGAGCTCAGGGCTATCTCATACTGGGGATGCTCTGCTCCTCTTTCACCTTCAGAGCAAGGTCACCACTGCTTTGGGTGCCTTCCACCAGGCCAAGGCCATCAGTGAGACAGCTACTGTTGGACTGCTTTGGGAAGCCCACCCGTTCCATTCCACTGCAGGATCATCACCCCTTAGTGGAGATGACTAATTCCAGCTGAGATGGGCAGCCGAGCCACAGAAAAACACTTTCTGCTCTTCTGTCACACGAGCCACCATTGATAATCGCTCTCAGCACGTGACTTTGCTCTGCTTCCAAAATATTCCCAACTGCCTGTCATTTCACACTCTCCTGCCTTCATCTTCCTCATCCTCCCTATTATTTCTTTTGCATCTGACACCTTGTCTTCTTCTTCCTCTATAAGAAGTACAACCAAATTGCATAAGCCTGTTGCATAAATCCCAACTGCAAACACCCCGAGATGCCTGTCACAATGCCTTGTTTCTGGTATGCTGTTCCTCACCACCCCCCCATCCGCCCCCAGCCCCTAATGTTCTCTTGCTTTCTGAGTCTTCAGACAAGAGCTATCTTACTATCGTTTTTTTTCCCTGGTGTAATGCCAAGGGCCAACTACCTTGCCAGGTTATTAATGGCAATTATTGCAATTACTAATTCACGCAGAATTATTTTGCAACTAAATTAAATATCTAAAGTAAGGGCAAGTACATGTGATGAATACCCAAGAGCTGTCAAATCTCAACAATTAGTACTCCGTTCAGAGCTGAAGGAAAAGCCTCCGAAGCAGCACTGAGTTACAGATTTTTTATTTTTTTTTTTTACTATATTTCACTGTCAAGTTGGAGAGATGATAAATCCCACAAAAATGACAAACTCCAAGGCTTCTAGGTGCATTCATTACCCAAAATGTTAAACTTCAAAAACCTTATTGCATATTTACTGCCCTCATTAGAAAACAGCAGTCAGTTTTCATTTCCATTTTGGTCAATTTGTGTAAAAAAAAGAAGCAATAAAACCAAATAACTCTGCTTCAATCAAAACTACTTTGTTTTTTCCATCTTCTGTTCTCTTCACCATGTTTAAAGCAAGAAGAAAAGGCTTTCAGCCAAGGCTTCAGTATGCATGCCCGACCATGAGAGACAAACACTTGTTTTATCAGCAATGTACTGACGAGTAGTATCATTCTATTTCCCCTGTTAAGATGGAGTGAAGGCAGTGTATTCTGATGAACTGCACACAACCTCTCAACTGGCCACGCAGTGGGATCAAAACAAGAAGCAGACGTGACTCTCCATCTTATGGCATTTGTTCAAAGCCACACTTTTTCTTTCCTCCACAGAGGACTTTGTAAAAACCTGTTTCAGAGGCTAGTCTTTGCTGAAGGTGCAGCATGACAAGTGAAGTGTGCAACAAGAAAGCTCCATGGGCAAAGTAATTCTTGCTAAGCAACCTCTACTCCCCTGTTTGACAGCTATGGCTGTGGAGCTGCACCAGATGGGATGGAAATTTCCCCCCTGGGATCAGAGACATTTGTTCATCAGACGCCGGTGCCAGCGCAGAGGAAGCTGTGCCAAGGGAAGACACCGTGGGCATTTGATTCTAGCTGCAGTGTTTGTCTCAAGTGCAGGCTGCATTTCTTCACCCTCCTGCAAGTACTGTTTCAGCACCACTGCAAGGGCTTGCAAATTAGGCAAATACTTCCTGTTAAAGGTTGTCTCAGTTTTCACCCACATCTTTCTGAGCTCGAATCTCAAGCAGTGAAAGAGCATTAAAGAGTAGGAGCTGCAAACCCAGCTTGTAAGTGGGCGTTCTTGTTAGCGATCTTTCTACACAGAAGGTGAAACGATAGAATATTTCAAGTTAGAAGGGACCCATAAAGACCACCAAGTGCATTTGATATCTCCATTTGATGGATTCAAATCAAACAGTTGATACATGCATTGGTATACAAAATATTAAGCATTTAATAAAAAAACCTAAATGGTTTTCAGCCTGCAGGGAACACCTCTGGCTAGCCAGTGTTGGCTGGAGTTGGGAAACCCACACCAGGAATAAATTAAACAAGTGTATTCAATTAAGAGCAATCCTAAAAGCAAAGCTTTTATAATTAAGATACTATAAAAGAGACCCAAATCCTTCAGAGATATCCGAAATGCTTAGAACTCCAGTGCTGTTTGTCTGCAGTCAGTTCTCAGTAGAGAATTTTCCTTTGGGCATTGTCTGCTTATAAAAGGAATATCTGTTCCATCAGAACTTTTTGCTGTTTGCTGAGCTTTGACAGGCTGGAGAATGATGTCCCCCACAGAGTCAAACCATGTGTAAGAACAAAGCCCATATGGCTGTGTTGCATTGTTCTCCTTTCTCTCATCTCTCTCAACCGATAATTTCCGAGCACAAATTTGCTAAGATTTTTAAGTTATAATCCATCACTAAACAGAAAGAAACCCTGTAAAACTTGCCATCTCCAGCCTTACTTAAAGTTCTTCAAAGAGCAACTTGATACCTGGACTCAAAAGACGTCTTTCAGGTCACAGCCTTTTAAGGAAAACTTGGCCTTCTGCAAAAATTACTATACTCCATCTCACGCTTTGCACCTGGTTATTATTCAAGCTGTAGCTTGTTAGCATGAGGACCTCCTACAGGCTTTTATGGCCTGATAAAGCTCCTAGTATGCACTCTAGCCTTCACATTAGAGCTTCATAATACTATTAATAACAGAACATGGAAGGGCAATTTACTGACAAATGGCTGTAATTGAATACGCACAATCCACTAACAATGTTTTAAGAGAAAAATACATTATATATAACAGAGAAATACCATATCATGTTTTAAGAAGGGACTGAAGGCAGCAAGTCAGAGATAACAGCGCCTATTAATTATAGCTATTCCAGACAGGCTCTTTGCTGGCTTGTTTTTAACATTCATTAATGTAGACTCCACAGCCATGCCACTGCATGCCACTTTTGCTGAGGCTTTACTGTCTTTATCATTAGCAAGCTTTACCAAAGTCCATCCTGAACCTCCTGTGCTGCAGTATACCCTGTCCATCAAGGACACAAAGGAAAAAAGAAATTCCTTTTTATGGAAATATCTTTTAAAGCATTTGAAGACTACTATTGTGTGCCCTGTCAGTCTATTCTTTGGGGTGTTTTTGAGTGACCACAAGTCTTCCAGACCTTGCCCTTTCAGTTTCCTCCTCAAGGCTCCCTCTGACTGATCCTTCTCTTCCTGAGAGTGTGATGTTCAAATCTGGATATAGCACTTTTGTTGCAGAGTAAGAGGAGAGATGAGCTGACAGCAAACATCTTTATAGATAATACCTCTAGTTACCCTGTCGACAACTGCATCTTCATCGCAGTTAGTGCAAGTGAAGGCGCAACAGGTCTGCGTAACCTGAAATCAGATCTTGCACTATAAATTAAATTTAAAATCTCTTAGCCTCACACTAGAAAAGGACTCTCAGTATTTTGGCAAGCTGATTCATTAATGCTATCACTTGTGTTGGAAAGAGATGATTTTCAACGGTGAAGACTTCCCAAATGTTCTTCCCACGGGTTGTCATGCTATTGGGATGGAGTTATAAGAGGTATGTCTGATCTCTGTTCATCAACTATTTTCAAAGGAAATCCTCATCTTCAAGGATATTTCTGATTGAACACGTCCCCAGAGATCTGCAAGAATCATGACTATTGCTTATTTGGCATCTTTACCTCAAAAACTGAGGTGGGAAAGAGGAGCAGCCACAGAGCTGCTAAGTGAGTGGATTCTCTTACAACACAACAGTATCAGTGGAGGCACAGGAATTGGACTGCAGATAACCAAACTAACAGAAGGAATCAATCACAAAAAATGGACACAAAGCAAAACTGATACCTCACACGATCCAGCACCTCAGCAAAAGACCAGGAGGTATAAATACATCAGAGTTACTTCCATAAAGAACAATGAAGGCACTTCTGTTAAGCTATTCCCACCCACCCCTAGCTACAGTTTGCTCGGGTTTCTTGGAGAATGTGCTGCTAAAATCAAACAGATGACACAGTTTCACAGTGATTACAGTGGCACAGTGTGCCAGTTTCCCCTCTGTCCCCTCACTGATGTGCCCAGTAACTGTCTTCTCTCGGAATTTAGAGCCAAGGGTCATCCACAAAGTGGAATGCACTTCATTTCATGGCTTTCAAAACATCATTAGGACATGATCACCCATCATTTCCAAATAAATCAATCATACCTCCAAGGCTGAAGACTTAATGCCATACTTTATGCTTAACCACCTCCCTCTAAAATAGACTCTCTCCAACAAACTGTCTGCAGGAGGGATATTTATCCATGTCAGACCAGCTTCCAAGTAGTACTAATTGCATTAATTCCTATTAAATTTTCCTTTATTTTTTTATGAGTGTTTCTCCATCATGTTAAACACCTTCCCTTTCCTCAAATTCATTAGACAGATCATCATGAACCAAAGCTCTAAGATATAACCCCCCAAATAATTCTGAGAATATGTATTGGCTTTTCACTTTGGAGCAGAGGCATGGTTTTTTGTTTCTTGGTTTTTTATGTTTGTTCCCATCATTCGTCTCACCCGGGTACAGAAGAATCATTTAATGTCTACCCACAAATTCTAACAAATCTGTGAATAATTCATGCAGTGGAGGAGACCAAATTACCACGCACCTGTACCTGTGGATGCCAAGGGATTAATAATAATTTATAAACTCACTTTTCTCTTAAACTGCTTTCCTGTGGCACCAAACAACACACTCGATCAGCAGCGCTGTCAACTTGGGAAAGCGAAACAGATGCATCACTGGAAGGCAAAAGTTCTTTTCTAGATTAAAGATAATTCATGAGGAGGAGACACTGTAGATCACTTCACCCCAGACTTTGAGGTACCCACCTCATTTCGTAGGGGAAGAGCAGCACGCACTTATGCCACAGCTTCAGCCTGGGAGTCCATCTCTGCATGAGTAGGAAAAACGAACAGATAAAAACCACAACCCCTGTGTTGTGGAGCTCAGTATATGGTAAAAGGAAATCAGTATTTTCCTTTTCTTCTACCAGTCAGTGAAGCAGGTCTGTCTCACCCTCTTCCACACACAGTGAACAAAGATTTTTGCTGTTCTGCACAAGAAAGTACCAGCTCCTGCTGCTAGATCAGATCAATTCCCTTGTGCCTGCTTTGTAAGCAAAGAGGAAAGTTTTGTATTCTGGGAGTCCTCCTGTTTCAAGAATGGAGCCTGCAGTGCTGTCTCCGTTGTGATGGTGGAGCTCAGGTCTCTCCAGCAAGCAGGGTGCTGCACAATGCAGAGCTCTGTCACAGCACAAGGGTCTCTGCCAGGTTTTGCACCAAACACTGCTAATTGCCCCAGCAATGCCAATGGAGTATTTGATCCAGAGTTGCTTCCTTTTGCCCATTCAGCACACCAGGTTGCCCCCATCCTTCCTGGGGACACTGGCATCTCCCAGCCTGGGAGAAGTGCCACTTCTGGGGTCTCCCTACCCTGCCCCAAGCTTAGGGGGTGTCACTGCAGCCAGGAGGGGCTCTCAGCCCTGCACCCACCAGCGGCCCAAAGAAACACACCCAGCTGAGGACTTGGAGCTGCTGCACCAGTCCCTCCTCCTCCACCTCCTCTCCACGTGTGCTAAGGGCCCCTGTCTGCAGAGGATACTGTGGGACAGGCCTGGGGAACCTGTGAAGCCCCTCCTGCCCTCAGCCTGCCCCGTGTCCTGAAGAGGGGCCACCAAGGGCCACCACGGCCGCACGCGGTGCGTGCGCAGGGGCAGCGCTCGGGCACTCCATGTCCTGCCCGCTGCCCCGCTCGAGAGTGACCACTGTGATAAATACATATTATAATATTGGCTTTCCGCAAATGTTAAAGTGAATACTATATGTATAATGTTAAAGTAGCTTTGCTGTAGGGATATAAGTTTTTATTTCTGTAGTAGAATAGCTGATATAGTTGTACTCGTGACAGTTGAACTGTCTGCTTGGTGGGATAACATCCAGTGAACATATAATGAAGACCCCTGCTACCGGCTTACCAACTATCAGCAGCTACCATCTGTAAGAGCCATGGACCAAAATCCAAGCTGCAGGTGATAATAAAACCACAGCCAAGAAATACGCATGCTCTAAAAAGGCGGACCTGAGGAGGAGCCGTGCTAAACAGTTCCTAGGATATGTAAACTAGTTTGGGGAAAAGTTTGAATATGTATAATTATTGATGAATATGCATTAGGCTGATGCAATAGTAAAGGTATGTAAAGGGGATCTCCCCAATAGCAGGGATGCTCTTGGCTGAGTGCCAAGGGTACCCAGCGCTGTAACTTTTGCTTGATTATTTTTGTCCCTTATTGTCTTCTTATTAAAACTTTTAAATTCTCACAGGAGAGTGAACTTCGTTTTTCACACCACGGACAGCCCCGGCTGAGCCTGCCTGGCCAGGACAACTCAGGAATCATCGCAGCTCGTCCCTGCACGCCGGTGTGCCGCGGAGGAGCCGCGCGAGGTTTCTGCGCTGTTTCCCGTGCTCGTTTGTCTCCCCACCCGGCGGCCAGCTCCCGGCGCGCTGCTGTGCCTCCGGTGCTGCCTCCCTTCAGTCAGGGCTCGGAGCTGGGAGCACCACGGCGCTGCTGCGGGGCTCCTCTTGCTGGAAACACGGGCAATTTGTTCCTGGAGGTTAACACAGAAAATGCAAATTAGAACAAATCAAACAATTTAGCGTTTTTTCCCTTTAATTTGTTGCAAAGGAAACTTAAATTATTAAAAGCATGGGAAAAAGCTTTCTTCCTCCTCGTTACCGTGAGGGCAAAAAAAATTCTAAATTTCAGTTTAATATTTTTAAAAAATACTAGGATTTTTAGAGAGATACTATGAAATATATTTCTTTTAACTACAAGCAGCAAGAAAGTATCCAAACATGCAAGTTATGCTCCCAGATTTACCTTTTCCACTTACCTCAAACACATTCTCATTAGTCTGCAGTTGTTTACTTTTGCCATGTTTGGGAACTGGAGGTTGCTTTTTGTTTGTGTTTTTGTTGAAGGGAGGGGTGTTTTGAGCTTCTTATTTTTAAGGTTTCTACCCTATAGATAAAACACTGCTCAAATTCAAGATGAGATACTGAGAATAAAAGAAATAATTAATTTCCAAATATTTGAAGGTTAAACAAGCAACATTTCACCATCTATAGCCTTAAGTAACCACTCTCAGTTTCTGTTAAGTGTCTCAGTAAAAGCCAGTAAAGCTCTAAAGCATAAAAGTATCTTTTCCAAGAAGTCCGAGGCCTTCTATTATATCCAAATAACACATCAGGCTTTGATTGCTGCTTAGGAATAGTCACAATATGTAGCTATAAATTATTTGAGATAATCGTTTACTCAGTAATTTCAGGTACCAGCGTCAGGTAAAGACACACGTGTATGACCTAAATCATCCTAAAATATCATGGCTACTGGAAGCTATTTACAAACAGTGCTTTCATGTGAAAGATGCATGCTCTGGAGCTGGAATATTCTCAAGGAGGTCAGAATCAGCATGGAGAGTTCTGGATTGAGTCTCCTTCACATCTTCTTACTGCCTTATTACAGTTTTGCACCTAATCAGTCAGCTGGCTTTGCATAAATTTGTGTCTGGTTCTAGTTGATGTCAACTTCATGTCAATTCCCAAATCCATCACATGGCTGAAATTGCCCATCTGGAAAAAAAAAACTTAGCAAGAATATCCTAGGAACATCTAGTGCTTCCCCTCCCTGCAAATGAAGCCAATCAACTGTGAGCTAAACTAAGAGCAGAAACTGGCATGAACTACGCAAGCTATCTCATCTGAGCGTTTTTTTCCCATCATCGTATCCCTGCTTTACCTAACGCAGGAAAATTCTTTCAGACAGCTGTTATTTTTTTTGGCTTCTTTCATACATCACCAGGAACACCTCCCACTGGGTTTCTCAGGAGATTGCTAAAATAACATAAGTAATACAGCACAAGTATTCTATCATTAGTCACTGGGAAGAGGATCATTCTGGCTCTGTCTACTTCTCTCTATGATTTCTTTCACTGCATCAGTACAGTCCTTTGTTCTCTGTGAACACACTCATCATTCTTCAACCCCTGTAGTACCCATGTGACAAGTTATTACACTCAAAGTCTTATTATGGGCAAAAGGGGAAACGCCGCATTTGGGAAGCCAGGAATTCTATGTTAGACTAATTAAAATCTTAACAGCCTAACTAAAATACAATAAACTGTTATTACAGTGCAGTTACAGTGATGCTAATCTTCGGAGTCCCAATTATCTAAACAACACTGCACAGCTCAGTAGTGCAGTCAAAGACTGCTACACAGGAGTGTTCCCTGATGTTATGCTCTGCTCTCCCTCACCCTGCCCCTCTGCCTCTCAAATGTTACGTAAGTCAGCCTCAAAGATCACCTCATGGGGAAGGACAGGGGACCAGGGTTGAAACACTTTGTTAGCATTCCCAATCCTTTGCTAGAAGGATGTTCATGACGAGGTTTCTTCCTCTCCTTTGCTGAGGATTATGCTATCAATGGCTTCTTTCTTCTCCCTCCAGGGCCCCCATTTGAGTAATTTAATACATTTTCTAGGACCTTCTAAACGTAAATGTTTCTTCACTAATGTGCAACTTGCTATTACATCCAAATTTGCTATAGGCGAGAAACTCTCTCCATAAATTGAACACCTCTTCCTTTTCTCTTTGTTACCACTTAAACTGGCTTTGTCAAGCTCTACAACTTTTTAACTGAGCATGGTTGGGCTGTCAATAGCCTTAGGGCTTCCAGTAGCATTCTTTGCCCCCCTCCATTGTCACCCCATGTCTCTACTCCTTTACACCACATCCTGTGATTCTCTGGTGGCCTCTACTGTCATACCACACATACATTATCCCATGTTAATTTATGTTATGGTAATAAGTGTTAATTTCTAATAACTGCTTCTTATAATTGCCTATACAAAATTAAGGTAATTCCACATGCTTATACAAAATTAAGGTAATTCCACATGCTTATACAAAATTAAGCAAAAGCAAAACAAATTAGTCGACAGCTTCCTTGTCATTAAAAAATAATAAAGAAATGTTGCTGCTAAACAAACAAAACCAAAGCTCTAGGATGGCTAAGACAAAGTCAGGAGGAGCCTAGCAAGAATCAGTCCTGAGGCCTTACAAATCAAGCAGGTTACAGGGCAGTAAGGTTACAGGGCTACAATGACCAAGATACCCCACTTCTCCCAAAGCATCATGACTCAGGCCTCAGTGTCCTGGGTCTTTGTGCACAGCTGCAGCCACTGAAAGGTCACGTGAACTTGCCTGCATTGCTTCCAGTCCCATACAGCCAATTACATGCCTTCACAGGCAAACAAAATGCTTGGGAGGTAACTAAAACAGGAGTTAGGAGGAAACACCCCAAATCCAGCCACGCAGCTCCAGCTATAAATTGATGCGAACACACCGGGTTCTTTAATCTGCAGCCTTTGCTCCAGACGGCCGCCGGGTTTGCTTTGGCTGCTACGAGTATGGATCAGACTGACAGGGATGGAGATCATGTCTTGAGCCGCTGGAAAGGTGGAAATCATGCATCTCCTCCACCGTAGGTGCACCACAAACACCCGGTACAGGTCAGTCACATGTATGCTTCTCCTGCCTGTGCACCTATTACACCTGTTAGGCAGCCAGTTATGCTTTTTCTTTTCTGCTGGATACAAGGTCTTCAACGTTTGTTGGTGTGTTTATCATTTGTACTCATTGTGATGAGGTTTCATCTACATAAGTTGTCGTCTTGTTGTGGCCTCAGTTTACACAAGTTTGGCACCAAATTTCAGTCAAAATTGTCATCAGTTCTGCTGAAATATGTCATGAGAAAACAAACTGCAGCTTCAGGAGAGCACAAAACAAGCCCATGTGCCTTGTCATGCATCCCCTCAATGTCCATCTCCAAGTAGGTGGGAGGGGAAGCTGCTGGTCTACTTTCCCTTCCTGAATACCTGGGCAATATCTAAAGTCTGGAAAATACTTGCAGCTTTTCTTCTCATTTGCCTAGACTAAGCAGCTTTCACAGAAACTAAATATAGTGGATCTTAATCTACAAGGCTGTGAAAAAGTCAGTCAAGTCCTGACAGCGTAAACCGAATGAAAGAGATTTTTTTTCAAGTATAATGTAGTTTAGAGACGCAGATGTTACCACCTTCTGGCAGAGAAAAAAAGCCACATTTCCAGGCAAAACAGCATCTTAATACATATTGAAGAGCCTGCACAGTGGAATACTTGTTGAAATGCAGAAAAAGTCCAATTTGTGAAAGCAAGTAATTGCCTACAGCTCTCTTTTGAGACCTAAAAAGAAAAGAAGAAAGCCACTGAAGACCATACCCTTCTATGCTCGGCAGTGTCTGCAGTGCTACATCCTCATTATGCCAGGCACCACGCAGAGTGCAGCTTGTAGAAGACTGAAGACTGTGAGGAGATCTTCTACTGTTACATATATTCACAAAACCAGAATGGTTGCCCTGCTTTGAGCTAAACCTATTCACCTTAATCCAATTTATACTTAAATAAAGCTGTCCTCATTCAGGCTTCCGTGTCACACCATCCAACTGTATTTTCATAGAATTGTTGAGGTGGGAATGAGAATCTTGAGATCCTTTAGTTCAACCCCTGCTCAAGCAGGGTCAGCTGGAGTGGGTTGCAGAGGACTGCATCCAGTCAGGCTTTGACTATCTCCAAGAATCATGACTCCAAAACCTCTCTGGACCACCCACACAGTAAAACAGTGGTTTCTGGTGGAATTTTCTCTTTCAGTTGTGCCCAATGCTTCTTGTCCTGCCACTAAGTACTATTGAGGATAGTCTGCCTCTGTCCTCTTGACTCTCCATCAGATATTTATATACATTGACGACACCTTCCCAATCTTTCTCTTCTGGCTGATAAGTCAAAGCTCTTTCACAGCCTTTTCTCATGTGAAAAAAGCTCTGGCCATCTCTGTGGCCTTTAGCTGGACTGTCTCCAGTATGTCCCCGTCTCTCTTCTACTGCGGAGCCCAGCACTGGACACCTCTCTCCAGATGCAGCTTTGCCAGTGCTGAGCAGAGGAGGAGCAGCCTGCAGTCCACATGGACTCCCACGTCCTTGTCTGCAGGACTGCCTTCCAGCATGATCTGTGATTTGAGCCCATGAACTCACAGGAGTGCAGGGGAGTGAGTCCTCGTTTCTTGCAGAGACCACCCCTGTGCAGAAGATGTGCCAGTGTCACATGGGGATAATGGCACAAGAAGGCTGGACTAGCAGGTGTGCCATGCTGGCATTCATTTATTGTCCTTGAGATATTTGGTACAATTTACTTTCCTCCAAAGAATGGCAGGGAGCAGTTGGAAGTCTTTTCAACTCAACTAAAACTGGCTGATCCTCTCTTAAATCTGACACACAATTCCCACGGTCTTCTGTATAAACTACTTTTTCCAGGGAGTCAGGGAACACCTGGCTGTCCCCAGCCTGGTTTACATGCAGTAATGTGAGTTCTTGATCCAGAAGCTGAGAAAATGCCTTGCATTTTCCAACAGCAATGGAAACCACCTATAGACTCAGCCTGGAAACCCTCAAAGGACTGCATTTAAGCCAAAAAACTTCCTTGGTTGGTATGGCATTATGCCCACACTGTGTTTATTTCCTGTGCTTCAGACTCAGATGCAGCACCAGGCTGAAAACATCCATTGCTGACAAAGGAGAAAAAGCAGGATTAGTCACATTTGAGCATCTGCTTCCATCTCTTCCTAAACCTTGAGAGCCTTTGAGTACTTGCCGAGTTGTTTCTCCTTTCATTTTTGTACAAGCCATTGCTGATTCACAGAGGTGGCAGAGGAAAATAATGAGGGAAGCACACATGTTGCAATACTAAAAAAGACATATTAGTGTAAACAGCCCAGCTGGAAAATGCAAACAACAGAAACATTATGAAACAGTTTGATCTTAAGTTTCCAGTTGAGCTATGTGGATCCTCCCACACACTCACAGCACTCACCCTCCAGGACTGTTTGGAACTAATTTGCAATCCACCACATGCCATGAGGGCCTGAGTCCATGCTGCATGACCCATGTGCACAAAACCCAACAGCAATCCTTTTTTTCATTTTATCCAAGAGAAAAATCTGTGCTTTCTCTGGGTACTGGTTGTGCTGAGCCGGAGACAAACAAGGTGGAGTATTTTAGAGTGGCTTCGTGCTAATGAGCTAACATTTCCAAAGTGGGCTCAGGCAGATGCAGTTATAAAAGTACTGTAATTCCAATTCATTGGCCTCTAGTAGAAATGAAGCAATGAATCAGACAGCTGCTTAAGAGTGATCCAAGAAAGAAAATTATGATTAACATTTGTCTTATTGCCTTAACATCTTCCTTTTTTTGTTATACAAGGCAACACGTGTTCAACATAGCATTCAAAGAAAGTATTTCATTACTCGTGTTTCTTCAGTCTACAAAGCTAAATGTCATCTACATCAAACAAATGTGTTCCTGACCTACTGAGGCATGTGGATATGCAGTGAGCATGTTTCCTCTCCCTTCAGTATAGCTCTAGTGTTGAAATCACACTTTCCACACCCAAGTCCTTTGAACTTTTAACTTCATATGACATCCGAAGTAATTCCTGCATCACCTAAACTGAATTTGTAAAATTTACCATCATTCCTCACCCCCCTCATATAACACAGTTGTTTGATCAACATGCCATGAAATAGCTACAATAAACCATTGACCCACTTGGCACATAACAGTGGGCTGAGCAAGGAAACCTCCCCCTGCCTTAGTGCCTAGGGACGTGCTTCATCTGCTGGTTACAGCAAATACACCAGTCATAACCTGCACTGGGGCCACGGGTTCTTCAGGGAATTAGCTCTGCCTGGCCGGAGGAGCAGCAGCCCCCGAGCACCAGCCAGCTCGTGGCACTCCACAAGCTCCAGAGCTCTGCAGTCACACAAGTCAGGCTCCCGTGCAGCAGCCAGTGCACAGAGACACACATTCCTTCTGGAGACAGGCTCACTTCAGCCTTCTGATTCATCTGGGATCCTACCCAAATTCTTCAGCTGCTACAGCTGAGGGAAGAAAAGCACGGAAACACCACTCTCCAGCCGTAGAAATGGAGGCTGAAATTCAGGCAAGTCCCATCCTCTTAATGAAGCAGAGAGGGATGCAATCCTTTCTTCTAAAAGAATAGCTGCTCCATCAAACACTTATTTTGGCTTATTTTCTTAAGGCAGAGAGGCTTCTTTGAGCCCTCTGAGACAGGCTGCACACACCCTGGGCCCTTGCTGGGTAATCTGAGTTAGCACACGCTCACAGCAAAGCCTTTTCTGCAGTCAATATTTATTTCCCTTACACCCATATAAGCAAAAGTGTGAGGCCACTGTTCGGCAACATTTTTACTTTCCAGGACAGTTTCAGATATAAACTCTAAAAAAGAACATTATCATATTTTACCAAGCGTTTAAATATTTTCTCTCCTGCACTGGCATCAAAGGCATCACCTAGATCCACACAAGCCCTTCACTTAAATTATCAGTAGATAAAGCAAAGTATCTATAGTAGATAAAGCAATAACCTGTAGATTCCCCTAATGTTTGGACAGGTTTGTAAAATACTTGTTTTGTTAGAGGAAGCTATGCTTTTCCATGTTCCAGCCTCTTACACCCACAAATATGCCATTATCACCAGTCACAGTCTTTCCAGGCTCTCCCTCTCCTCCATATTTAGCAGATAGACCAGCAGGTCACCTGCTTCTCTTCTTTAAACCAAATTACATTTGGGTTTTGTTTTTTCCAGGCTTCTTGCTTGAATTTTTGCAGCTGGCACTTCTTTATTCCTCTATCCCTAGAGGCTTTCAGGTGGTGTGTGACAGATCCATCCGCTGACTCCATCATCTCCCTGTGCCCCACGAGAGATGACTGGGACATCTGTACCCCTGGGCCACGTCCTCTGCTCCTCTGGAGAGCTGCTGTCCACATGCAGTCCCCCTTCTGAGCATCTAAACAAAGCCAAAGCCAACGAGTCCTCCTACAATCTGCTCAGGGCTCTCCACCACATACATCCTCTGAGGCTGAAAAGTCTCAAGAAGAGGCCTTCAATGCCCACTTCTACAAATGGAAAACATGAAATAGAAAAGGGAAAGGGGAATATGACAACAGATTTTGAAGAATCCAATCTGATCACCTGCAGTAAAAATTAAACTTCCCATGCAATCAGCACTGTGGGACCAGTGTTTGAATTAGAAGTTTCTGAGTTATTTGTCAGATCAATCCCTGTAAGAGACAACAACAGGTTTTTACTGACATTTTTGTATTGCAAACAATTTTTATTATATTCCCCCATGTATTCCAACAGCTGTTCTAGCGATGCCCTTGGTAATAGACTTCAGACTCTCCAGTTTGTTTGTATCTGCTATATTTAGGTTTGTTGTTCAAACCTCTTGATCTGACTATTGGCATGACTCATCAATTGTTGGCAGCATATTATTATAACTAATCAGCATCTTACAATTAGAGACAATGGCTTCTGAATAAAATTGTTGACTGGAATCCTTTTTGAGCCAGTCAGCAGTGGCCATTAGAGAAAAAGCTTTACCATTTCTAATTTTGCGTTATTGATCCAAAAATGCTAGAGATAAAACACTGCTGGAAAACTTCCTGGAGATTATGTCAATATACACTGAGTATGAATACAATAACTTTTAGGAAGCCAGACACAATGATTCATCCCTTTTAACACACGTCTGGGCTTTGCAATTACCTTTTATGATTTCTTTATCATTCTTTACACTAACTGAAAAGCTTATCTTTCTCCCAAAATATTAATTTTAAGTTTTTACAGGAAAATCTATTCCAGCCTGAGCAAACAGTTTTCCAAGTAGTTTCTTTAAGTGACCAGATCTAACAGACTTTGCAACCACACATATATGAGTTCCATGACTGGCATTTTTGGCAAGTTCCCCTTTGCTGCAATTTTCTCTTGATCCAGCTTCACAACAGAGATCAGTCAATACAATCTCTGGATTTTATTGCCTGTGGAACATCTGCCCAACATAGCCTGTGAGAAGACTGGAGTGACACTCCACAGTGGTGGAAGTGGTGGTGTTTGCGGAGAGGCAGCAGCCTCCAGCTTTGGGCACGCTCTGGAGTCAGGTTAGCCAGGAGCCCTGCCTCCTTTTAGGGACAACACACTGATTGTTGGCTGCTGAGTGGCATCCAAGAGGCAATATTCCAGCTTCCAGCCCTGTTTACGGGCATGTTTCACCTGTAATTTGGCAAGGCAAATCGTTATCTAGCACACCAAAAAGGTTGCTGACTCCAGGCAGAAGCTATTTTAAAATGCTTTTATGCCAGAATACTTCTTCCTCATTTCCATTTCTACCAGGGAATAATTTAATGCAAAAAAAATATATCGCCCTACTATCTTTCCAAAAGAATTCAAATGGGGATTAAGCCAGCATCTTCACAAACAAATCTTTGTTTGCAAGCCCAGCATACCAGCAGTACCTTCAGAGTGCCAGCGAAGTTTAAATGATGGCATCGCCCTCCCCAACAAGGCAGCAAACCTTCAAAAAACCCTATAGGAATTCTCTGAAATCTGATTTTTCAACAGTTCATTTTCAACAGCATTGATTATTAATCATTTTAGCTCATACTCATACAGAATTTGCTGTTTGCCAGCTCACACGGTATTAACTTCATCTACGAGCACTCCTGGCACCCTGTGATACCATGACAAGCCAGGGCTACCTGCACACTTCACAACAGCATCTGTCTGCAGATCAGCCTCCCCAGGCCAATGTCCTGAGCACATGAGTTTTAAATGCTGTCAGTCATCACTCATGCTCAAATGACAGCACAAAACCAGTAAGAACACAGAGCTTGGTGCTTTTTTTTTTTCCTTCCCCTCACCCCTTCAAACTATGTCATTTAAGCTCTGTTTTCACTCCAGTCTTTGGTGGTGGTACAAAACTCAGCAGGAGGTGATGAAAAAAGGTGCAGACCAATCCTGGACTTACCCTGCTGCAAAACACAGGAGTACAGATTATGACACGTTACTCAGGAGATCATGGGGGCACCTTCCCGAGGGCATCACGCTCCAGCGCCACTCCCGTGAGTGTCTGAACTTCTTATTTGAGACACTCAGCAGCCTCTGGGACACATCTATACACTATGGAAAATTTGTCCCTCCTTCCCACATGATGAGTTAGGGAAAGGAAACAGAATGGACATGCTTGATGTGCAGGGAAAATACATCGTGTTAGTCTCCACAAGCGGCAGATTCTAGAACACGCATTTGGGCTGTTAAGATAGGGTTTAAAAGAGCTAATAAAAACCCATCCAGAATGACAGTAAATGGACTTATTCCAAGTCCTAAACAAGCAGAAAACTAGTAAGCAGGTTCAGATTTCAGCCAAAAAATTGTTGGGACAAGCTCACAGGGACAGAACACTGGACAGCAGGATTCACAACAGCAGCATCAATTTTGTCCTGAAAGGCTTTCCTGTCACTCATTTACCAGCACTATCAGCCAGATCCCAAGCCATGATTTCAAGTGTGACGTCAAATTGAGTTTTCATATGTCTTACTTTATCTTTCACAGATGCTCCTTCCTTGGCTTTTCTATGCAGCCATCACAACCACATCATAAGAGAGACACACACAGATTTATCAGTTCCTCAGCCTTTTGCAGGATCCAACACTTGTACAGTTGTTATTTCCATTCTGAGCCCAAACCTGTCACTTCTCCACACCATATTTTGCTCTTGCTTTTCTTCTGAGTTCCAAAGGAGATGGGAGGAAGGAAGACCACCTCTTCCAAAACATCCTCTTTCCGAGGAAGGCTAAACTGTTTGGATGTGGGCAGCCTGAGCAGTTCCTCAGATGGAACAGTTTCCTTGATGAATACACGACAGCACAGGATTTCAAATGAGCAACTAAGTGCTGCAAGTGAATAAATAATTCAGTAGGAGAGATGGCAAGCGTGCTATTCGCTAAGATTAATTTTATTATGAAAGAAAAAGCTCACAAGAGAAAACTTCCTGGAGGACAGATTTTCTACCAGCCAGTGATTTGTGCAAGGACTGCATTGGTTAACTTGTATTTTAGAGCTGTTGACAAAAGTGGCTCTTTAATGTGCCTGGTTGCGTGTTCACATTTCTAAAATGCTGCACTGCTGCCATGAGCACCACTCACGGGGTTCATCATGTCCTGTACAACATCAGGCACCTACCAGGCTGCCTCGAGCTCAGAGATCATTCTGCTAAGCTTAGGGAGAGATACTAGCTGTTACAGATTCAAGCCTAAACAAATCAAGTTAAGAGATTTGTTTCCTTGGTAAGGAAGGAGATTTTAAATCAAACTTTTACAAGTAGCAACCTTATGTTCAAACCCAACATCTATGAATCAGAGAACATCACCTCGTGACACTACTGGGCTCTGAAGAACTTTTCTGTAATTTCCAGTGAGCTTTAATATCTTCATGGGGAATAAATCTCAGCCACTGACACATGCTTAACTTTTCTGCTACTGACCCCTGTTAGAAAATGCAACAGAACATGTCAAAGTGTTCAGAACTGCACATGGAAAATTAATTTCTCTTCCCATTTCATAGTCTTGTTTCCACCTGTCTGTGCACTGTGCAGTCTCTTCTGACTGCACTTGATACAAGGCACTGCATATCCTGGCCATATTCTCACCTTGGGTACAGCAACACAAACCCGAGCTATTATATCAATGAAGTTGGTTTACTTTGAGAAGCAGCTCCACTTCTAGCCCTCTAAAGAATTACTGAAGTATGGAGTATTTTCAATTTCTAGCAGAGATAGATTAACTCCTGAAAGTTTACATAGATTAACTTGCTCAAGACCCTACTCTATCTCTTTCTTTCAGTAATTACTGGTCTCCCTGGAAGAAAGATTTTGAGGGCCAGTAATTCCAGTCAGGTTAATTAATTCGTGTCTGGTCTTTATCCAGAAGCAGCAATAAAGTCTCTAGATTTACACTACTGAAATGATTTCACTAATTATATCTTTGCAGTTTTAGGTGAATATAAGGTGTTTAATTTTAGTGGTTAGAGCTTTCAGACTGAATATGCCTAATCCATCCAAACAGGAGGCTACTGCCAAAGGGGTGGTCTGGCTCCCCAAATGTGCCTCCTGCTGCCTAAATACTCGCACTGTTTCCCATCGACTGGATTGAACAGTCAGGCGGCTGCAGTGCAAACCTTTGATCCAGCCGGAAAAATAACACCTCCCGAAACTACCCATGATTAGATTGGAGTGAACTCGGGTGTCAGTTTCCTGACAAGCAGACAAGATGAATATCGGAGTTGATGCCCGGTGCAAGGAAACAGCTGGGAGATTGGTCCAACAGCCTCTGTCAAAAATCAGTCACTACACAGTTGAGTTTAAACTACTGTTTCGTATTGTGGCAAGTCACAAAATGGAGAGGTAGTGGTAGTTAGTAGGTAAAACAGGAGGATGAATGAATATTGGCGAGCTGCTTAGTACGGTGAGAGATGAACCTGTCTGGTAAAAATGTGTCTCAAAGGTTGGTCTTTGCTGAAGGTGCAGCAAGGCAAGTAAACTGAGCAACCAGAAAGCTCCATGGGCAAGGTTGTTCTTGCTCAGCAACCTTTAGTCCACAGTTACTTTGGCCTGAGCAATTTACATGAAATAAAACCACTGGACAATACACCTACATCCTGAGTATTCCCATGGAGTAGATCACAATTGCACTTCACACGTCAGAAATTCTAAATTAGAGGAAACTCCAGCACTTTTATAATGAAAACATAGCAACTTCTGTATCACACAGTCAAGTGAAATGGGGCATCTTGTCATAAATATGCAGAATTTTGAAACAGGACAGATATTCTCACAGGTGAACATCAGAACTGAGAAGCCATCACTTGATCATAGAGAGACATACCCCAGTGCTTCAGATTCAAGCTTATTCACACTCCACCTGAGTACCTTTATCTTCTCTATTGAAAAAGCTTTTTTTGCTTTTCATGAAAAGGGGTGAGGAGAGGTCGATTATAACTGAATTAAAGATGATACTTGACATTGAAAATTATGTCAAAAACCAAAAGAAATCACCTGTTAACAGCGAAAAGAAACCCCACCACATCCGTACCTTAACATCTTAATGACTTCACCTGTTCCTCTAAAGAATTTCTTTCTGATAATACAAAGTAGCCCAGGACTCGCTTCAGCTTTTCTTGCCTGCTGGTACAAATGTACTCTGTGCAGAGAACAGTCTTTGGAAAACATATATGATGGAAGGCCAGATCTAAACATTCTGGAGGACTTCCAGTTCCTGAGGAAGATTTTTATGAGCCTGCTAGCTGCTTGAACTGCTTTGAGGCATGGTGTGACACAGGATAGGAGAGGGTATGTCTGCAGGAGATCACTCTGGTGTGCAGCAAGACAGTGATGAGCTTGTTTTAGCCTCTGGAATTCAGCCTTATCAGGCCAGACAACAGCAGTGACTGTTACCTGCCTTAGTTACTGTTTTACCATGTGGCACTGTACGACTTTTGAATTCAGCATTTCTATCGCTGTTCTCTATAAGGAGCTCACCTAGGGCATCTAATTCCCAGCTTTGAATCCAACAGAGCTGTTCTGGCAGCACAAAGGCTGTATTAGCCTCTAGGTAAGTGCTTTCCAACATGTCCTTGGTTGGAACTCCTATTTATTTATTTCACAGTCAATAGAAACACTCTATCCATCCAATTCAGTTTAGTACAGGTACAACTTTAGTTTCCTCATTCCTCTAACCTATGCATATCCATTTCTATGCTAATTTGACTTTTCACTGTTCCTTAACCACAAGCAGCAGCCTCTCATAAATTTCTTGTCCTATTATTTACTCATCTGCATTCAAATGTTGTCTTGTGACCAGAATACCCTCAAAGTGTTTCAATGACTACTAGTTTTTCCATTCGTTTACAAGCACTACCCTTCTCAGAGTTATTCCAGGAAGAGATACATTAATATATGAGCTCATTGTTATGGAGGATAAGGAACAGGAATCCTGTGCAAATGCGCTTCCATTCGGCCCTACTGCAATAACTGGGCAAAATGACCAGACAACTATGAGAAAGGCATCTGATGTTCTTTTTTTTAATGTAAAAGCATTTTTTTAGAAGTAAGGTGATCTCCAAGTAGGCAGGTCTGCTGCTAATGCCTGCTCTCGTTACATGCTCTCTCAGCCTTTCTTCACTACAAACAGACTAGTTTTTCAAGCCCTGGTACGACAGTCGGTCCTGACAAAGCATCATTTGCCTCACCAGTTCAAACCATTGGTTAATCCAGCCCAGTAAATTCCCTGCAACAACAGCCAGCTCCTCCTGCTGCAGACACATGCAGAACAGAACAGGTTTGCCACCTGATGTCAGCCAGCCCTCACACATTCCCTCCCAGGCTCACAGCTGCAGCCTTGCAGTGTCCACACTCCCACCCTCCCTGCTGAATATACTCCCCCAAAATCAATAGTCTAATCAAGGCACAGAGATGTTAGTCAGGAGGACACCCTCCTCCCTGCATTCCAAGGTCACCCTTCTCCACATGCCTTTAGCCAACACCAACTCACGGCACCCAGCTCCCCTCCTTGCCCGGCCAGGCAGCCCCTAATTGCACGAGGCGGGCAGGAAACACAGCCAAGCCCCCTCATTAGTGCACTGCTTTCCTGCTTAGAGCCACCAGAGAACTGGGACAGGCCAGCACTGTTTGCAGTGGCACACACAGCTGGAGCTCAGACAGACCTCATTAGGCATTGATAAATCCGCCTTTAGAGCCGAAAGTGAAGCTCAAACACTAAAGCAGCTGCAGAAATGCATCTTCAGACACTCTGGGCAAATCCTCAATTTACCCAGCATTTTAAAGAGCCTTACAAGCATCCTACTCAACACACCATGGCACTGTGAAGGATTTCATGTGGACCTTTTGATTAGTTGAAACTTCCTTTATTATTCAGTAAAAGGTCCAGATGCTGTTTTTCCAGATTCTGCCACTGTAATTACAGATTGACATTGCCTACTGAGGTTCAGTAGGAGACATTCAAGGGATATAACCAGACAAGGGCAAGCATGACACGTGCCACTTTAGATTTATATCTAGAAAGGATGCATCCCTGCATTCTTGTAAAAAAAAAATCTCAGTCTTTGCTTCAGAGGCATTTCTGAACGTTAGGTAAAGAAATGCTCTCTGCCCTTTTCTGCAGTGACCGAGGAGCCTGCATGCTGTGAGCTGCAGAGTACGCTGAAAGGGCATCCCAGCTCCCATCTGACACACCAGCCCATTGCTCTTTGTGGCATCTTTCATTTTCCTCTTCCCACAGCCATTGCAAATGCAGGTTCTCTCCCATGCCTAACCTGCTTTCCTTAACAACTAAAAATTCCTTTTCAAATTCCAAGCAACTTGATCTTTTACCTCTTTCTCCAGTTGTTTGACATTCTTAATGTGCCCTTGATATGAGACTGATCAATGTCTTCATGCTAGCAAGATTTAAAATCACACTTCTGTTTAAACCTGTTACATTCTGCTCCTTAATAACGCTCTTCAGCAAGCAGCTTAGGACAGCAGAGCCAAGGCCAAGGACTTTCCTAGACAAAAGCAAAATGGGTAAACAAGAAAAAAAGAGAGGGAGAACACTTATGTAGCAATCCCATGGCAATCAAAAAGTTCCTTGCATCAGAGTATCACATTTTTACCAATAATAAAATACCAAAGAAAGGAAAAAAAAATACGTATCTTCAATTTGTGCTCCAAATGTGCATAAAATAACCTTTTCTTCATTGTCCTATACCCACACCTGTAGAAATGAAGGCAAAAATCAGATGTATCTATTCACTCATAACTAGCTGAGCATCCACATTCTTGGTTACACATCCATCAGTGCCTAAATTTTCATATCATAGTTGATTAGCCAGCACTACATTATGTTGAAGGAAATACTGCTTCCCTGAAAATGGCTATTTGAATTTAATGGTAACTGTTTTATATCCCAGGGGTATTATCTCTCCTGCAGTCAGATTTCCGCAATTAATTAGTTCATCGTCTGCCCTGGATGATGAGGTGGCGCTTCTCCATGGCAACATTGATTTGTGAAGTTTAGTTTCAGAAAGAGAAGAAACCCACAAACCCTCGGATTTCAGCTACACCAGCAGCGAGCGCGCTCAGGCTGCAAATCCTACGAGACAGGAGCTGTTTATCCAACTCGTGCTGTGCTTCAGTGCCTGGCAGCCTGAGCACTGCCCACTGCTCCGCTGGCCCTCTGCTAGCGGCTTGCAGCTCATTACTGTTGACTCATTATTTCAGACGTGTGAGAAAGCCAGCCAACAGGAAGGGATAGAACATTTCAGGTTCCATCCTCATCTAAACAGCTGAGCTACTGGGGAAGGGCCATTTATTTCTTGCCCCTTTACAGGAGGACTTGTTTTAAAACTTTCCCATTGTTTGGCTCGACCACGCCCCTGACACCTAATAATTTGCAGTAATAATAAGAAATAGCGCCCAGGCTTTAGATTGTTTTCTATGTTGGAAGATCCTAAGACAGTCTGTATATTTGGTGAAACACACTCAAGACATCTAATAACTTGCTTAGCACTTAAATCCTCTGAGTTGCAGAACAACAGAGGCTTAGCAGACATCAAAGCTGCCACAAAGCATTAAACTCATGTAGCAAAATCAGACAGAATTACCACAACTCTACCTGGGTTGTGAAGAGTTATTGATGTTGAAAAAGTCAGAAGTTGCAAATACTTCCTCATTACTTCACTAAATTGGGCACCTATTGCCATTTTGTAGGAAGACACAAAACCTTAGGAGATGTAATAAGTAATATGAGAATATTCACTATGGAGTCAAAAAAAACAATCCCAAATTTTCATTTTCCATACAACTCCACTGCATGGGGTTGCTAAACATCAGGATTAATAACGGCTACTCTGTTCTAGTCTGGCTCTGAACATCCCCTACTGAAGATTTTCTGTTTTGAAAAATTAACTGGAGCAGGGACAAAAGCTTTGCTTTCTGCCCACCAAGTAGCTTAATGAGGGTGGTTAAATTCTCTTGCCTGTATAGCAAACACCTCATTATTTGTACAAAACAACAGATCCCCACCAGAAGAAACCTTCCCATTTCAAGAGTGCTCCTTGTGGCTCATCTCCTGCCCCTGCCAGGGGGAATCACAGGAACCCCACAGTCCTCGGAAGCATGGGCTAACCCCTGGATGTTCACTCTGTACCTCTGCTGTGAGAAATTTTGGGGGTCGGGAGGGTCGTTTAGACCCCTGTGCATTGTTAACAGCAGGGCCTTCTAAGTGAGTTAAACAACAAGGTTTCAGATCCTGCTGCACACTCTTGAAGGAGAGTCTCCTTCAAAGATACCATTGCTGTTAGAACCACCAGCTTCCCATCCCCATTGTTGGCGAACAAAGTATCTGTATAGAACTATGATCTACTCCAAAGACAAACCCATCCAGGCTTTAAAAGCAGCACAAATCACTGAGTAAGCCCCTGGCAGCAGGTGCCCTGCAGGCCACAGGAGAATGTCGGTGGTGGGGGGCAAACAGGCAATTACAGGTCCAGCTATGCCTGACTTAAGGTGCTCCACTGAAGCAGCAGATTACCAGCCAGCGACACGAGCAAGGCCCAGAGAGCCCATGGCACTAATTGGTAGGATTTCAAGTGCACTACAACTCTGCTCTGCAGGACTTCCTGGCCACTCTGATGGAATTAATTTCATCCTAATGCCTCATTGTTCATATTATGTATCCTCCTCCTCCAAATATAGCATTTCAAATAATTAAAGCCAGGTTAATTACTCTGTCAGCCACTGGGAACACTTACAATGCCACCACATGTGGCGAGGGAACCACATGCAGCTAAAGAACCTCATACTGTTTCCCATGTGTCTGGATGGGGGAAAAAACCCCCACCCTCTTCTGCATTTTCATAAATAACACTAACTAAAGCATGGACGCTATGTATGAGACTCGATGGGATATCTGAGATGAGATTTGAAAACCAAAGTTACAAGTGCTCGCAACAAAGCGGGCCAGCCGAAGGCTCAGGAACTATTTGTCTTTTAGGGGGTTATGTGCAATAGTCTGGCATTGCCAACAGAGAGATGAACTTCCTTAAGCCAGCCCCGTGAAGGGAAAGGGAGAAATACAGCTGCTGGCTACCGAGGCCGTAACTCCAGGAAGGAAGAATTCAAACTGAAGACAGTTCATTGTAAGAGCAAATAGTATGGATTTACCAAATACACCTGTATGCTGGAAATCAGGATGTTCCCAGCCAGCAGAGCCATCACATGTTTAAACAGCCTTCCACAAAACAACAGCTTTACAGATGAAGCAATGCCAGTCAGTGAAAGTGAATATAAGAGCAACTAGAAGTGACACTAGGGAAGCTTACTTTCACAGCCTGAGATATCCTTCTAGTCTTACTTTTAAGTTCTTAAGTACTCCATATGTCCCAGCAGATTTACTGGGACATTTTTCACATACTCACCTCCCCCAGACACCAATGTCTCGGACCTCAAGTGTTTAACAACAGGGAAACAGTTCACCCTCTAGACTTTTGATCTACCCATCATCTAAACCAGAGAGATGAAAGCATTTCTGCTCTCTGGGAAGCACAGCTACTACTTACTTAGGATTTCTACAGATAAAATATCTGGAACGACACAAAAAATTTCAAAGTCACAGTAAGCACTTTGTAAGGCTGGAGAGGTACATAGTGCAACATCTGTTACACCCAAAGCAAGAAGTAGCCCGTGTTCTCTGTGATTTCTTTTATAGCTTGGGCAATTCAGCAGCCATGCTTTCATTTGCTGCTGTCAGTTCAGACAGCATTTGTCCCCAGGTTCATAAATGTTACCTAAGTGAGTTTCCAACAGAAGTCTGCTTGGATGTTTAACTAGCAATCTAAAACTAATCCTTGTTCCTCTTTCCCCGTTCATCACATCATTCACAAGCTTGTTTGCACTGTCACTTTCAGGCAGCCTTAGTAAAGTCTGGGAACAGCCATCTTTCACTGCTAGCATTACAATTGGGATGAACATGTCTCCTTAGTCTGAGCCACTCACCCAAAGTAGCAAACTGCACCTTTTACTCTTTCCTTGCTGGCCAAAACTCGTGTTTTCAGAAACTGCAGAATGGATCAACAGTTAAGAAAAGAATAAAAAGCAGTTTAAAATTCTACACTTTCGTAGTGGACCATTCCTCCCCCTTGACATAATTATTTATGAAGCTAAATAATATACAATTTGTTCCCCAACTCCATCATGCTGCTTTCAGGGGTTGTTTCCCGGGACTTGGGGTGTGTATACACCACATTGCTATTTGTTTGGTTTTTTTTTTTTTTACTAGACTTTGCACACACAGAGAGGTACATCAGTCTTTATTCTGAGAAATAGGGAGCCATGTCCTTTTCCACTTATAACCCTTGGACTTCCTTTTCCATAAACCCTGAATCTGGATGTTCCAGTAACTCGGAGAGCAAAATCCACCTGTGACTTAACCTAAATCAGATTATATCCAGGTTCTGCCAATAGGGAAGGACACGTGCAGGACAGCAGAATTCACTGTATCAGGCTGCTTTGCCTTTCAGATACCTCCACCTTCCAGATCTGAACACAATAATCAGGCAGATTCAGGGATAGTACTGTCAAAGATGACTTTTTTGTACAAGGAATTTAATACGCCTACAAGTTAGAGACAGTTTCCTGAACACTGCAAAAAGTTGTGTAAAATGTCTAAGTTACAAATTAATTACCCAAGGTGCGTGAGAAAGGTAAAAGACCAGTCAGTTATACTCTTCAATACATATATTTACTAGAAGCTATCCCTGTTATGAAGCTACATGTTACAATAAGCCATGTGATCACTTGCTAAAGTGATTCTGTCCTTACAACAGAATTATGAAGAAATGGAGGCAATAAAAGACATCATTGCTTCTTTTTCTATCCACAAATAATTACTTATTTTTATTGTTTTGAAATACTATATTTTAGCTGCAGCAGGTCTCTGGAGATATTTAAGTAATATTAAAGGCACTATAAGAGACCAAGCTTGTAGTGCAGCTGCACCTACCACAACTCCTGGTTTGCTGATAACCTTTGATTCATTACCATGGCAGCAAAGAGTGAACCATGCCCCTGCAGTGTGACAAGTAAACCACAAACTCACAGTGTGACCAAACACACAAAGAAAATCTTCCCTTTACAGAGAGTCAGCATTTTTATCAATGCTGAAGTTTAGTGACCACTACCCATCAAAACTATTACGCACAGCACACACGTGTATCAAACCAAGTGCACAGCAGGATTCAATTCCTCAGTTACCAAAGCTCAAGTTGATCCATATGTTAAAAAATGCAGGAACTGGGAAAGCACAGAGCAAGTGTTGGCCTCTGCAGGAAAACATCTGGGTGCCCTTGTGAACACCACCTTGCAGCAGTGTGCCCTGGTCAGCAGGCCAAGGGAAAAGGCCAGTTCCACTCTCTGCTTGTGAAGCCCCTTGTGGAGCACTCTATCTCAGCCCTTCCAACAGGAGACAGAAATTGGCAAGTCTCTTGTAGTGACTATGGGTGACAAAAAATCCCAGACTTCCAAAATGAAGCAAGCATACAGTTGAAGCTAAAGTAGGATGTTTTTTTTTCAGAGAGCCTTCTCCTCATTTGTAAATTCACACCATTGGTTCAGTCTCCGGAGGCTATTCTGGCACCATATATAATTCTATCCGAGAAAAGCATCCCACCATTTTCTCCTGTGTTCACTAAGATGATCATCATTATATTTTAAGCAATTCCTTAAGCACTCAGGGCATCTTTAGTCACTTGGAACTGCAAGCGACTGCAAAAGTGCTTTAATTGCACTCACTCTCCATATGGTTTAGCTTCAAAGGCACAGGAGCAGCGTGCCAGGGCTGACAGCTCATTCTGGTGTTCAGCAGGGACGTGTGAGGTGCGCAGGGCACATTCAGCATGGCTCACATTGGTGACACACTAACCGAAATCACCTGCTAAGCCATCAGCTTCAGACAGAGACACGGCACTGTCTCACAGCTTCTATACCTGTGACAGACCACACCACAGCACACGGAGGTTCACATTTCTGGGCACAAAGAGTCCCTTGCAGTACCATTTGCGGCTGCTGAAGAGAAGAGCTGCTGGATGAGAAGCTGTCTCATCCTGATGTAAAAGGATTTTCTTTCCTCAGTTCACTCTTGCGTCCCAAGGTGCACTCACACAAATGGGGAGAAGTGGCATTATCAACAAATATGTAATTAAATGGAGATCTATTCTCTGGCTAGACTGTAACTTTCACTTACCAGAAAAAAAAACCCTTAATTATTAGGAAATATTATAGCTAAATAAATTTCTGAGACACAGCTATTAAGGGCAAAGACATGAGTGATGGAGGATGTTGATGAAGAACACGAACTTGATATAGCACAGAAATAAACCTAAAACTTACTCCTGTTGCAGGACATTTTTTTCCTGGTAATCTGATATGCAGAATTTGCAGGAGACCGCAAAATGCAAATAAGGTTTCATTTCACGATAAAACCATGCATCTTCAGATTTCACAAAGGCTGAAAGGAAGTGTAGGTTCTCTTGAAAAATTTCAGTATCAGCTCAGATTAGAATTTCATCTATGTTTTTTCCAAGGTTCGTAATTTAGGAAACAAAGAAGTGTTTCAGTTTCATCTAAGCAACTTGACTGTCTGTACAGTGCTCTCTCAAATAGGAGAAAGCAGGAAAAAGCAGGAAAAAGCTAAAAAAAAAGAGAGAAAATTCACTTGAAGGGGCACAGCAGCATTGCATCATGAGGGTCACAACGTTTTGTATTCCTCTGTATCTTCCAGCTGACTGCACAAATGTTAAGCTGCGCAATAATTACACCAGGCAATCACAGACCTAATGAGGGCAGCAGCACTGACCACCTACCTGGCAGTAACCACCAGCTTTCTTTGGAACCGCCTGGACACATCTAAGGGGAAGCACAATCACTTTGTCCTGACATTTATTGTTTTAATTGAAGATACATAAAACCTATTATAGGCAGCTCCATGTATTCACTGACCATATTTTGTGAACAAGTAGCTCTCCAGTAACATCAAAGCAATTCATAGATGGAAACACACAAAAAGGTACCTTTGATACTTTTTGTCTAAACAAAAGACTTCAGTTTGGGCACTCACCTAAGGCAGGGGAGATCCAAACAGCAGGACAAGCAGCTCACCTGTATTAACATACCAATGGCTCAGAGTTAAATACATTTTACACCTAGGTTGAACTCCATCTTTATCCCTTCACCAGCTGACTTCGAATGGTGACTTTCTGGAATTTCAGCCTTATGGAAGGCCCTGCTAGCCTGAGTCTGTATAAATATCCAAAATGCTTCAGTCTTCTGCATTTACAAAACCAGTGCATGTTTCTCCTAGTATTAGAGTCAAACATGCATGAAAAAAAAAAAATCTGAGACACAACATTATTCTTTTACTTTATTTATAGGAACATTCAGTTTTGAAGACAGTTATTTGACAGTTTTCAAAGTATTCAAGAACATTTCTAATGAAGAGAGCCTGATTATATTTTAATTATTTCCTGTTGCTAATCAGGGTGAGATACAAGTTCTTAATACAAAGGAAGCTATCTTGAGATAGGGTGAGTGCTATCCAGATGCACAGTAGTCCTCAACAATCAGTATTCCCTTCAGCATTATTTGTTTAGTGCTCCAGTAAACAAGTGGGACTTCAGTGGCAGCCCTTAAAATGGTCTTTTGGCACTTGGGTGATAGCATATAGCAGCATCCAGTTTGGTAATTTTTTTCGATGTGTTTTTTTCTTCCCCCCCTTCTTTTCGGTTTAACCTTTGAAAATGTCAGGTGTGTAAGTATAAATTAACTGTAATTCAAAACAAATACACGTGCTAAATGCACAGACTTACAGAAAATACAAAACTCGGTAAAAAGATTTCAGATTCCAAGTCACAAAGGGAAGCAGACAGGTTAATCAAAAGCCCTAAATAGAGGCATCTTTTTTAGAACTTGTTAGTTATGGCAGTCAAGCACGGGCAAAAATGACCTGATATTTCAAAATTAAATTTCGATCTCCAAGTAAACAAAGCAATGCTTAGTTAAATGCAGAGGAGCAGCAAGTCTATCTTTGTAAGAGGAAGTAGTAAATCGGCTTCAGAAGAAATATGAAAAATACTTACATTTCCTAAAGAATTCCAAAATTCCAGTTATAAAAGCCAGCACACATTTGCTGTTGAAGTGTACTATTACTGATACAATTAAACGTGTAAGAAATGCCAAGATGGAGATTGTGACAGGGAACAGACGGTTTCCTGAACGGCATCAATCAACATGCATCTCATCATATACATATTGTGTGTAGGAAGCTTTACAAGAATTTTCTTCTGCTTATTTCCCTGAATCTTAAAAAAAAAAAAAAAAAAAAAAGTACTACTGTGTGGCATCAATGGATGATATGAAATATTTTAATTTGTGTAAGCAGCAACTTGGCCACCTGGAGTTAGGGGAAGTTCAATGTAATTTAAAAATTTTTCCTCCCAGTTTTTTTGCAAGATTTAGCAACTCTATAGCTCAGCACACAATGGTAAGTGCCCAGCTTGCCTGACTTTTGTCTAAACTATAAGTGAGCTCCCATATAAACTGCTTAAGCATGGCTCTTAATGTGCTCATTTCAGATTCACGTTTACTTGCGTATCACCTCAGTGGGGATTTTTCCCCCTCTTTACTGAATGTCTACTCAGAAACCGGAAGACACGAATTGTATGTGATCAAATTAAGATGCCATCTGCCTATGAACATTATGCTGTGAGCTGTAATCAAACATCAACAGCAGAAAAAAAGCTCTACCACCTCTATCACTGTGCGGTTTCCTAACAAAGCTCTTCCTTTTAATGCATGTCAAGACTGTTTCAGACAGTACTTGTCCAATGGTGCTGGAGTAGGTCCAAAGCAGCTCCAAAATTTCAGGGCATCCTTTAGCCTGCTACTACATAATCATACCGTAGTCTGCCATAGTTTGTCTAAATCACCATCTCAGAAGCTCACAGTCATCATCTCCTTTAACTCCAGAATACCAGGAATTAAAAAAATTTCCCAAAATATTGCTAAAAGTGTCAGCAGAGGGGATAGGGTGTCCAGAGTTAAATCCAACTACTGATGTCAAGAGAAGCTGAAATGCAGCAGAAGCCCTTCTGCCCAGGTTCCCAGGTAGCCTCACAGACAGGGACAGTGGGAGGGAAAGAGAAAGGTGCAATGAGCACCTGCAGCATTCAGCCATCTCCATTGTGCATCCCTGGCTTTGTCTTTAGACACAAAAGGCTGATGGCTTTTCCGAGCAAAGGCTTGCAAAGTTCTGAACCGTCTTCCGGTATTCTTGCAAGAGGAAGACTTTTTTGAAAGCTGAAGCTTCTGTGACAAGAGAAGCCAATGCCACTACTTGCTGTGGCCATTCAGTTGAAGTTGTTTTCTACTTTCAGCTGACACTTCGTATTCCGAGGTCTTGACAGCAGCTTCTTCCACCCCCCTCCCTCAGCATTCTTTAAAAGAATAGATTTTCTTAGTTAATTCAAAAAGACTGAGTTATTTCCCAATACAGTAACTCAAACTACTTACTGTATAATCAATGCTTTCAGATACCAGTATCCACCAGGCATTTTACTTCACATAGATACCCATGGGGTCAATTACACTTGCTGTGCAAATCACGCACTTGAGTGTGATCAGTGACACTAGAAATTCAATTATCTTTGGCTTTTTAGACGAATCTTTGGATGGACTAGGGCACAGCTATGTGGCTAATTAATCTGTATACAGATCCCATGTTAAGCAGATGGTGAAACTTGGATGTGATTTCATAGTAACACATTTGAAAGTGACAATTCTAAATCTCTCACTTTCTCTCCAGACTGGCTTTGGGATAACCTATTATGACCTGCAACAATCAGCTAAGTAGCATCAACATCCAAATTAACCAGATTCTTCCTGCTATTAGGACACATCCGAAACTGAGGAGCTTTCTAGACAGTGGTTAAGTTTGGTTCATTTAAAATTGTTTCAGAAAACAGAGAGTCACTGGCTTGACAGAGAACAATATTTTTCTGTTTGTTTGCTGATTCGTAGCCCTACTATTATGTTATGATTATACTATATTTTATTATGCTTTATTATCACCAGCTATTCTGTCTCAATAAGGCAATAGCCAAGTAGTCTAAATATCACCTTCTTGTATAAGCAGGAACTGTTTCCTCCAAGCTCCATTACATTCTTTTCTTGCTTACTTTACATCATGTATCACCCGAAAGTAAGGTGATTCAACCACCTGCAATGCCACATCATCTTCATTTGTCCAGTTATAACAAGAATAGCTGATGTTAACAAGTTTCCCATTTTCCACTTTGAAAATGTCTTGGAGTTAAACATAGACACACCACATCCCTCAAGCTGTTAGAGAACATGAAAGACGAAAAAAAGAATTCAGCAACACTGAATCTAAACCATTTCCATACAGAGTTGAAAATTAAGTAACATTGTCCCAAGAAGCCAGAGCAGAAAGGTAAGACGCAAATATGGAACAAAATAGAACCTACTCTCCATCTTACAACTGCTTTAGGTATTTTCTTGTTAATAAAGCCCTAACTAGGTGTATTAGTGAGAAATAATTTAGCCAAGAATATAAAAAGAATGGAAGTCCTAGGGAAGAGACTGCTACCTCTCCCAGCAGGAAAAAAGAGAGATATGAGATGACTGAATGAAGAAAAACGTAAGGACATAGAAGGAACAAAGGTATAGGGAAGGGATAGGAGACAGACAACCTGCCAAATTAACATAAACAAGTAGGCATTTTTAAGATGCCTGACAACTTTCCAGTCTGAAGTACTTTCATTACTAATCCTCGATGGAACTGAATGAAACACACTGTGAAAAGCTCCCTTTTAAAGAACAGAGGCAAGAAGGAGAACTTGCAAGTTCTGGTTTATACCATTGAGTGTACAAAGTCAGAGGACTCAAGGGGCTTTGCTGGCTGATCAAGTAACAATCCCACAGTGAGAGATTCTGGAAAACCGTATTTCTGTCCACACAAACCACACCAATTCTGGCCACACCAATTCTAGAAAATTAGAGACCCCTTAATTTTGTTATATGCAGTAGATACATCTGTGCCATATGACTTCAGGTGTGAAGTCCTCCCAAGAAGAATTCAGGTTAGGGGGAAGTGTAAAGCAGATGGCTTGACTTTTTAGTTAAAGGTAGTGGGACTTTTAAGAACCAATCTTTTAGTAGTCAATCTTAAAACTTCTTGAAGAACCAACACAAAACACATCCAAGCAGGTGAGACGTTTTGCCTTGCTCAATGTTTGGTTTTTTTGCCACTAATGCAGGGCCATTAGCAGTATTTACGGCCACGGGAAATTGATCCAGATGAAAGCAACACACTGAGCTGCCACAAGCATTACTAACAAAGCACTGTACTCTGAGACAGTGTGTTCCTTCCTCTGGCCACCTTAAGCCTTTAGTCCATTTGCTTAGCCTAGCTGGATAAACCAATCTACATTTGATGCTATCCATCAATCTGAATTTTAAAGCTAATACAAAGACATTTTATTTGCCCATAGCCATTTCTCTCTTACCTCTCAATTCACGTCAAAGAAGCAAAGAACTTTGTTAGTTGTGGGATTAAAGTCAGGCTCCTTCAGTTTTTATGCTTAGTAGGAACAATCACATCAGGGGCTGAAGTCTGGTCTTAAAAGAGCCAGGTTAGTCAAATATAAGACAGAAATCCAACTGCTCTATGTTTTATCTACCATACTTGACATAGAATTAAGCTTTTGCCACAAATAGTGCCTGAAAGCAATTGTTCCCAAATTATGATGGCAGTTCAGAAAAATTATGTGTATCTCTGAATTCTTTTTCTTGTGAGTACCAAACACTGTGGTGACAGTAGAGACCACACTTGGACAGGTGGACCACACTGTCTCTCCCCTGACCAGCCAGGAGGCAACTGGCAGGGCTGAAGCACCTTTTGTGGGTACACTGCTGCACTGCGCACAACCTCCTATTGCATATAGCCACCCATCAGCAGGGAAAGTGTAATCTTCTGGAGTTTAAGCTGAACTGGGTAAACAATATTGGCCCAAAATATTTTTCTGTCAAGGAATGGAGCTGTTCAAGCACAGTATATCTGAAGTCATACAGAGGACTGTAAGACTTCTTAATAAGACAGGCAAGATGAAGTGTCAGGGGAACTGAACCTGCAGGCCCACCTTCCTAGGAATAGGATCTAATGTGGCAACACTGTTAGAAGTAATAATTCAGAGATCCAAGACTGTAATAAACAAATAAAATCTAACATTGGGAAAAGGGCAAAAAAAAAAAAAAGACAGTGCAATCTTTTATAGCATATCTTAAACTTCTTCCTCTGACAATCAGTATTAGAGAAGTTATTTCCTGTAAATCTCTGTTAGATAAGTCTAATTTAACCTAGTACATTTCAAAATGGAATATAATGAATCCGTGGCTAAACTCAGTCAAATTGAAATGACGTTTTCATATATTTAGCACACCCTATGCATTCTGTGTGTAGCCCTGCACAGAAATTCAAATTTATCTCAGTTGATGAGGAAGCTGAAGTCTACTTGATTTCCAACTTGGTCTCAAAATAGTGAGGCAAATTCCAATTTACAGTCTTGATTACTAGTCCCACAAAGGGTAGAAGAGTCACAGTTCGAATTGTAGGTTTTTAAATACAATTTATTTTCTAGTGACAATTGAAGGATCTAGATTTAGATATAGCATAAAATCAACTCAACTAAGACCACAAAACAAGTATAGAAAAAATTTCACTGAGAGGTTGTCAGTGCAGATTAAAATGCCTAACACATCCTACTTGGGTTTCTCACATTGTCTGAATAATTACTACTAAGATTCACAATGTATTTTTTGTGCCTTTTCAATATAATTTAAGCTATTCACCAAGAACAGTGCCCTATCTTTTAATAAATGCAGAAATATCACATTTTTACCTTCTGTCAGAAAGTCAAACCCAGTCTCCCAATACTCTGGACATGTACCAAGGGTGAACAAAACCCCCAGGCCACCTCCCACACGGCAATCAAGCAGCTAACTACCACAGACATTTCTTTTTTCACCTGGAGCTTTACCTGTCCTCATCATCATCCTCTGAAGTGACCATTGTTGTTAAAACAATTTCGTCTGCTCTGCAAGTACTTGTTGGTCCAGCACTCACTCGGCCTTCACACAACACAGTGGGTTCAGTTTCAGGTCTGTGGCATTAAAAAGTTACTGTAATACATTTTAATCACTTATATAACATCGCACCTGAACTGGAGTCCTTCAGAGGAGGAAAAAGCAGTAACATTGCCAGAAAGAAGACAAAGTTAACAACTCTGAAGGTGAAAACCTTCCCTCTGCTCTTTATGAATTATCACACCTTTTTATTGTGCTTTCCTTGAGCTGGATATAAAATATATCGGATCATTTGTGACTGAACACTGGGAGTCCTTTAATAATATCTTATTAAGTGTTTCCTTTGTTTTAGTAGTACAGTTTCTTAGTTTTCATTGGTATTGTATCCACAACCATTTTGGACATACTCCAAACATTAAATCTTATACTTTTTATAATTAGACTACCTTGTAGAATTTAGAGAAACTTGGGCAGAGGACAATTTACATTTATCAATGCTAGAGATGCGAATTACTAATCTTCCCCTCCTTCCCTACCTCCCTCACCAGTGATTCTGGGTGTTCAGTTCACCTAAGTGCTGGGTTTGCACACAGTACTATATACTTCCTGTTATGTAAGACGAATGTTGAAAGGATTTCAGTATGCACAACCACAAAAGAAACATATCACCAAAAAAATAGATGCATTTTTCCAGATCTTAAGCAACCTTAAATCCAAACAACAGAAGAAAATTTTATATTTTGAATGTTTTTATTCCAATCAAAATACAAATACAAGAATTTGAAAATGTACAAAAATAAAAAAGGACATTTTCTAAATCTTAGAAAAGCAGATCAAACTTTCTTCTATATATACAATCCTTTTGGTGAGAAATCCTAATCAGCAGACATTTTTTCTGTTCTCTTCTGAGCATTCTATGCCAAATCCCCTCCCCCCAAATCCAGTCACACTTAAAACTAAAAGCAACATTTCAAAAACCTAATACACGAAATGTCCCTGAACAGATTACAAAGAAACCATTTCTCCCAGGTAATAAACCTGTAGGTGATAATGTATTTCCCTAATGACTTTAGGACAAACTACATCCTGATTGGTAGTTTGCAAATCAAGCTTTCTGTAGTTTGTCGATATGTAAGCTGGACAACACGGTTGGATTACATTTTTTGTTTTTAGGCTATTTTTACAAATTAAAAAACCATTTATAGCTTTGTTGATAGCATTCTTCCATCCTCCCTCCTTCCCCCAAAGTTTTAACTCTTCAAAAAAAAAAAAAGTATCTGCAAATAAGAATAAAAAGTAGTGGAAGAGGTCGGAACCCAAAATAATTGTTTTTGCAAAACAGACTGAAATGATCACCTGCTCAGTACCACATTGTACTAATGAATGCAGAGGAAGCATTGCCACAGCAACAGTTTTGAACCACTCTATAGTGTCTATTCAAATATTTTTGGCATCCAGTTTTGCTCAGTAATATTGATTGAATTATATTAAACATTACAGTTCATCTCAATGTTCTGTCATTTGTTTGGCTAAAACACTGTTTTCTTTCAATGTTCTGACAGCTGATGCTTTTTGGAGCTGCAGTAATGTAAGGATAGGTGAGGCAATGCTCATGTAAAGAGGCAGCTACTTAAACTAACATAATGGAAAAACATTTCTGGGGGACAGAAGCCCCTTAGGTCTCAAATATGGCATGAAACTTTAATATTGAAAATAGTTGCTCAATTTACATGAATGTGCTCAGTTCCTAAGAGAAAAGCAAGGTGACAGTGCTTCAAAGATAGGTGGGAGAGAAGCTGTTTCTTGGTAGCTTTCTCTTTGCCATTCCTTCAGTTGTCAGCTTTAACCACATCATTTAACAGAAAGCTGCTTAGCAAGAGAACAGCTAGTAGCTACTTCTACAGTGTCCAGAACACAGGCACCCAAGCCATAATCTTCTAGCTGCTATGTGTAACAAGCTAGAAGCATTTAATTTACCTGGCCCAATTGTGGACAGGGATCTCATTAACTTGTACTGTGATGGAGATGAATGCAGGTTGAATACAGGTTTAACAGTGGCCCCCTGCCTGCAGCACATTCACCTTTGCTAGCTTTCAATTCTGCTGCTTCCGCAGCTTGACTCTTGCCTCTACAAAAATCCAAACACCTACAGAGAAACACTAATATTCCAGAACTAACGTTCACTTCTGTACAACAGCTAGTTCAGCATGACACAGCCATTCTTAACATTTTGTCCTTCACATCATCTGACTGAAAATCATCGTTCTGTCCTTACGTGCATACGTACTTAGAGAACGCTCAAGTCTGTTAAGTTTCTCTGGCCAATTTTAGACACAACTCATTTTTCTACTGTCTTAAAATATTTTAAGATTGTCCTATGAGCTCATTTCAGAACTAACACATTATATACACATTTTTTACTTGCTAAATATTTACTTTTTAGTCCACAGGAAAACTTATTTTTCTAGAAAGATCCTGAGCACGTTTTTTAAGCATTACCACAGATACACAAAGATTCATGTGGGATACTGTTAGCACTGGTAACATCACGACATTCTCCAGTTACTTCACACTACTGGTTAAGATTAAAGGACAGTGCTGAAATGCATTTGAAGTTGACTGAAGCTTTTCTTTTCTTGCTAAGACATAAGAACACATCACAGGCAGTTTTGTTGCAAACTGAGAAAAAAACCAAGGAGTGTATTTATTACGAAGGAAAATAAACTCTGCAGCATTTAAAATAGGAGTCATACTTGGGAAAACAGCTAAATAGCAGTTTAAGGGTAAGATCTAGCTTCACAAAAGACACTTGAAGTTCTGTCTGCCTAGTCATCTACCTCCTTCAACTAAGTTTCATGTAGACCTAACCGTTAAACCAAACCCAGCAACAGGCAGAATCAAGAGACAATAAAAAGCTTTTGATATAATGTAATTGCTTCACTTTTAACAAGGCGGGAAGACAAACAGCGTAGTTTATGGAACAGCCAGTCAGTATTTGAGAGGTAGTCTAGTTGTTCATTTGACAGAGAGGTAGAGCTAGTTGAGAAATCAATAGCTAAGGCCAGTCAAAATCATAATTATCCCAAGTCAAAATCACAACTATCCCAAGTTTTCTAAGATAAAAAAAAGTGCCTCAGCCTGAGACTGCTAATGTCACAAGGGATTCAGTTGCCTTGCTCATATTTATTCACTTTTACATAAGTAAGGTTATTGTAAAATATCCAGAGAGAATGCTCCCAGAGATAGCCAGAGAAAAAGCTTAACTACATGTTGGCATGTGCCAATCAATTAATATAGGTTATACGTCTTATGACTGTGAAGGTTAATAAAGCTAAGTGGCTCTCATCTTTTGGCAGGTCAATATTACTACAAAAACACAGACATACCAAAAACTAGAGGCAAGTGTCAAATTCCATATGGTTTACCTATATAAAATTCTCCATACAATTTCTTCCCACATGAAAAAAAAACCCCAACTATTTTAGAGGTGAAAGCCAACAAGACATGAGAGTCATACAGTCAACAGGTAATAAAACCCTTGTTAAAGACATCTGGGTACAGAATCATACATAATGTTCCCTTGGATTGATGTAGACTCTTCCAGGTCCTGAGTTTTGCGGGTATCTGTTGCTCCAATTTTTGTAGTAAGTTTGCTGATAAACAGGATACATAGGCTGAAGACCCTCTTGTTCCTGTGGCTCTTCAGCCTCACAAGTAAGTTGCCTTCCATTCACAGCTTTCTAAACACACACAAGAAGTAATAAGTTTCATAGTTCATGTATAGAACCTGCAATTCCTATTCTTGATAAAGCAAAATCAAAGATATATGATCTCCAAGACAATCCTATGAATATAGAAACAGGAACTTAAAAATTCCACTAACAGACAGAGTTAACCTCAAATGTTTGTTTCAAATGAAGTTGGACTTTAAAGCTCAATAAATCTAAAGAGCAAATCATCAACTATGAAAATGTCTGTCAACACTCCTCTGCTTTATGCTACTCACCAAAAAATGAAAGCTGGAGTGTTTAAGTATTTAAATTAGTCAGCAAACTACTATAGGATATTAAAATGGTACTGCCACTTTCCACTTAACCCACACATCCAGCAATTATTCACCAGGATGGACAAATATTTTTTTGTTCATGAAAAACAACATTATAAGCTTATTTTAAGGAATAAAATGAAATCAAAGCTTCAATCAGGAATTCAAGCCATCTTATTATTTACCATGTGCTCCAAGTTTCCAGCATCTTTCTCTCTGTACTGGCTCTGCAAAGCAAAATGTTCTTTCTGAAAGAAGAAAAGTTACAGGGGAAATAAGTCAAGATTCAACACTGCAGAACAGGTTTGGTTAATACAAAAACCACCAGTCATCCCAAAATACACTCTGCCTTAGGAAATGTCTTAACTGACTATCATTTAGAATCTTTCTTACAGTCCAATGGCTGGTGGAAAAAAGATGAGGATCAGTCAGGGTTACCTGTCTCAGTGTGTTCCCTCTCCTAGTATCTTGTCTCCCTCCCAGTCTCCTGTGTACACCCCAAGCCCATCTGCTGGCAGGGCAATACAAGAAGCAGAATGGGTCCTGATGCTGTGCTGATCCCTGAATTATCAACACTATTTTCAGCACAAATCCCAAACATGGCCCCATACCAGCTACTGCAAAGAAAATTAGCTCCATCCCAGCCAAACCGCCCACCATGGGAGATGACGTTCAAGACCATCTAAGGAATCTGGAGGTGAACAAGTTCATGGGACCTGATGAGACACATTTGCAGGTTCTGAAGACACTTTCACAGGAAGTGACTAAGTCACAATCCATCCTATTTTAGAAGTAGTGGCAGGCCACTGAAGTTCCCACTGGCTGGGAAAGGGGAAATAAGACTCCGACTCCTAAAAACTGAAGTAAAGATGACCTAGGGAACTACAGGTCAGTCACACTTCAGTGGCCAGCAAGATGAAGGAGCAGATTCTCCTGGAACCTATGCTAAGGCATAGGGAAGATAAGGAGGTGGTTGGTGACCGTCAACATGGTTTTACCAAGGGCAAATTGAGCCTGACAAATTTAGAGGCTGTCTCAGACAGGATCATAGTGTTGGTGGACAAAGGAAGAGCAACTCCTGTCACCCACCTGGACTTGTGCAAAGCATTTGATGCTGTCTCACATGACATCCTTGTCCCTAAACTGAGGAGACATGGATTTGATGGGTGGACCACTCAGTGGATAAAAAACTGACAGGATGGTCACACTCAAAGAGATGGCTCATCAGTGGCTCGATGTCCAAGTAAGGACCAGTGACAACCGTCATTCCTCAGGGGTCCATATCAGGACCAGCTCTGTTTAACATCTTCTTGGCAACGTGGACAGTGGGATCAAGGCATCCTCAGCAAGTTTGCCAATGACACCAAGGTGTGTGGTGTGGTGATATGCTGGAGGCAAAGGGATGCCCTCCAGAGGGACCTTGGTGGGCTTGAGAGGTGACTCTGTTTGAACCTTGTGAAGTTCAACAAGGCCAAGCGCAAAGTCCTGCACCTTGGTTGGGGCAGTCATAAACACAAACACAGGCTTAGCAGGGAAGTGATTGAGAGCAGCCCTGAGGAGAAGGACTTGGGAATGGTGGTGGATGAGAAGTTACTTCATGCAGAAGCATTGAAATCTCCCTTCTTTCAAATTTATTTTCTTCTTCACCATTATGGTAGAACGACTTCATTTGTGAAATGGGCTGTTTCCAAACATCCACTTAATCACCAACTGCCTGAGTAAATGGCGAATCCAAATCACACCAAGTAATGCCATCTAAGAATTATGATCTAGGGTACAGTTTGTACTGTGGTATCATCACTTCTATTTAAGTTCTTCTTTCATGCCACACTTAGTATAGGGGCACAATAGGGTAAAGCAACATCTTCGCACAATTGTATATATTTTTTGTTTTGTGATTCCTTCTTTTCGAAACAGTCTCACAGTGTAGCAACAACACAAAGTAGCTAGGTTGCTGGTCTTTGTGCAGAAGTCCCTCCACAACAAGTATTCATACAGGTAGGTAACATTTGCAGTGGTCATACAACTGTATTTTTACCTTCAAAAATTATTTTGAAGAGAACCCAGTCTCAGTAATGTTTCATTCTTTTTTACTTTCTCCTCCTTCCCCTTAAAGTTTTACCCTTCCACATTTGTTTAGTTCAAGTTTTGAGTTAAGTTTTAATAAGACCTCCAAATGAATTGTAAAATTACTTAAAAATCATATAATAATTCCTACCTTCTCCACTCCTACAACGGTTACCTTTCACCATCTTCACAGGTCTATTTTTCCAACTTTAGTTTGTCAAACTTTTTGTCTTGTAATTCCACTTCAAAGTGTCCTCTCCTGCCCTTAAAGTCACCCTGCTTTTGCTTCTCAAGTCCTAAAACACAGTCTGCATTTCTAAGAATATGTGATTTACCGTTTAGCAGGCAGCATTGCTCTTTCATACCTGAGCTAAGAGCATGAGTTCACCACACAAGAAGGCAAAACACACACAGGGAACAAGAACAGTCCCATCTCCACCAAAAGCTAATGTTCTTTAAACAAAAACCAAAAAAATCTGTTTGCTTGAGAAATTCTACCAACAGTGGATGTGGACATGATTTAGACACACACTGGAAACCAGAGTAGCAAATTCCAGTCAGTTCATTTATTTAATTAAAACTGTAAGTCAAAGGAAATCATCTCACATGGCATGAAAAGACAACACCTTCACTAGATAATGGAATTATGCATTTTACAGCCACGGAGCAAGTGACAGAACCAAAATCACCAGATTCTGTCAAACAAAACTGGTGCTGAGCTATACAATTTGTGTCTTGCTGCATAAAAACAATCCGGGATTCTGTGCTTGGATTCTTAACAGAAGTTTGCACTCTTACCATTATATTTTGCAGAGTTTCATAAAACATCGGTTTTACTCTGAAAATTCGCCTTCTCAAACAGCTCTTCAAAAGCCTAAAACCAATTATCTCACCAAACACTTCATCTTACACTCTCTGATCCCTTCCAATTTTGAAATTCCATTACAAAGGCATCCACTAACAAAAAAATCTTGTGCCTCATTCTAATCCCTATCTGGTAAATATTTTTTTCCTAGTGCAAGATCCTTTATCAGTACAGATGATTTTATCTATGCACATTTTGTGCTGCCTTCCATTCAATCTTGTTTGCCTAAACAGTTCTTTGGTCTGAGGCAAATGGTAACAATAATGCTTCCTTTTTCATCAAGGAAGAGATAGTCCCACCTGTATGAAAAGCATTAGGAAAAGAACTAGAACAGTGCAAGAGAGCCATAATCTATACACAAATCAGTATTACACTAGGTTTAAGGGTTCAGTGGCTGATGTTTTCAAATTTGATTCAGAAATATCATCATTTGGTAAATGGCATTTTATGCTTTTAATGATGCTAAGACAACTTCACCTTCTCCTTTCCTGTTTTGATCAGTAATACAAATATTACAGTTATAGAGCTTTGTTTGGCTAAATAAGTGAGGCATTCTTCCAAGCCGCAAGTCTGAAGACAGTCTTCTCAAGGCCAGATCTACCTACTGGGCTGCATTTCCCTTACCCACTTTTACTCCTGTTGCTACAGAAGAGCCCTGTTAAATTCTGAATCCTTCAACACCTCTGAATGTTGCACTGCATTGTCCAAAACATGTTTTTTCTCTTTCCTTCAGAAGCATCTGTCAAGGTAATAATAACTCCAGTTCTTTCACATTGTCAAAGACTGCCCATCTCAAGCATGCTTAGAGGAAAGTAGTTTTGGCTTCTTGGTAATATATTGTTTGAAACAGTGAAGCTAACTCTAATGATTCCAAGCACTGATGGACTTAGCGCACTCTCTCTCACTCCTTTTTTAAATATTATGCAATAGAAAAATTCCTCTTTAAGCCACCGGAATGCTTCCATTGCTCAACTTCTTTCTGATTTGCCTCAAACACTCCGTTGCCAAGCAGAGATTCCTCTCTTACCAAGGACGTAACCTTCAGGCTGCTCACCGCTCTTTCACATTACATGTAATAAATTGTTCTGAGTAACAGAATAGTACTTCCATTACAATGATTATTAAAAGAACACCCACACGAAAGCAATAGTGCTGTTGACAAAAAAGTTGATTCAAAGATGAAAGTCTTCCTAGTAAATAAAAGTATAATGTAATTTTTTTCCATAGTATTCCTATGTTTTGGACTTTCTCCTCACTCTTTTAGGGCCATAAGTGAAACGGTTTTTCTCAGTTCTGAGGTGATTCACATGAATACGTGAATAGGTATCTGCAAATGCCAGCACAGAGAAATGATGAGTACTCAGTTACGTAGTACTGGTACATACTGGTAGCTCATTATTAACACTAGCACGTAAATGATAACATGTATTTAAAGTAAACTTGAACAATAACAGTACAGATGATTGAAAAACTTGCACATTATTTACAACAACTCACCAGAATCAGCCTAAATTGAATCAATCCACTTTCAATTCTAAGTTATTGTGAGTATGCAGAAGACACCATTTAAATTCACTTTTCTTTACTTTGCACCTTTGTGCAGCCTTTCATTTCCACTCAGACTGAACTGGTCATCTATTGCAGTTGACAAAGCAGTGACACTTGCCTTACAGTTGTTTTCACCTATCCAGAAGTTTACATCTGAACTAGCCAGTGAGAGGCTCACCTGCTTCTCATTCATGATAGGCAAGGCAGCATTTGGAACATCGGGTAGTACAGTGGTGAGTACAGACATTTATTCACACAGGAGGAGACACCCTGACAGGCTGCTAACTTGTTTCTTTTGCCTCTTCACAGCTATCCAAGTGTTGGCTTGTTACACCAAAACAATGCAACCAATCGCTTCTTGGCTAAAGCCAGTGTTTTGACATTTATCTCTGTTAGATAAAATGAAGCTCTTGCCTCAAGCATAACAGAGTACATCCTGATTAGAGGCAGTATCAGCTAGGAAGACAGCCTCCAGCTCCAGTTCTTTTCACTTCTGGAGTTCCACAGAGAGAAAAAGACAGGTACACTAACAGTGTTATGTCAACATTAATTTCTTAAATAAAGCCTAGTTAACACCTAACCTGAAGAGGAATCTTTCTCCTCCCAAAACAACTTAAAACTGTTTATCCAACTTGAGGAAAACAAATATTCAATTCAGTCTCTTTATGTTTTTTTCTCTATTTACAAAATACATTTTCATAAAACATTTAATTAAACATTCCAAGACTACAGTCAGCTTCAGCCTAAGTTCTTTAGTACCCATTAACAGAAGCCACAGTAAGCACAGCCTAGAAAGGATTCAAAGACAGAGAAGTTCTGAAGAGGAAAGCAATAAGGTACACATCCTCTTATGTCTACCTCCTTTATAAGTAACTCTGTAAAGGACAAATAATTGCCTTTCCTAGTGTTGTCATTTTGCCATCTAGCAGCACTGCAGACACACAAGTACCACAATAGACCATATCTTTTGATTCTATAAGCAAGACAATATTTTTCAAATACTTTAAGCAGGACTATTAGCGGAAGAATGATTCATCAAAAATTGCAATTGTTGAGTACTGCAGTGACAGAAGAAATAGCTAAGATGCCCAACCTGAGCACAGAAAAGCACTGGTTCTTTTGTGTCATCTTTGGTGCTATAAGCTTTAAGGCAAGAAGATGGAAACCTATTATTCTTTATGCCAACAAAATGTTTTCCACCTTCACAATGTTATAATCATCAGCCTGCTACTAAAAGCAGCAATGGATCTCAGAATAGTTTCTTGCCTCACTCAGCAACAATATACACAAGTATTACTCATTTCAACATTTACAACATAAGGAAAGCTTTTATCAGGAACTGATATTTGGTGCGCTTTAGTAATCATCAATCACAAAGAAAATCTACAAGAATATTTTCAACATTATTAAGAACTCCATCAAAATCCTTCTCAAAGGTAGGTGAAGATGTTTTTTTCCCGTCTATAAGAAAGGACTGTTATAGGTCCTTAAAGCTGCAAAGATACACCATAGTATAGGAAAAATTGTATTTCTTATAAACAAATGATTGTCTTAGCTCAGCGTTATAATTCAGCACATCAGTAGTAAAATCACATACATACTATGTACTGAGGATGGAACAAAAAACTTCATTAAAAACAATTACGACCTAATTTTTACAAATACTCAGAGGTGATGGAAGTTTTCTTCAGTGTAAGCAGAAATCTAAAAAAATCTGACTGACTAATTTAATATAAACACACACACACACAAGACACTTTAGGGGCCATGGCCAGGATCTATAGTTTTCATTAACTGACTGGTTCATTATATGAAGTGTAATAATCAATGATATTAACTTCAGCCATCTCTCATGAACAGATCTCCTCTATAATGCCTAGTGCAAGAGAAGCCTGAATTCACCTGGAGTTTCCCAAGCAGTCCAACCCACCTCAAAATCATGCTGTAAGGAAGAATGTAGCCCTAACCCTTCCTTGCTCCTCTCTTATTCCAACTGTTTCATTTGCTAGAATTAGCTTTTCAGGGTGACCTCTACAAGCCTGTTTGATCAGACTACACCCACACAAACACTAAATGCTGGTAAAGAACTTTTTTGCCTATCGCTGTCTTGCTTGGACAGCATTACTTTAGATGACAAGAAGCTACCCCTGAAAGCACACTAAAAATCCAAGTACTTGTCACAAAATTAGTATGGGTCTTTTGTTGCTGGTAAATGCGAGAAGAAATGATAAAAGTTACATAACTGCAAGTATTTAAAAGTGATTTAGTGATCTTCAACAAGAACCAAATCCATACATTGGTAAATTAGCCATGTCAAAGCCCAAATTCCAATTTATCCCCACCCCTCCAACGTTAATAACTCAAAAGAATGGCAGTTGTTACTAGCAAGTGAGCTGCTGATGAGGTCACTTTTAAAGTTTACCAAGCATAATTTCCCCCCCTTACGAAGACTGCTTTATAAAGCTATGTATATTCTCTCACCACAGAATTTCAACTATAGGTTTTCCTAATTCAAAAGGAGCTGTGTCTGTCAAATGCTGTTAGAAATACAAGATGATCTGTCTACCAGTCTCCTGACCTCTAAGGATGACTTTAACATTACAGATAAGAGATTCAGATATCACATACATAGGGAAACAGCTTGGTTGTGAAACAACTGAAAGGCTCCATATATTACCAGGAAAGCAAAATCGGACTAAATTAACATAATAAAGGAAAGTTAACACTTCCCTTAAGTCAACTTAAGATGCATATAAATAAACACTTACTCACCTGAAGCATAGCTTCTTTCTGTGGTACTGAGGATGTTCTCTCTTCAAAGGAGGCTGGTTTGTGCGTGGGTGGAAGATCAATCCTGTAGCAAAGAAAGAATGAAATATAACACATCATGTTTGTGAAGTCCAGTTGAATGGTCAGATGTTAACTGCCAAATCAGCCAACGCTCAGCACTCGGGGACAAACACCTTTCAGTCAGCAATGACTCAGATATGATATACTGTAATGGAGTATGTCCACCATGGCTACTATTCAGCCACACATTTCTTGTAGAGAAGCACCACCTATAATTTGTTATTTATTCCATACTTTGTTAAGCAGACTGAACATCCCTCCATACACTCCAACTAAGGAGGATTAGAGACTACTGGTATCTATCATAGTTTCTAAGTTATAAGATACAACTTGAACAACATTTTTAACTATAGCCCTTCCTTAAAAAGCCTTTGAGAAAGCCTTACTGTCAATTCTGACATACAACAGTTTTTCTATTGTAATTTTCTCAGTGAAAGCAAATGGTTATAAAAAAATTTAAATGTTTAAGACCATTCATGTAAATATGCTTCAGATACAGAATTTAAGAGAAACAAACAAGAAAACAGCATTTCTAACCATGTTAGAAATTGCTCAAAAGAAGACTCTTGACTTATCTTGTTAGCTCAATGCAAATGAGGAAACTTACTTTATGCTAGAGGGTCTAAGTTATTTTACTCTACTTCTCATTAACTATATGTACAGACACGAGCAACATTTCCATTTCTCATTCAGTTTAAATGTTAACTGTATATGGGATGTGAGAAGACTCATATTTACAGATATTCAAAGCCCTTGTCACTTTTGCATGTTTCAAACAGGATCTAGACATTATCCACTTTAACTGACAAAATATTTTCAGACTTTTTTTGTTTCCTTCTTTTTTGTTTGATCACATTGATTAATGTAAACTGCATGTCTGTGCCAGAGACTTGAAGAAACAACCAACATTACAGAAAGCACAAGTCAGTAATTTCTAGGCACACATCTGTGAGAGCTTGCTTAATTTTACAAACATATCAGGATTAATTTTAGGAGGCCTTCACATCTGCAAAGCATGGCCAAATTACTTGCAAGTTAGACCCACAGTTACAACAAACTACAGTCACTGGCATCAGTCAAGAGGGAACTCTCTCTTGCCTTCCAGTTAAATCCATGAGTAGTTTTCTTTCAAAAAACCTCAAACTTCTCAAGAGATAAAGCATTATATTACCTCAAGTCATTCTTACCTTCCTCATTTCTTTTTCAGAAATGCAAGTGTGATTTCACATTTGTCTACTCTGAAAATAGAGCCCTGAAATTACAGAAGCTGAATAGCTGCTAAATTAAGTCAGACACTTAAATTCCCATACAGAACAAATCCTTTCTGCATATTGCTTTCAACTGAATAAAAAAAAAAAAGTCCAACACATACTCACACTTTGTCAAGATAGGTTGGCCTTTTCTTCCTTGGGGTCAGCAGCACTGTCACAAAGATGGTAATGATAAAAAGAGCAAGGACTGCTCCAATCACAGCCCCTGCTACAGCAACAGAAGATGTCTGCTTAAAGGGCATATCTGCAATGTGATAGCATAGATTACAACTTTAAGAAGTTCATATACTTTCAACACTCAGATAAGCTACTTCAGCGTGGTTCTGAGAAATGCTTCTTCCTTCCACCACCAAACAGAAAGCCTTGTCCTGCACTAGCACTTTTGCAGTATTGCTTCAACTTACCCAACCAAAAAAACTCGGGGAATTAAGAGAGTTCATGAAATCAAAACCTGATTTCAAAAATTTCATAGACTACTTTTAGTAAGTACTAGCAGCATGCTTTCATTCTCAATTTCAAGGTAAGATGACATTACAAAACACATGGTTTCCACTTACGTGAGCTAACAAGGTGTTAATTCAAAAATCTGGGCAACTATGGTTTATTGAAAATCTTTCTTTAAAGACACTTAAGTCTGCTGAAAGCAAAAAAGAAAAACTTAAAATCAGTGTAAAAAAAACCCTATACTACTAGGAGCAATGGACATGCAAATGAACACTAAATACTCAGCTTACACTTATCAAAGCAGCCCCTAAGACCATCTATCATCTTTAGGACTTCACACTTCAAGCTACAAAAAAGCAATTTTCATAAATAAATTTTAATAAGGGGAAAGAAAAACAGTGTTTTTTTCCTTTTAAAGCATCTTTCTTTTGACCTTAGCATGTCAAATCCAGTGCTGAACAACTCTCATACTGAATTAACATACTTGTCAGTCTTTAAAGGCCACTCCTTTCACTATGCTCAATTTTTAAGTCTCAAAGCTGAAAAACCTGCTAACGTACATTAACTTAAAATCATCAGTGTTTCAAACTTGCACCAACAGGCTCAACAAAGTTTCACAATTGGAATAATTCATGTCAGCTGCACTAAACACTTACCTACAAAATTGAGGTAGCATACATTAAATAATGCTCTGATTTACACTGATTACTGAATCAGAAAATTTAACAGCAAAGAAATTGAAAATTAACATACTTCTATAGCTGCAGCATATTTCTAAAGCAGTCTACTTCAGCTATTATCCAAATGCAACACAACCATTGTCTATTTAATCTCTTACTGAACGAAATTTTGAGATCCTCTTCAACTGTACGTTCTACTCACAGACAAAAACCCTGAAACTATGCAATATGATTTATCAGTTCCTCAGATTTCTAATGTTGTTCTGCCTGTATGCTGGAAATCTGAGCAAAATCCCTCAATTAAAAAGAAAACAACCCAAATACAACACTTGACTTGCACTCTGATAGAGGGATTCCTGTCCCCTCACTGCTTATGAAAGACCTGACATGAATATTGCCCTGGGATCACACTCACAAATGTATATTTGAGTAACTTGAAAAAAACTGAAATAAGCTTTTTTTTTGTGACTTCCTTAATGTTAAGGAATAAAGTCCTAGAGTAACAACTTGCACAAGTTCCTTCCCTCCTCAAGATGAATGCAACGTACCACTTTTGGTTTACAAAATGGCTTTTCTGGCATAAGCTCCACATGTCCGTCAGATACCAGCCTGGACACTATAAACTGTCCTGGCTATGGCTGGGATAGAGTTAATTTCTTCTCAGGAGCTGGTACAGTGCTGTAGTTTGGATTCAGCATGACAATCATGCTGATAACCCACCCATGTTTTGGTTTTTGCTAAGTCGTGTTTATCCTAAGTCAAGGACTTTTATTTTGTGTGTGTGTCTCTCACACTCTGCCAGTGAAGAGCTGCACAAAAGAAAACTGGAGGGGAGCATAGTTGGGACAGGTGACCTGAACTGCCCAAAGGGATATTCCACACCACAGGACACCACACAGAGTATATAAACTGAGGAAATTAGCCAGAAAGGAGTATTGTGCATCACTTGTTTGTTTTTTCCCCCCTTTCATTATCAATTACTATTATTATTATATTTTCCTTGTTTTCAATTATTAAACTGTTCCTATCTCAACCTACAGGTTTTACTTTTGATTCTCCTCCCCATTCCATTGGGGTGGGAGGAGAGAGGGGCAGGGGAAGCAAGCAGTTGTGTGGTGCTTAGCTGCAAGCTGGGCTCAAACTACGACACAAGCATAATTCATAATTTTTCCTGAAGAATGGGCACATGAATCAGTGGAAGGCTCACCTAACCACTGCATTTTAACTGGTTAAAGTTTAGTTTACACTGGGTGCCCTCTTCTTTAAATGAGAAAGTCTCAACGAACTAATGTACATTCTTAGGTCCAGAATTCCTGAAGATGCTTTGGTCTTGTGATTACACCAGAAGAGTTTCTTGACTGCTTCATCCTAATTTAATGGTGCCTTTTCTTCTGGTAAATTCTGCTATAATGTTAAAACATCATGAAGTATACTTTCAATCAAAGTCCAGCCACTGAGTCTCATTTTGGGTGAGATGACAATAACCACCCATTTGCTTCTGAACACCACAAGAAATCGTAATATCCCATCAAGTGTAGAGACACACAGGAACTAAAGTGCAATTACCACAGGGCACACTGAATTTAGTTTTTTTAATTGCTTTAGGAAAACATCAGTCTAACCAGCAGAACAATCATAAACCCAGACCACCGTGCCAAGCTTAAGCTAGAGAGCACCTAAGATGGATGGTGTCACTTACAAAGCATTTTAACCATCAGATGGTCAGAAACAGATGGGAATTGATTAACCCCAGGAAATATGGTTAAAGCAAACAAAGACAATAGAATGAAGAAAAAAGACTGTTTCTAAGAATGCAATTCCTAGTTAAGCAGCTGTGCTAGAAATGAAATATTTTGGAGAGCAACCACCTCCATTTATCATTCTCTTAATCTTCTTAAAAGAGTTTCTGAAGATACTTGTTTTATAAGCTTAGGGTCTCCAAGGTGAAATACTAAACAGCCCATCTCAAACAGCTTAAACACCTTACTTCATTCTATCCAGCCTCTGGGTTTATTGTGCTTTTCCATCTCCAATTTTTAAGAACATACCTGTGAAACATTTTTGAACACTACCTATGTTCCAGAATGTAAGAAAAAGTTTATTCACACAACAGCCATTTGTACGTACAATCAATTCTTTTTACAGTAGACATAATGTACAAAACATTGCAACACGCGGAAGCCCTATCCCTATTAATAACTTCAACTCCAGAACATTTCAACTTCTTAACCCATAGAATTAAATATATATATTTTAAAAATCAAAGCAAAAAATCCACAGAGACAAAAGCAAGATATCCCATGTGGAAAACTGGTTTATGGTTATGTTTATTTCCAAGTAACACCATCTTTTAAAGATGATATATCAAGTATGTTTTATTTGAAGAGAGGTATAATCTCTTTATTCCAGAGATAATTTGGATCAGAACCCTCTGCTAGATATTTCACTCCTTTTCTTGTGTTTGCACTCAAACTACAGATAACCACAATATCACTTGCTATTGTTTTTGAGACTTTGGTCAATCATGTATCAGTACTCCATTAATCCAAACCCAAACTTAAGTTGTTTAGGGATGCTTTTCCATTTGAATTTCAAATAAAGCTGTTGTCTTAATCTTTTTTAAAGACATGCAGTCATATGCAATCACAGTGTATTGTCTACAACGCTCAATACAACTATTTTTGTGAAGCGCTAAATGCTGTAAGCTACCAAACATCATGAGGATAGAAAAGAACTTCCAGCATGAATGCTCATGAAGCAGCTGTAATTATGCAGCCTATTTCACGTCAGTGGTAGCAAAGACTCTTCCCTTTTCAGGTTTCAAATACTAATAGCCTTATCAGCTTCAATTTCCTCAAGCTAAACACTTAAAAATGGCACTTCAATAGATTTACTATTCTACTTACGAATTTATTGTTGTTCTGCAATTCATCTAAAGTTATTTCATTCCTCCTCACATAATCAGCAGATTTAGTTTGGCGAATCTGCTCAAGACAAAGTAGAACTATTTCATATGTCAGACAAGATGTCCTACATATAATGGATACAATGTCATTTTAAAGAACATGTAAGATCAGTATTGATTATTTGCAGGGAAAACAAATCCACTGCGGTACAGAGACTGCACAAATCATCTGAATTCCTGTTTCATAGACTCTTTAGTTGCACCATTGGAGAGTGCATTTTCAATACCTGAAGTAGCAGTGCAAGTGTCCACTTCCCTACTAATAATCTGAAACTCTGGTTACCCTCTTCAAAGCAGGCATTGTAACTTAGTTGGAAGCAGCGTAAAACCGCTGTTTTAACTTCTGGTCATAGAAACTCTAATGCTTTTTGGCATCTGGGAAAATAAGCACATTCACATTAGCCGCCAGCTTCGGAATCTATATGGGTGTTGTCTCCTTACTTGTGTCCAATTAATCAGCTTTTAAATTCAATGGTAAGATTCCCACAAAGCCTCCAAAACAGGTCTCAAAAATTGCACCCTGTGTATTTGCAAAGAGCATCTTGTATGCATTAATTAGTTTTGACATCCTGCCAGTTACAGGCCTAACAAAACACCTTACTGTATGTATATATACAGACACTAGAATAAGCTTTAGAAATCAATGACTATAAAAAAATAACTTTTCATCTTATTCAAATACAAGCCTTTGACCTGTTTATGGTTACTCCTCAAAATGTTGTTCATAAGTTAGTTTCAGTGCAATGACTTAACTTTTAAGTATAGTTACAAGAAGGCTCATTAAAATGCTAAGAGGTATTCACTTTTATGCAGAAAAAACCCTAGAAAATAAAGCTTTAATTCTGCTGTAACTCATTTTAAATGTAAAGTATTTGCTATATAGAAGCATTAAGTTTACTGTGGATGGTACCTAGAGTGGAGTATTTCAAAGCCCCCGAAGGTTATATTTGATCATTGCCTTGGGTAAACTTATTTTTAAATCAGAGAGCCAAGACAGCCACTTTTAATTCTTAAACAATATTGAATGGCAACTTTAATTTAGCCTTTTTTTTTTTAACTCTGACATAGACCAATATAAGCACTCTGCATTAAAACTCAAATCCTAAACAGTAGTACAGCGTTGGGAAAAAAAAGCAGCTCAAATACGTTTTCCCCAGATTCAGTATTTCCATTGCGTCAAGTCACAATATAAAAACCTTCAAAAAAAAGTTTCAAAAAGTTTATTCCTCCTCTTGTGTAAGTATAAACAATCTGAAAGTGACCAGCCAATGAAGTGAACTGCAGGTACATGTTTAGTTTTCAGTGGTTACTACACATACCACTCCCTCCGAGATATTACCGCACCATCTAAGTGAGAAACAAAGTCATCATCCTCGTAAAATTCGCCATGCATAAAACCCATTCCAAATGTTCCACCTTCATGGTAATCCATTGGTCTTTCATAACGGTCCTGGTACCTGTTAGTATTGTCTATATTGTTCAACTCAGGTTTTCCAGGGTCTTCTAAATAATCTTTAGATATTAAGTTCATTGGGTGCTTTGTTTCTTTTTTTATACTGCCAGGGTAAGAACCCATATCATCTGACTGAAGAACATCTATTTGGGACTCTTTTTGCATATCTGACGGTGGAATGTAGCTCTTAGCAAAGTAGTCACCGCGGAAGGTCTTTCTTCTCCTATAGCAGAGAACTCCAACCAGAGTACCGAGAAGTAACAGTAAAAAAACCCCGCCCACCACACAACCGATGATGATACCCCAAGTGTCGTCCTGCTTTGTTGGCAAGGTTGATGTTGGGAAATTTATTATTCTAGGTTCTGTTGCTAAACCTGTGGTGCCATCAGTCGAAGGATGCCAGGGAACCGTGGGCAGTCGAGTGGTAGTAGTAGGAGGATCTAATGGAAAGAGCAAAGAAGTAGACAAGACACAGAAAAGGCACAGAATGTCAATGCGAGCTAAATCAGTTAAGGGTTTATAAGAAAGCAAAGTTGATGGGTATGTTCTACAAGAATAGTTTTTCATTCTCAAGTTCATGGCACTATAAAACTCTTAAATTACTCACAAGCTTTGAACTAGCTTCTTTACACGTGGTTTTGAGTTAAGCTACAGCAGCACAAAGTATGGGGAGCGAACAAAACAAAAATAACCTTCAGGTAGACAATTTGCCCTCCTCAAAGTAAGGAGATGGAGTTTTTCCACTCAGATGTTGACTGTTCATCATTATTTACCTTCTCCAAGGAGGAAAAACCCAAGCAATCCTCTAACTTTCTATCCAGCCATAGGGAATTCTGGATCAAATTAACTGATTATGCCACAGAGTGAATTATTCCACATTAAATTCCCCCTTCAGAAATGATTCAGGGCGCTGAATATAAGAATGAAAAACTATGAGTTGTGTGCTCAGTCACATGAACTACTGAGTTTTGAGCTATTCTCTCCAAAAACATTTGTTTCATTAATAAAACTTACTCAGCCTCACCTTGGGATTAGTGAAAGAAGCATAGTTAAAAATGGCATGTATTAATCTCAAAGTGACACTTATGTTGAGCAAGGAGCCTTCAGGTTTTTAAAATAATAAAAAAATGAAACATTTGAACCAAAATGAACATTTGAACTATGCATTCCTTCTATAAGCCATTTGATCCTTCATGCACAAAGAAATTTCCATGTTCATTCCTCAATATAAAATATCAACTGATTTCATGTCAGGTTATGCATGTAAACAAGAGACTGCCAGACACCAAGCTTCTCCAGCATGCAGGTTTTGCCTTTGTTCTTTAGGTCTACTGGAGATGTATGCATCTGTATCGCAGACAAGGTTCCAAGTGACAGGCTGATGACACTTAAGATTATATCAGTCAATCACAATATTATATGCAACTCCACTTCTTATTTCTATGCCACACTGAAAAAAACCATTACTTTTTGCCTTGCCCAATGCAAGCTAATTATTTTAAAATCAATAAAGGAATACTAAACATGTTATTGTAGCTTGAACCTTTCAGAGAGAATATTACATGGACAGCCAAGTAGCTCATTATATCATGTTATTTAGTTAAATGCCCGTAAGCAAGATTCATGAAAGCAGTACTACCACCACATTAGAGGCACCTTAAATTTACCACCATGAAGAGTAAACCAGATAGAACTAGAGCTCTGTCAAGCTTTCAGTTATTTGACAAATCACAATCAAATAGCCATAAATATGATATTTAATCTTACTACTCAGAGACAGACATACTATTTTGTCATACTAGACAGAATTCTCACATTTGTCATGATCACTACACACCTCACTGCTGAATGTGACATTTCAAACATGACATCAGTAAAGTTTTACACAGATTTTTCAAAGGGTGTAATTACATTCCTTAGCTATGTAAAAAGTGATGGTACGTTAGAGAACTATACATAAATGGAATTAATTTGACAGAAGACAGGAAACAGAACAAGAAAGATACACTACCAAAATTAATAAGAGGAATTCAGATTATGATTTTAGTGAAAATTGATTTAAAGTGAGTTTGATAATTTAACAAAGAAGTAGAGATTAAAGAATCCAAGTTTACCAGGGTTCTATGTCCCACACATCCCTAGGTCAAGAAGTTCAAACCCCTCTTCCTTGAAAAGGTATTTGCTTTAGACACAAGATTTGCAAGCTTAAAATAAAATTTCAAACAGTACCAGCAAAATCTTTCCAGGCTAGATACACTTGTTTGGCTTTAATTAACTGGCTTTGTAATTGTTTTGCCTCTGATACTGAGGTCTTAAGTCCTATCCTCCACATCCACGAGTATGTAGTATTTGCATCCTGGCAAATTTTACCATTGCATATGTGAAATAAGCACAGTGGCAATTACAGTCTTATTAATATATTAGAAATTCAGTATTTTACAAAAAGCTTTTCCTTCAAAACTTCCCATTCATCCACCAGTTGTCAGGTTGTCAGCAGCATTACTAACAAACACTAATTAACATATTAAATCAATTGCAAACACAGGATCAATTAAGCATTTGTTTGTATGTATTCCTGCAATACATAACCATGATACCTCTAAGGTTTATTTGTTTCGGTACCTATTATTGTTGAAGAATGACAAAATTAAAACTGTCCCTTCTTGCTTATAAGGCCAATTACAACTAAGAGTATGTGAGTTCATTTCTGATGTCACCCAGACATTTCTAAATGTAAAACGAATTTTTCTTTTTTTACTTCCTGTACCAAGCAAATTTCCCAAACAGAGAACAATATTAAGATCAGGAATGCCAAAGTTTTATGTTTACCTCATAACACTTTGCTTACAAATCACATCTCAAATGCCATCTCCAAATTAAGAAAATGCCACTCTTATCTGTGGCTATGAAAGACAATATTATTTCATATCAGTTCTTTAACTATAATATTTCACATCATCACTGATAGATGTTTGAGTTCTCAACGCTTTCCACAAAACATTAAGGGCATCATTTACATTTTGTTTCATATGGCACTTTATTCAAAAGCAACAATTTCCTACTAATGACTTCCTTTAACATTTTACTTAGGACCCAATGTTTAACAGCTCTTGTCTCTTTCACTGATGTAGGCTTCTGTTGTTGCACAAAGCACAACAACATATTAAAATATTCATGCAGGTCGGGGAGCTAAAAGTAGTAGAAATCCTGGAAAATATTTGGGTTTAGTTTAAATGCATCTTGATTTCAGTTTTTGTCTCTTACTATGTTCTGACCCCTGTTCAAATCCTTATTACATGTACCCTGTAATAATGATGAGGACAAGCAAAGACCCAACAAAATTTCTTCTACTTTTACATAGCAATCACCCCTATTAAAATAAGAGACATAACTGAAGAAAGCAAAAAGCAATTTTCTGGTATGAATACAGCAAGTCAGTTGGCTCCTTCCATACACATAAAGAAGCCAAGTTTTCCTAGTTGGTTTCAAAGCCTTTGACACAGTTTTCCGCCAATAAAAGCAAGACTTGCTCTTGACTTCAAATGAAGCTCTGATACCACCTCGAATTAAAGGACCACAGTCCCTGTGCAATGCTTAGTTTCCACTCTTAATTATTTTCCAGATGTTTCCCATGAAAGTCAGTACCAACTTTCAACAGTGTCAGTTTGATATTTTTATTTTTCCCTTAAATGACTATTCTTCATATAGTTTTCTCAGCTCTTACAATATCAACAACTTATCTTGGGCAGGTGAGTTTCTACGATTAAGTTTAGTATAGGCATCCAACTAACATGATAACATGACATGTTTCGTGTCCCAAACACTACATCTTCCTGCTTCAATCCTCCTGCAGTACTACATCCTTCAAATGTCTGGGACTCATCTCTGCTTCTGTGCCAGTTCAAAGCCAACAATAAGCCAAGTGTCAGAGAGATGAAAGTGGAAAGAGATGGATGAATCATTCGTAAAACCAGACCACTATCTTCAAAGTCTTAGGTTTAAGTCGTGGTTTGGTATTATCAGCTTATCACTGTAAAAACATCAACTAGGGAACACAATACTCTTAAACCATAAACCATTTTGGATTTAGCCCACTATGAAGTATTTGAGAGGTAAAGTGACCAGCTTTATAACAGGCAAGATAATTCAATACTGGCACGATTTCCTTGGGTTAAAATTTGTCATTTAAACATTACAGAAACAAAGTTTTGGAAGGAAAGGTTCCTTGGAGAGTTGTTGTGTATTAACGTAGACAGTCAAAGTCTGTCTGGTTCCAAAAGCCACAACAGAGTGGCCAAAAATAGTTCTCCCAATTTGAAAGAAACAACCTTACACTACTCAAGATGCAAATGTCCCTTTTTTTCGCCTCCTACAAGACAAGGACCTACTATCAATTACTTCTAATCCAAAAGTGAGCTGGCTCTGCAAAAATTATAAGATCTCTCTTTGCAGATGTCATTTTATTGAGTGGCAAGTATCTGCCTGTATATGTATTACTTGTATGTTTGCACAGATACATACTTCCTACTGCGTTTTAACTTGCTGTTCTTGATAATTTGTCCTTAGATGTTAAGTGCTTAAAAATTAAATAATAATTCTGTGCAGCTGGGTCTTAAAAATTGGCCCTTTCTTTCAACTGCTGAAGAGCTTATGTAGCAACTCCTTGTTGACAGCAAGGAAAGTCAGCTTTCCGTGGAAGAAGACTCAGTGTCCAAGAGTAAATGATTTGGAAATTTATCATTCTTTCTTTCTCCAACCATTGTTACTCTAATGTCAAGTAATAGGTGAGGACACTGCATAACCTTCTCCCCACAGTGTCTTGCCTACGAAGGTTCCACACTGGAGCTAAACATTTGCCTTAGGATTATTTTCAGTGTGTGTCCCCCCACCTCTATTTTGGCAGCATAATACTAAGATCAGTACCAACAATTTCTCCCATCAATCATCCACTTTCAAAGTTCAGTGTGCTTTTGTGGTTTCTAGCTGGGATTTTCATGCACCAAATAAAAGATTTTGGCAGTTTTTTTGGGACACAAGAGAAACTTATTATTAACTTAACCTCCAGCATGGAGGAATATTCAGGAAGACCACCAAAATTTCAAAGGCTTGTAGACCAGGAAGCAAAAGCCCTTTGCTATACAGCACAAAGAGCAGTTTTTCAACATCCCTTCCAATATATAATTTAGAAAATAAAAGAGTGCCTCTATTCACAATGCACTCTCAGAACAGAGGTTCATGTATGAAGCAGCAAAAACTAAAACCAACCATCAGTCTCTGCTGTGTGAATCCTGACAATGCCCACTCTACAAGAAGGTGACCCTGAACTTACAAACAACACCTTCCTAGAATTGCTGCCTAACAAAGGCTGGCTTTACTTTTAACAAAAGTAATCTCTTCCAAAGGCTGTCATGACAAAGGAAGTATGTTCCTACCTTAATGCAAGTCTCACAGGTCACCTCTCCCTTTCAAGGGGAGAAAGGGAAAGCCCCAGTAAACAGCATGGAGGTGAAGGGACACAGAGCCAAGAAAACAAAGTTCAATTCCTTATGTAAGAAAACGGAGTAAATCAATATTGTACAAGGAAGTGCTTTATATATCAAGCTGACAGCTTGTTTTGGTAAACTGTTACTTCCACACTTGAACTCCAGGAGGAACATAACTTGTTTTAGCTGGACAGCTATGGAAAAAGTTTAACTTTACATCATCAAATCAATAAAAATAGCAAAGATAGCTGTGCCTTAAAAGCAATATAAAAAGAAGTATCAGGCTTTAAACACCATTTGAGTATTTCTCTATTCCTATAAAGATGTATCATCTCCTGAAACTAAAAGCTGGTGAATTTACCATTTAGCTCCTGTCAACTACTTCTCTTTCATTTCTGTATTCCACTTCAAGAATATTAACAAAGTTTAGGAGCACAACAGAACTTATTTAAAATATTTTAAAATACTTTGATTTTTTTTAACAATGAATATCAGGACCAAAAGCAATTTTTTTTTCAGCTTACATTCCAATCTTACAATACAAATATTTCAACTTTTTAATAGGTACTTTTTTCTAGCAGTTAAAAAGCTTGACAATTACCAGCATCGTGACTGTTCAGAAACATTAACTTCATAAATCCTTCCTGACAGCTTCATAATTAAAATTTGAAAGATGGTGTGATCACACAGCTTTGTCTGTTAGCTTCCAAGTTTCACTTCACATTTTATGCCAAGTTTTATACAGTGGCTAAGAGCAAAGATAGAAAAATAAGCTTGTTGCTCTACAGTACATCACTGCCATGTCTGCCATTAACAGATACCTGGTGAGTTAGGTCAAATATTAAAGGTGGTAAGTAGACCAATTATTAGTCACTTGCCCATCCTGCATCATTTAAGGGCATTTCAGTTATTTAAAGAACCAAGCACACCAAAGTTATTCTTAAGAGTTACAATAAAACATGCTTAGTATTTGTTTCTGAAAACAATACAGGTGTTACACTAATAATTGCTTCACCTCTCCCATTTTTATCAAGTCTTCTATATATGAAAAGTTTATACACAGTGCTTTTAATCATTTTGTCAGCATGATCAACATAACACTTTAAAAGGCTGAAATTTACTGTCAGCTAAAACCTTTGTTGTTACTGATGCACCTAACTGGCAGAACCATGACCCTGTATGATTCCTCACTAAGTCAGGCTCAGTTTTGTCACTCCCTGAAAACAGCTAAGGTTTGCTAATTGCAGCTAAATTACTACAGTACAACAAAGTTGCTGAGCACAGCTGAAAAGCAGCACACATGTAAACAGCGCCCATCAGCTCACACCAAAGACCAACTACTGCAGCTTAACTATCTTTGCACTGAGCTGGTTTAAACTGTGTAACATTTGCATTAGCTAGAACATAAACCATCACCACTGTCCAACTAGCCTGTACACCTACTCTGCTTTTCAAAAACTTGATTCATTTTAGGAAATATTATCTATGATTTCCTAGTTGGCCTGTCTTAGTCTGTTAGTTGAAAATGTAATTTGAATGACAGCCTTCTATTTTCATGCATGACAGTCATGGTAAAAAGCATGAGGTCCACTTACAGCAGATGATATTCACAAAACTGACGACTTGAATAATAGTGGACTTGAAAAACCTTCTCACCACTCCTTAGAGCTAGAAGAGGGCTGAGAACAGAGCTATAAACGTCATTGTTATTTTTTGAGCAAGCGCATTTGAAAGTTATATTCTAGTCAAATGTTGCACCCTATTTAATGATGATATTCTAATTTTTTGAATATTTCTAACAATGTGCCAGTTTTTGTAATTGTTTTGAGACTGCTATGCAGCCATGAAGTCTTCTCCATAGAAGCAGCATTAAAACCAAAACATTCAGAAGTAACTCTCACAGAAAAAACTTTCATAACAATTGGCAGCATTTGAAGTCTTTTAAATGATATACAATTCTAGCTATTAAGTTGTTTACAAGTAATTCAACTGTCTCAAACTATTTATAAGTTTCCAGTTAACTAGCTCATTGACTAGACAGTTAATTAGAACTTACTATCTTTCAACAGTGGTCTACGGTGTAGTTATGTCACTGACTGCAACACCACCATCCATTCTAAAGATGCAGACAACTGTCAAAAGTGAATTCTGACTGATGTGGTTTCAAACATCTTGTAATTAAAGTTTTAGTCTTAAATTCTCATTTTAACCTTTAAGTGTCCATATGGAATTTTAACAAAGAAGTCATCTGTTTGTATGCATCATCTCTGTTTGTATCCTCTAACAGGCCAACATGCGCTCTGACACTTAATTTGATTAATGAAATAACTAATGTCAAGAACTTACTGAAAAGCAGCAACACAATACAACAGAATGAAGTTTTAATTTTCATGTCCATTATCTTCCTTAAAAAACCCCTGTAATACCAGCATTTATTGATCAAGCCAGATATTAAGCTAATTTTCCTAATCCCTTATGGAAATCCGAACAGCTCTTCCACACTTGTACAGAACTATTCACGTGTACCGTAAGTCATGCTGCGCTTTCACAAAAAAGGTGTCACAGAAAACATTAATTATATTGTGTTAATGATACAAGGATGCATGTTCCAACAGCAGTAGTGCTAAACAGACACACAGATTTGCTATATGGTACTAAGTAGATCAGCAAGAGTTCTGCATGAGGTATTTAACTTGGTGATTACTGGGTATCTGCACCCCAAGAAAACGACACAAGTAACTGGAGTATAATGCACACATTCAGAAGGTAACCCAAACTTCCTTAAAACAGAGCATCTTTAGCTTTTCTAAATGTAGTTGTTCCCTTTCCACCAACATATGTTTTTTCAATTTATTACAGACAAGGTACTGTTTATTGCAGTCAATATGTCTTCGCAAACACAGGTTAACACTGCAAAAACCCATCAGTTTAACTACCAAGAGAAAATAATCATCTCAGAAGCACCTTAACCTTAAGAATTTCCACTACATGTTGCTATTCAAGAGTCAGTTTAATCCCAAATTGTGCTGTAGCTTTTAAATCCACACTTTCAACAGCTTTTCACACAAAAAGCATATATATATTTAGTATATTTCACGCAGCAACTGGCTTTCCAGTTTGCTAATTCAATCACTGACAAAAAAAGAAGTTCCAACTTAACATACTGTCTTTGATGAGAAGTAAGACTTACCTAATATGTAGATAGTCTTCTGATCACTTCTCTGACCGAGGGCATTAGTCACCTTACAGATGTAAGTCCCAGTGTAGTTATAAGTCAAAGGGCTGCTGAACTGCAGAGTATTGTTAACAGCCAACAATCCTTCAGGCCATTGTCCATCCAACCTAAAAGAACAGTTGTATTTCAAATGTGTATATTTACAGCTAGTTTAAACACAAGTAGGTTAAAATATTTCCAATAATCTATACAATGAATTTTCCACTGTGCTCTGACACTTCCAGTGGGCTTTCCTTTGATATGCTCAGTGTATACCTGAAGGTTTATTTAGTACTTAATTTCTGGGCCAAATCCTTTAAATGTCAGATCTGCTGGAACTAGCAAGCTGTTTAAAATCAACACTACTACAGCTAAGAAAACAGCATCTCAAAAGAACTTGGAGGAACAAGACAACTCGAGCTCTGAAAACTAACAGTCTAACCAAGAAGCACTTCTGCTGTCAGGATTATCTGCCTATTCATTTGCATCCAGTAAATATTTCTGTCCATACATGCTTAATTTAGAGGACATTTTGACTAGACCTTCTGAGCAAGAATTCAAGCAGTTTCTCCTCTCCTGAACTGCCTTCTCATCTCCCATCACTTTCCTGTCTAAATAACAGCACTGAAATAGAATGTGGCACTTGGTAATACGCTTGGGGAAACAACTGGTTAAAAAAAAATTATGTTTTGTCAACTAACTTTTTAAAGTCTATCATTTCCCTGTACAATTCCCTTACTGAGACTGCAGTAACAACTGTGCAAACACAACAAAAAAGGGGCAAAGGCCCTGGAACTACTTTAACAGAGCTGCCAACCACCCACGAAACACCTGAGTAATTTCATGCCATTGAAACACACTTAGATAAATCAAAGTGTCTATTAACGGCTAAGCAGGCTTAAATCAATATTCAAACTAGATCACAGTATCTTGAAAGCATTTAGCAAGTGTGATTTTTTTAAGTAGGATTGAACAAAAAGGCACCCATCACTTTAAAACACGTCTCAAATGAAAAGAAACATTCCGCAGTTAGCACTAAATGCAATCTTCAATAAATGTAGTTCAAGACAACATTGGTACTCCTTTGCTGTGATTATTGCCCAGAATTGCTTCAGCCACATAAAGCTAGATAAAAGCCATCAGGCACATACTACATAATTCATAGTACTAGACATATTTATTTCAAGAAACATTATAAAACAGTCAATTGGTTTGAAAGGTCTATTCTAGTAAAATTCTCATACATGCAACATTTTAAAATATTACTAATCATGAAAATATCACTATCCCAGTAAATACAATGTCATCTTGGATTCGAAAGGATACAACTGGTAGGTAAGGTAGTTCTAAGACGTATTGTAATCTGACACCAGTAAGCACACAGTCCAACTGAGTACTTCTCATTTCGTCAAGCTCAAGCTACCCTTCCTTTCACATGGATTTCACCCCCTACACATGAAGTTCCTCATTCACCAGTACTACAGCTTTTTGGATGGGTTTTATTGTTGCTCAGAAAGGCACACCAGGTTTATTCCGGAAAATTTAGATTTCCTACAGAAGTTTGTTCCATTTTAAATTTAGGAAATCTAACACTGACCTCTGAAGCTTGAATGGTTTTAAATGTATTTAAATAGGTTTATTTCTTCTAGAATTGTGAACATTGGTTGTATTGATTAGTTCTTACATATGTTTCAAATCCAAATGAGAGGACTGAGAACCCAGTGCATCTGAAGAAGCAAATGGTACTGCTGTTAAGAGCTTTTTTTAAACACAGGCATTTTTAAGTGCTGAAATGTCTCATCACACTGATTTTGAGCTAAGCCTGGGATGGGAATGGCAGTCCACAGATTCATGAAATGTGACTGCTATGTAAGCTTTTTAATTTTTTCATTAAAGGCATATGTAAATAACAGCCGGATCATTATTAGATTTATTGGTCTTTGCTCTACATGCTGCAACACACGGAGCTTAGCCTACCTTGAATAACTGAAGAGGCTTTACCCTGAGAGTAATAACAAACTATTTAGGCACCTAAATTTACAAGATATACACTCACCTGTATTCATACCAACACACATCTTGTATTCTCCTTTTAAAAAGCTAGATAAAACCATTATGACCAATACAAGTCATATACTCTTTGTTTTCAAAACATGCATTTACTGTTAGCAAAGCGATTATACCACTTGAATCATGTGCCAAGTCCTTTTTCATAAATATTTACCTGGTCCACATAAATTCCATAGGTAATGGATTTGCATCAGCATTACATTTGAGCTGAACATTCCCTCTTCCAATGAACCAGTTTCCATCATAGCCAGTTACTGAAACTTCTGGGGCATCTGACAAAAAAAAGATTTCATCTATGAACAATCACAATTTTTACATTAAAAGTGAATTGCGTGTAAGATCAATAGAACAGGAGGGTACTTTTTTCCTGGTTTTTTTGGGGTTTTTTGGGTTTTTTTTGAGAGGGATGTGTGCTTTAGTTGTTGGTTGCTTTTTCGTCTTTAATTTAAAGACCACCACCAAAATACACAGAGAAAATTATACAGTTCCAAGCTACAGCAATATTATGCAGCAGCGAACAAATTGTTTTAATTAGTGCAACTTTCTCAGTGTGTTTTCAGCAACCACAGAGCACCTCGGAGAAGTGAGACTACTTCAGGAAAAAAGAATCAGTTTCGTGCTTTTGGGAAGTGAAGAATGGTAACTGAGAACTACTTCTCACTAAAAAGATACAGTGAAGGATCAGAAACAACCTTGGGAGGAATCAGGTGATTAGGAAATCACCAAAAAGTTCACAGATGCCAGCTATAACGATTGACATTATCCATTGGCATCAAAATGTAGAATTATTTTATGGTTCTAAAAAGCCAAGAGGTGATTTTAGATAGGCCTTGGAAAAATATTCAAAAGCCAAGGAACAGATGAACCAGTATGATTTGGGATAAGCTCTGGAGCGGAGATGGAGGAGCAGCTGCAAAAGCTGGTAAGTGTCAGGGAAGACTGAAGAGCACACACTGCTTCTCACTTGCTGCTGTGTACCTTACTTTACAACTTTGTTAGAAATTCTGAAACATGCATTAACACTAATCTCAGATAAAAATATTACGACAAACTTGTATCCTCACTTCACTTTCAATAGGAAACAACTCTTATGCACTGTTTGAGACAATGATGGGAACAAATCCTCTCTAGTTTTATTTCTGTATCAATGGCCCTGTAATCTAGAGCTTCATTTCAAGATCAATAAAATAAAGCAGTGTTAATCACTATTTTATGCCAAAATAAGTGATTCTTTACCAAACAGAACAAAACCAAACCAAAATAAAATTCTAGTCAAATCAAAACAGCCAAGTCTACTTTTTCCAGCCACTACATTTGTTCTACTTGAACAGACAGACTTCTGTGATTTAGGAACTTTAAAGCAACACACAAGCCAAGACAGGACACCAAAGGAACAACATGAAAATAAGTTGTTTTTGTTCATATATGCACTAACAAAAAAAAATGGACCACATGCCTAAAGGTTATTTGTCTTAACCAAGCAACATTGTAAGCCACCTCGCTTTGTATTCCCGTCTTTTAAAAGCCATACATTTTTTTAAAGAAGCCTGGTACAGGTTTGAATTATACGAGCAATCTGAAGCTAAATAACAAACGCTAGGCAAGCACGTATTATATTCTTATTTCCTTATGCTAGTTAGGGTGGACAAAGCTTGATGAATAATCTGAAAATAACTTACTGACCACCACAAGACCTATTTTCAACTTAACATCTCAAATACGAATCTTCATTATTATTCTTTTTTTAATACTGATGAAATTGTAAGACACTATAAACAGCTTATGGATCAACCCCCATGTTTACCCATGAGTCAATATCCAAAAGAGTAGAAAGTGTAAAAGTATTCTAGCTTCATGACTTTATTTTCAATACAGAGACCCCAAGATTTTACTCCTGCCTGACCTGCCTCTTATCACAGCTTTTCTATACAGTTTTCATTTCCTTTATTTTCCTGAAGCGGAAAGTGCTCATCTCCTTCCTGTGGAAGGTATATAGTGATTAAGGGGGTATATAGTGATTATATTGCAAGATATAAACCAGGCAGTAATTACCTCACAGATTACTTACACTGTATGTCCAACACATAAGGGTATCGTATCTCCTTTTCAAATGCAGGGTGCCTCACAACGCAAGTTATGTGTCTTCCTCTTGCAAATCGGGTAGGGACGATCACATACTGGCTTACAACTGTCACTGTTTCATTTGGAAACAAAGTAGAGGTGGATTCCATTTCACCAAGGCCTCCTTCCCAGTCAATCTGTGCAGCAGGTTTTCCAGTGGCTGCTGTACAAGTGGCTGCTATTGTCCTATTTGCACCATCTATTAGAGGGTTTGGTCCTTTCGTTAGGCTCACAACAGGTTCAACTAAGGAGGGGGAGAAAAAGTAGATTTAAACAAGAAAGACTCCACATCTCTGAAACTGTCACTACGTAAAAGTTAGACAAAGTCTAATCCATTTGCAAACGCTCATGTTAATCAGACATCCTAGACATAAGACCACGCACATCTCAAGAGATGATAGCTCTACAAGGCTTTGGCCTGCTGACACTATCCCCCTTTGTCCATTCAAGTTCAGTGTTGTTCATTCACTACACTTAATGCACTGACAGGGAATTCCAGAATGGTTAGGTCCAAAATGCCAATTGCAGTGCTCCAGCTGCAGTGTCTGACAACAGAGAGATTGAGGTATTAGGTTGAAACTACACCGCAGTTTTTTTCAAAAAGCTTAGATTCTGCTGCATTTTCAAGCATTCAAGAATATATAGCGTCAGCTTGTGTCACTTGAAAGCTACTTCAGTGTTCTAACACCCAACATTTAGAGTTTAAGCTTTTCTTGATCAGTACAATACAAATTACTTCCATGCTGCATCTTTATTATATATACACACCACACATTAAATAAAGGATCTAATATGTACACAGAAATACACACTTGTATATAAAATTTATCTAAGTTTTCAATATATAAAGTAATTGCTTCTATATATAAACAAAATTTTGCCTATATATATACACACACACATTCTTGTGAATGAATCCCTGTAAAGGTTAACAAAATAGAACTCAATACTAAGACTAAAGAAATCTGCACGTGGAAGGATGTAAGCTCCTTGTAAAACCACTGCTCACCCCAAAATTTTAGAGACCTTGGGGAACACACTTCTTTCTAAAAGGAAGTTGAGTTCCTCATGTACAAGCCTACTGCTGAGGGCCATAGACTAAAAAGCTTTTAAAAGGTTTCCTTCTGATTTAGAAAATCTGTTTTGGCCCTGTACAAGCCACCCACAAGTTGCAGCCCAAGTCAGAAAAGCTACCTGGTGCTTCAGATACAAACAATGGTTGGACTGTTTTAGAATGACCCATTTGTGTCACCAGCTCTGTAAAGGACAGGTTTGCAGTAGTGTACCAGCCTATTCCACAGTCCCGGTCTTTTGTTCTCATCTGGCTACTGGAGTCCTCTGAAGGAAGGTCATTGCTACTCACCATAATGCTTCAGAATCCACCTCAGTGGATCAGCCCTCACTAATCACAAAGCAGAGACAAGTCTTGCAACTTCTGTGCCTTTCAGCATCCAATAAGAAGGAGAAAAGTTAGTTCATGGAATTTCTTTCCAATAAATTGAAGCTGACCCACAAACATATCTTGTAACAGAACAGAGCAAAGCTCATCGTACCTGGCAAGTTCACCAACAACCTATACCTTCCAAAGATAACTGGGTAACAAATATTTTCAGCTTGAGCCCATTCAGTGCCAGGATCAGTGTTTTCTGCTCAGTCTAACACTGCTCCTGTCTGAACAAGTTGGTTTATTATTTGCTCCATTACACTAAAGGGAAAGGCAACTATTAAATGGATAACCTTATAAAAATGTCTGTTTTCTATTCTATTCTTAGAAGTGCTTGAAGAATATAAATTGTTATGAAACTGAAGATTGTTTGGGCAGATACTGAGAACAAATTATTTTCTACTTTGTTTCTCTGAATGTCTACCCTCTGAGATTTGTTAGTAACCCTACTGAAAATAAGCCAATAGCAGGTTTTTTCTGCCAAGTTCCACACTCACTCTTCTAGATCTGAAGCATTTCTAATAGAGCTACTTTCAAAATCTGATTCCCTGCTCTCCAACACCAGCAACAGCTAGAGCTTTCCGCAGTAAGCTTGGATATCTGAACTGATGTACAGATGAAGCATTGTATCATCCGCAAAAAAGCCTTTAAAACCTAATATGGAGGACTTGACATGACATAGCTTTGTTATCTGACTCCCAATTTGGTTTTCCTGATTTAACATGAACACTACGCCTTGTTCTCCCCAAATCACTAGTAGTAACTTCTTCAATAGCTTCTGTAGTATTACTAAAATGCAGAAATAAACACCCAAATTTATATTTAGAATTTTACATGCATGAAGATTGTAATTTTTGCTGTATTCCTCCCTTCCCAACATCTCTGTAACTGTAAAATCAATTAAATTAGCAGCTATCATTAGCATTTCATGCCAAAACTTATTCCCAGTCCTATGTGTTTCCATGCTTAGGTTTTTTTATATAT
>VZTF01006008.1:3450-16457 GCA_013397755.1 Cnemophilus loriae
TATTTAATATCCCATATCCAATGTTTAATGTCCAGTATTTCATATCTAATATCCCATATCCCATATTTAATGTCCCATATTCCAAATCCCAATATCCAATATTTAATATTTGATATCCCATATCCAGTATTTAATATCCCATATCCAATGTTTAATATCCAATATTTAATGTTCAGTATCCCATATCCAAGATCCCATATCCCATATTTAATATCTAATATTTAATGTTCAATATCCAATATCCCAGTGTCCGATATCCCGCTATCCAATATTTAATATTTGATATCCCATATCCAGTATTTAATATCCCATATCCAATGTTTAATATCCAATATTTAATGTTCAGTATCCCATATCCAAGATCCCATATCCCATATTTAATATCTAATATTTAATGTTCAATATCCAATATCCCAATATCCAATATTTAATATTTGATATCCCATATCCAGTATTTAATATCCCATATCAGTGTTTAATGTCCAGTATTTCATATCTAATATCCCATATCCCATATTTAATGTCCCATATTCCAAATCCCAATATCCAATATTTAATATTTGATATCCCATATCCAGTATTTAATATCCCATATCCAATGTTTAATATCCAATATTTAATGTTCAGTATCCCATATCCAAGATCCCATATCCCATATTTAATATCTAATATTTAATGTTCAATATCCAATATCCCAGTGTCCGATATCCCGCTATCCAATATTTAATATCTGATTTCCCAATATCCACTACTTAATAGCCCGTATCCAGTGTTTAATGTTCAGTATCCCACATCTTGTATCCCACATCCCATATCAAATATCCAATATTTATATTAAACCTGTCCTTCCCTTAAACACAGAAACTTCCCCCGAAAATCCGGGAAATCTTTCATTAAAACGTGGGATAAACCTGATTTTCCCACCTTGAAAAACCAGGATTTTGATATTACAGCAGTCCAGGGCTTGGAATTCCGGAGATTTTGGAATCATTTTAAGGAAACTTTGGATATTTGAAACCCTTTCCCAACAACAAAATTGACATTCCCTGCTATTAATCCTTCTAAAATTCCAGGAAGGGTTGGGATTTTTTAATCCGGCCTTGGGAATTTTTTAGCAGTTTGGGATTTATTCCTCCCAACATCCCCGAATCCTCTTTTTCCCCTCATTTTTAATCCCAAAGGAGCAAACCGAGGCTGGATTCAGTGCAAAAAAACAACTGGAAAATTGGAATAAAATCATAAATCCACCCATTTCCCTGCTGGAATTCCAGAATATCCTGTTATTGAGCAATATTCCAGCTTGGAAAAGCTGCTTTGTTTTTAAGGAAGTGAATTTTGGCCGCTGGAATTCCAGCACAACAACTCCAAGGAAAAACAACTTGCTGGCTTCCTGTTATTCCAAAAAATTGGAATCCAGTTCCTGAGGGAATTCCAGAAAATAATTGGATCTCCGGCCCTTTTCCAGAGCTTTTCCCGCTGTTTTCCAGCTGGATTTTGCTCTCCTTCCCTGTTTAATTTGGAAAAGCTCGGGAAGCAAAGAGGAGGTGATGGAATTCCCGGCTTTTCCAGCTTTTTTTGGTTGTGTTTTCCTTGGATTTGTCACCGTTCCCGTTCCGTCACAAGGTGGCACTCACGGACTGTGAGGGATCCTTTGGGATTTTTTTACATGGAAATCCTGAATTTTAAATTTTTTTTCCCGTTTTCCACAAATCAGGAGGGAAAATTCAGTTTTTTCTGTGCTTGTCTCCCTGTTTTCCGACAGGGAATCGATCCAGGGATTTCTAGGAGAAATATCCACGCGGGGCATGGAAATCCTTTGGAAAATCATGGATTTTCCCTCAAAACTCTCACAATCCCACCTGGATCCTTTGTTTACCCCGATCCTGCCCTCGGTTTATCCATAAATTTATAGAATTAAATCCCAAAAATTAAATCCCGAGAATTTTGCCTTCATTCCGTGTGGAAAAGGAATTTATGGATTTTCTGGAATTATTTTTAGCTGCTTTCCACCTTTTTCCAACTGTTTTTCTTTTTTTTTGGGATAAATGTTGAAATTTTCAGGATACAGCAGCAGGGGCTGTTTTGGAACAGCTTTTATCCAATTTTCTCCCAAAAAAAAGGGCTGAGAACTCCCCAGGATTAAAAACCTGGATTCAAATCCCGTATTCCATCAGCAGTGGGATAATTGAGGGCAGCTGAATCCTGGTATTCCCAGATTTTTATCCCTTCAGAGGGTGAATTTTCCCTGCTTATCCCTGATTTCCTGATTATTTTGATTTCCCAGGAGTTCCTGGAAAAATTTGGTGGCTTTTTCTCTTTTCATGGATGTGCCACAAATGAACCCGAATATTCCAAATATTCCTGACTTTCAGCCCATTCTCTCCCTAAAAATTTGCTGGGAATTCCAGCTCTCCTTCCTCATCGTTTTTTTTGTTTTTGCTGGGCCTGTGGCATTGCCACCTCTTATTCCAGGAATTATTCCTGTCCTCACTGGGATGGATTAATTGATTTTCATGGAATAATTCTGTCATTCCTGCTTTTCCTGAGGGAAACCAGGGCATGAATTCCCAACAAACAGTGCCTGGTTTTTCCCCCGTTGGAAAACAAGGAAAACAGGGAATAACTTCCTTGTTTTCCACGTGGATGGAGACTGAATCCAGGGGTGATCAGATAACTGGATAGTTCCAGCGATTGGGAATTTGTAGGAATTCTGGAGAGGGATTTAGGGTTTGGCGCTTCTGGGACAGCTTTTCCCAGGGAAGAGTGGTTGGGATGGATGGGATGTTGGGAAGGAATTCCTGGCTGGGAGGGGCTGGGATGGAATTCCCAGAAAAGCTGTGGATGCTCCTGGATCCCTGGAAGTGTCCAAGGAAAGCTTGGATGGGGCTTGGAGCAGCCTGGGATAGTGGAAGGTGTCCCTGCCTATGGAATGGGATGATCCTTAAGGCCCATCCCAACCCAAATCCTGGGATAATCCTGGTTTATGGATTGGGAATGTGGTGCTGCTTCTGCTGTGCTCAGATGAATCCCCACATTCCCAAATGATCCCATTTTCCAAAGGCTCCCTTTACCGATAAATCCTCTCCTGGCAACTTGGGCACCTCCAGGGGAGGAATTGGCGGGAATCCACCTTGAATATTCCTGGAAAAACACAATTGAACGGGAAAAGTTGGATCCTGAGCCCTCCCAAATTCCTGAATGATCCTTAAGGATCATCCCATCCCATGGATCCCATCCCATGGATCCCATCCCATCCCGTGGGCAGAAATTCCACCTTGCTCCAAGCTGGCCTCAGACGCTTCCAGAGATCCAGGAGCAGCCACAGCTTCTCTGGGAAACCCGAGGCCTCCCCTCATTCCCAGCCAGGAATTTTTCCTTAATATCCCAGCAGGGAACAGCTGTCTGAGCATGGAATTTCTCTCGCAGCCAGCGGATTCCTGGGAGCAGCGGTGAATCCCGGATCTCCGGCGGGAAGCGGGGAAGGGATGGACAAGGAGCAGGTGCAGCTGCAGAAGGTTTCCCAGGAAGAGGCCAAGGAGCTCAGACAGGTAAAAATCGGGATAAGTTTATGGATAGGAGTCGTTTCGTTCCTGAATTCTGTCGTTGTCTTCACAAAATATTCCCGCAGATAAATTTCCACGGGAATGTTTGGAATATTCCTCAAGCCCTGGGATGAAAATCCCACGATCGTTTTCATTTGGTTTTAAGTTTTTGTAGAAATCAGGGATTATCCACCTTGGATTGACTGGAGTGTGACCTATGGAAAATCCTTATCCCGACAATTTTATTATTTACAGCTTTTTTTGGATTTTCCCCTTGGGGTCTTATTCCGGAAAAATCCACGAAATATTCCATAAAAACACAGAGAGAATTTTTATTTAGGAAATCAATGTGGAATCCAGTAAAGGAATGAATTTTCCTGGAGCTTTCACTGGAAAAAAAATCAATATTTCAAGGAATCCGGTTGGATATTTTTCTTTAAATGGGTTTTTAGGGAATTTTTGTCACAGAATTTCTTTCCAGAAATTTCTGGAATTTTCTATGCTGTAAACAGTGTTCAATGGCTGGTATTCCTTAAAATTTGCAGGATTAGCTCGAGCTCAGAAGGGAATTTTGGTGGTTTTTTTTTATCCCAAGCCAAGCCGAGAATTTTGAATTCCGGGATGATTTTGGGGTGGGGTGTGTGGGGAAAAAATTCCAGTCCCAAACTGAATTCCCAAGATTTGCTGAGCAGCGGCTCCCTGGAAGTTCAGGCTTCTTTAATCATCATTCCAGTCATGGATAACTTTAAGGAACGAGCTGTAAGAGATGTTTAAATTAAGGAAAATGGGATTGAAGGGGGATATTCCCCCCAGGAAAAGCAGATTTCCCAGAGAAATTGGAGAGTTGGAAAAGGAGGAATATCCCCGTTTGCCTCCTGCATCCTCATTTCATCCACCAAAAAAAGGGGGAAGAAACCTGGCACAGATCTCCAGAGAAGCTGCGGCTGCCCCTGGATCCCTGGAAGNATTTGGTGGCTTTTTCTCTTTTCATGGATGTGCCACAAATGAACCCGAATATTCCAAATATTCCTGACTTTCAGCCCATTCTCTCCCTAAAAATTTGCTGGGAATTCCAGCTCTCCTTCCTCATCCTTTTTTTTTTTTTTTTTTTTTTTGTCTGTGGCATTTTCCCCCTTTATTTNTCCTCATCGTTTTTTTTGTTTTTGCTGGGCCTGTGGCATTGCCACCTCTTATTCCAGGAATTATTCCTGTCCTCACTGGGATGGATTAATTGATTTTCATGGAATAATTCTGTCATTCCTGCTTTTCCTGAGGGAAACCAGGGCATGAATTCCCAACAAACGGTGCCTGGTTTTTCCCCCGTTGGAAAACAAGGAGAACAGGGAATAGCTTCCTTGTTTTCCACGTCGATGGAGGCTGAATCCAGGGATGGTCAGATAATTGGATAATTCCAGGGATTGGGAATTTGTGGGAATTCTGGGGAGGGATTTAGGGTTTGGCGCTTCTGGGACAGCTTTTCCCAGGGAAGAGTGGTTGGGATGGATGGGATGTTGGGAAGGAATTCCTNCAATTGAACGGGAAAAGTTGGATCCTGAGCCCTCCCAAATTCCTGAATGATCCTTAAGGATCATCCCATCCCATGGATCCCATCCCATGGATCCCATCCCATCCCGTGGGCAGAAATTCCACCTTGCTCCAAGCTGGCCTCAGACGCTTCCAGAGATCCAGGAGCAGCCACAGCTTCTCTGGGAAACCCGAGGCCTCCCCTCATTCCCAGCCAGGAATTTTTCCTTAATATCCCAGCAGGGAACAGCTGTCTGAGCATGGAATTTCTCTCGCAGCCAGCGGATTCCTGGGAGCAGCGGTGAATCCCGGATCTCCGGCGGGAAGCGGGGAAGGGATGGACAAGGAGCAGGTGCAGCTGCAGAAGGTTTCCCAGGAAGAAGCCAAGGAGCTCAGACAGGTAAAAATCGGGATAAGTTTATGGATAGGAGTCGTTTCGTTCCTGAATTCTGTCGTTGTCTTCACAAAATATTCCCGCAGATAAATTTCCACGGGAATGTTTGGAATATTCCTCAACCCCTGGGATGAAAATCCCACGATCGTTTTCATTTGGTTTTAAGTTTTTGTAGAAATCAGGGATTATCCACCTTGGATTGACTGGAGTGTGACCTATGGAAAATCCTTATCCCGACAATTTTATTATTTACAGCTTTTTTTGGATTTTCCCCTTGGGGTCTTATTCCGGAAAAATCCACGAAATATTCCATAAAAACACAGAGAGAATTTTTATTTAGGAAATCAATGTGGAATCCAGTAAAGGAATGAATTTTCCTGGAGCTTTCACTGGAAAAAAAATCAATATTTCAAGGAATCCGGTTGGATATTTTTCTTTAAATGGGTTTTTAGGGAATTTTTGTCACAGAATTTCTTTCCAGAAATTTCTGGAATTTTCTATGCTGTAAACAGTGTTCAATGGCTGGTATTCCTTAAAATTTGCAGGATTAACTCGAGCTCAGAAGGGAATTTTGGTGGTTTTTTTTATCCCAAGCCAAGCCGAGAATTTCGAATTCCGGGATGATTTTGGGGTGGGGTGTGTGGGGAAAAAATTCCAGTCCCAAACTGAATTCCCAAGATTTGCTGAGCAGCGGCTCCCTGGAAGTTCAGGCTTCTTTAATCATCATTCCAGTCATGGATAACTTTAAGGAACGAGCTGTAAGAGATGTTTAAATTAAGGAAAATGGGATTGAAGGGGGATATTCCCCCCAGGAAAAGCAGATTTCCCAGAGAAATTGGAGAGTTGGAAAAGGAGGAATATCCCCGTTTGCCTCCTGCATCCTCATTTCATCCACCAAAAAAAGGGGGAAGAAACCTGGCACAGATCTCCAGAGAAGCTGCGGCTGCCCCTGGATCCCTGGAAGTGTCCAAGGCCGGGATGGAGCAGCCTGGGATGGTGGGAGGTGTCCCTGCTTGGAATCGGATGATCCTTGAAGGTCCCTTCCAACCCGAATTCCGGGGATTCCGGGGTTTAAAGCCGTGAACATCCCATTGCTCCGAACCTCTCACCGCCAGCGCTCCGTGTTTTCCTTCCGGCAGATCCTGAAGAAGCTCAAGGGCCTGGCCCTGGAGACGGAAGCGGAGCTGGAACGGCAGGATGAGGCCCTGGATTCCATCGGCAGCTCCGTGGAACGCGCCACGCTCAACATCGACCGGCAGAACCGCAGGATGAGGAAGCTGACGTAGCTTCCCGGCGGGAACGGGAACGCTGGGAGGAGCAGGAGGGTGGGCGAGCCGGGGTTTTCAGGACTGGTTTTTCCACAGACACTTTGGGAGGGGTTTGGGATGAGGTTTGGAAAACGGCGCTGCTGGGGGCGAGTTCCTGAGGGGTTTGAAGGGGTTCCTGGACTTGGATGGGGGTTGGATCTTGGATGGGGGTTGGATCTTGAATGATGGATCCTGAATGAGGGTTGGATCTTGGATGACGGATCTTTCTTGGATGACNGGGTTGGATCTTGGATGACGGATCTTGGAGGAGGGTTGGATCTTGGATGATGGATCTTGGACGAGGTTTGGATCTTGGATGGTGGATCTTGGACAAGGTTTGGACCTTGGATGGTGGACCTTGGATGGTGGACCTTGGATGGTGGACCTTGGATGAGGGTTGGACCTTGGATGAGGTTTGATCTTGGACGAGGTTGGATCTTGGATGATGGATCCTGGATGGGGTTTGGATCCTGGATGAGGGTTGGATCTTGGATGAGGTTTGGATCTTGGATGAGGGTTGGATCTTGAGTGATGGATCTTGGATGGGGTTTGGATCTTGGATGATTGATCCTGGACGAGGGTTGGATCCTGGACGAGGGTTGGATCTTGGATGAGGTTGGACCTTGGACGAGGGTTGTACTTTGGACGATGGATCTTGGACGAGGTTGGATCTTGGCTGAGGTTTGGATGTTGGCTGAGGGTTGGATCTTGGACGAGGTTGGATCTTGAATGATGGATCTTGGATGATGGATCCTGGACGAGGGTTGGATCCTGGACGAGGTTGGATCTTGAATGATGGGTCTTGGATGGTGTTTGGATCTTGGATGATCTATCTTGGATGAGGTTTGGATCCTGGACGCGGGTTGGATCTTGGATGAGGTTCGATCTTGGATGACGGTTGGATGTTGGATGACGGTTGGATCCTGGATCACATTTGGATCTTGGATGACGGTTGGATGTTGGATGAGGCTGGATCCTGGATCACGTTTGGATCTTGGATGACAGTTGGATGTTGAATGAGGATGGATCCTGGATCACGTTTGGATCCCGGATCATACTGGGAAGCTTTTTTTGGACGGAAAGATCCAAATTTCCAATCGGGATGAAACAAAAATTATGGATTCTCCACAAAAAAAAGTGTAAATATGAAGGGATGTGACAAAACCCAACCTAATTTTAATTAATTAATTTATTAATTAATTCATGTGCTTTTTCATTTTGCTGCTTTCCAGCCCGTGAATTCCCTCTCCAGCTCTTTCCCTAAAATCCTTAGGAGCTGAACTAAGGGCCAGGTATCCAACTGCGAATCCTTGGAGCCTTTTTTTTTGGGAATGTCGCGCTGAGGCGAGCGATGACGGCGATAAAACCGCGCGTTCCCTGACTTCTGATGGCTTCCAATCCTGCCTTTGGTGTCCTGGGATTTCACAGGAGCCGGGAAGGCTCTGTGCTCACAGCTGGAAGCACTGGATGCTCCTGGAGCATCCCATTTTTCCTGTTTTTTTTTTATTTATTTGCACTCAGTGGTGACGAAACATTTCGAGGCTTTTTCCCGATTTCCTAAAAAAAAAAAGGGAATATTTTCAATTAAAGTCTGAAGTTTACACTTGGCTCCGTTGAGAGCAGAGATTCCTCCTCCCCAATTATTGGTATTCCATAGGAAAAATTCCCATTTCATCAATCCCTACTTTTTCCCAGCTATTTCAGCTCCGAGGAGCTGTCGTAAAATACCTTTTTTTATTTATTTTTTTTTTATTTTAATTTAAATATTTTTGGTGTCGCTTTCAAATCCGACACTTCCTGTGCAATATTTATGAACGGTGAAGCTTCAAATCCTTGGATCCAGTGGGAAATTTTCCCATTTCCTTGGAATTCTGGGGGAAAAAAAGGCGCTAAACCATGTAGGGGATGCTGTTTGCAAGGTTTGTGTTCCTTCGTCTTAGTTAGGATTGGAGTAAAATTCACTCCACGTTTTTCCTGGCATGCACTTTATCGGATAATCTGCTGGTAATTCCATATCCATCAGTTATTTCCTGGGAATTAAATCCTCTCCGAGCTTCTCCTGTTGTTTCCCACCCCCAAATCGCTGCTGGTTTACCGGGAGAGGAAAAGAAACTTCCCGCAACCTCATTTTTTCCATGGATTTCCAAGTGGATTTTGCACCAAATCCCCGTTTGTTGAGGCTGGGATGGGATCTGGGAGCTGGATGAGTCCCAACCCAGCATTCCCAAAAGGGAGTATTTTGGATTTCAGGGTTTTTTGGTGTTTTTTTGTGCCATATTTTTTATTGTCGTGGGGTTTTAGCCCCAAATCTGTATTTTGTAGGTTGTGTTGAGTCCAACGTTTCCCAAAAAACTTGGAATATTCCTTGGAAAACCCATCCTGGAGCTGTACATTGGCTGAATTCCATGTGCCAGAAGGATTTTCCACATGTAATTCCTTCTAATTAAATCTCTTGGAATTGTGATTTTTCTCTCCTGTCTTCACTCGGCTGGGAATTTGCAGGAAAAATCCATTCCCTGCGTTCCTGTGGAATGGGATCTCACGGATCCTGTGGGGTTGGGCTTTCGGATGGGTTTATTTGGGATTAAAAATACGGAAAATATTCCGTGATGGAAGGTGGCCCTGGGTGAGCTTTGAGCTTCCGACCCAAACCGTTCCAGCATTCCATGATCTTCGGCAGGGCTGGGAGGAGCGGCCGAAATTCCAGAGGGGACTCAAAATCCTGGAGAAATGGGCTTGAGAAGTCCTTGGGGAGGAACAGTCCCGGGAATCGGGACATGCTGGGAACAGCCAGCTGGAAAACGGGAGCTGGAGGTGCTGCTGGATGGAATTCCCAAATGGATGGGGTTGGAAGGGATTTTTTGGGGCCATCCAGTCCCACTCCCAGGGCCACCTTCCGCTATTCCAGGTTGCTCCAAGCTGGCCTTGGACACTTCCAGGGGTCCAGGGGCAGCCACAGCTTCTCTGGGAATTCCATCCTACCCTCCCAGCCAGGAATTCCTTCCCAAATCCCGCCTTTCCCTGCAGTTTAAGGCCATCGCAGGGATTTTCCATGGATTGAATTCCCAGCTGAAGGCCCCATCCAGAGGCACCATCAGTGCTGGGTTTATCCCACATTTCCCGAATTATTTAAAGGTTCCTTGCTGATCCCTTCCTGTCCAGCAGGAACAGGAGTGGGATCCGGGGGTTCTACATCAGGGATAATCCCAGGTTGGGAATTCAGCAGGAAAAACAAGGATGGGAAAAAATCCCTGGTTGCCCAACGTGATCCTAAAAATGGGAAGGGACACGACGGGGTCTGATATTAGGATTTATTATTCCTGTTCCGAGGGTTCTTGGGGTTATCCCGAATCCCTGTTCATCCCTTTCCCGTCCTTTCCTGTCCCTGGAAAAGCTGGAGTCGCCCTGAGCAGGGATTCTGTGGGAATCCTGCTCAGGAAATGAAAGTTTTCATTTGTGGTACGAATCGGGGATTATCCACCCTGGATTGATTGGAATGTGACCTATGGAAAATCCTCATCCTAACAATTCTATCACTTCCAGCTTTTGTGGATTTTCCCACTGGTGTCTTATTCTGGAAAAATCCACAAAATATTCCATAAAAACACAGAGAGAATTTTTATTTAGGAAATCAATGTGGAATCCAGTAAAGGAATGAATTTTCCTGGAGCTTTCACTGGAAAAAAAATCAATATTTCAAGGAATCCAGTCGCGTATTTTTCCTTAAATGGCTTTTTAAGGAATTTTTCTCACAGAATTTCTTTCCAGAAATTCCTGGAATTTTCTGTGCTATAAACGGTGTTCAACAGGATCTGATATTAGGATTTATTATTCCCCTTCCGATGGTTCTTGGGATTCTCCCGAATCCCTGTTCATCCCTTTCCTGTCCTTTTGTGTCCCTGGAAAAGCTGGAGTTGCCCTGAGGGTTCTTGGGGTTATCCCGAATCCCTGTTCATCCCTTTCCCATCCTTCCTGTCCCTGGAAAAGCTGGAGTCGCCCTGAGCAGGGATTCTGTGGGAATCCAGCTCAGGAAATGAGAATATTCCATCCTTCCCCACACTAATTTGGGAATGTGGGCTGGGCCAGCGTTCCCAGGTGTCTCCTTGGAAAAGCCTGGAATGCTGGAAAGCTGCTGAATGAACTCCACAGGGATTTTGGGGGCAGGAAACGGAGGGGTTTTGACTCCGTGCCCGTGGCGGGTGGGAGGAATTTGCGCTCCAATGGCAATTCCAGCTGCCACAATTCCATGATTCCCGTTGCCTGCTCGGGAAGGTGTTCCCAGCTCACGTTTCCGTGTTGCCTTCCTGGGATTCCCGTTCTTTTAAATATAATAGGATTTTAATTTGAGCTTCCAATACGGAATTCTGGGGCTCTCCAGGGGTAGGAGGGAATAATTTCCATGCCAGACTCTTTTCCGTGCATTCGGAATGCTGAGGTGCAGCTGGGCGGGATGAGGGAGGTGGGAGGCCGGGAGAGGTGAAAAAGCCGCAGAAGGTGAAATCGTGGAATTGTTTTGGTTGGAAAAGACCTTTGGGAGTGCTGAGTCCAACCGTTAACCCGGCAGTGCCGAGGGAATCGTGGCTGGGGTGATCCAGCCTGGATTTTGGAGAGCTGCATTCCCACAGGGATGAATTCCAGCTCTGGAAGCTGGACCTGAGGTGGGATAGGCAGATCCTGAGCACCCGAAAACGTGGAGCTGCTGGACCGAGTCTGGGAGAGGTCATGGAATTATCCCAGAGCTGGGAATGTTCCCCTGGAGAGGAGAAGGCTCCAGGGAGAGCTCAGAGCCCGTGCCAGGGCCTGAAGGGGCTCCAGGAGAGCTGGAGAGGGACTGGGGACAAGGCATGGAGGGACAGGACACAGGGAATGGCTTCCCACTGCCAGAGGGCAGGGATGGATGGGATATTGGGAAGGAATTCCTGGCTGGGAGGGTGGGGAGGGGCTGGGCTGGAATTCCCAGAGAAGCTGTGGCTGCTCCAGGATCCCTGGCAGTGCCCAAGGCCAGGCTGGAGCACCCTGGGATCATGGGAAGTGTCCCTGGCACGGGGTTGGAACTGGGTGATCTTTAAGGTTCCATCCAACCCCCGAAATTCCATGATTCCATGATTTTCAATTGTTCCAACTGGGGTTTTGAGGCAAAGCAGAGGAGCTCAGCATCACCGCACAGGGGAAAGATTCCAACATTCCCGATTTATCCAATGCACTCAGCCTTCCAAAGCCTTGGCCTCCGGCTCCAAAAAGAGCTCAGAATTCCTAAAAACCCCAATATTTCATCCCCTCAGCCTAATTCCCATCTTTTATTCCAAGCTCAGGATCCCTTTCCACTCAACTTGGAATTTCTCACTCTTACTAAGAAAGAAGGAAATCGAGGGGGTCGCTGAGATCTTCAAACCACATCGAGTGCTTGGAGCTGTTTGTCCTGGCCCAAAAATTCCCTGCTGGAGCCTTGAACGAATCTGAAGGATTGTGGCCGCTCTGACTGAGCAGGATAATCGGGAATGGGGCTGGAAAAGGAGGTGGGAGAGCTCCATAGGACACCGAAAGTGACGGTGCGGTTACGTCGGCGTTCAGTAACGCGCAGCATTCCCGTAATTCCGTTGTGTGCTCTCCTGGCTGTCCAATCCATGAGCTGGAATTAAAATCGTGGAATCGTGGAATGGTTCGGGTTGGAAGGACCTGGAATCCCATCAAGTGCCGCCTCCCGCTATCCCAGGGTGCTCCAAGCTTATCCACATCCTCCCCAGAGCCTTCCCAGCTCCCCGGGGTGAGTCCAGCTTGGAAAACTCATCCCGAAAAGAGAGGAAACGTCTTGGGAGCCGCCCCTGTTGTATCCCTGTTGTATCCCTGTTGTATCCCTGTTGTATCCCTGTTGTATCCCTGCTGTATCCCGGAGAGTGAAACTCCGCGATCCCACCTGACTCCAACCACTCTCCCTATCCCCAGGGCTGCTTGGTTTTCCACGCTTTTTATGGATTGCCACTTCCAAGCACAGCAAATTCCCGGAGTGAGAAAAATCCCGTTCCGGGTTGGGTTTGGCTCCTCTCGGGCGGTTTGGCCGCGTTTTTGTGCTTCATTACAGCAAATGCCCACGGGATGTTTTTTGGGAGAGCCATTAGGGAAAGGAGGTGGAATGGAGGGATGAAGGGGGGCCGGGAGCAAAGGGAAAAACTCCTGAAATGCTTCTTTTTCCACCTTTCCATAAAAAAAAAAAAAAAAAGCGGGAGAACCTAAGCTCGTAAA